>JAZHEH010001075.1:1200000-1800000 GCA_036589455.1 Ateles fusciceps
CCTTCCCCCATGATTGTAAGATTCCTATGGGCCTCATCAGAAAGGTGCCACACCATGCTTCCTGTATACCTTGCAGAACTGTGAGTCAGTTAAACCTCTTTTCTTTATAAATTACCCAGTATCAGGCACTCCTTTGTAGTAACATAAAAATGGCCTAATACAATCAGTTTCCTTTGAATAAATCTTTGACCACCTACTAACCTGGAGTGGTCTGCCTTTCTTTTTTCTGAGCTCGCCCTATGTTTTTGGAGGGTGGTTCTCATTTCTGTTAGGGAGTTTTCCCAGTATATCTTTATTTTGAAAACATGTAAGCCATTATATTGAAGTTAACTTTGTAGTGTGACAATGATAAAATGATAAAATTTTAATAGTTGTATTTATTTAAATATATGTCCCTGTGTTTCATATATATGTATGTTCATGTGTATGTATATATATACATATATATGTACATATGCCCATACATATGTAGTGTGCATTTATATCCTATCCCATGATTACTCTTTGCTATTATACTCACTTATATGACACTTTCATATTATATTTCTTTCTCATAAATATTAGCAATAGAAATACTAATGTAAATATTTATATTATATTAATTTTTTTCTAAGCTAAGTAGGCTTTCAGAATAAGGACCATGCTTTCCTAGTGACTATTATGTTACTAATACTTAGCTCAGATACTAGTGCAGGCAGACAATGTTGATTAATAGCCACATAGTAATTTATTTTTATGATTTAGTATGTAGCTATAATTTAACTGGATCTGTTATAGCTCCAATGATTTAATTAAATAATTTTATTTTTGTTTTAAAATATATATGGTTAATTAACTGAGTATATAAAATTTTTATTGAGAAAATACAATAAAAATATGTTGGCAAGATTATGTAGATAGTAAAAACATTAAAATTTTTTATTTAAAAAATGTAATAAAACAAAAATGATTATATAAACAAAAAAGCAAATAATAGGTAAAAACACAAGCAATGACAGAACATGAAAGGTACAGCTAATGTACAAATAATTTGAAGTGCTAAGTGCAAATGACAGCAATAGATGCTGCTATAAACCAAAATATTTGTGTCCCCCTCCAAAATTCACATGTTGAAACATGTTTACCAATGTGATGATATTTAGATATTGGGCCTTGGGGAAGTGATTATGAGAGCAGAGGTCTCAAGAATGTGACTAGTGTCTGTTTGAAAGAGAACCCAAACAACTCTCTTACCCTTTCTGTCATGTGAGATTATACGGAAAGAGATGGTCACCTATGAGCCAGGAAGTGGTCCCTCATCAGACGTGGAATCTGCAGGTGCCTGGATCTCGGACATCCCAGCATCCAGAACTGTGAGAAATAAATTTCCATGGTTTATAAGTCACCCAGTCTGTGGTATTTTGTTTGGGCAGCCCAAATGGACTAAGACAGACACTGTGACTATAAACATATTAAAGGAGAATGGAGAGGAAGTATATGTACTTAATAGAATTTTAAGAATTGGTTTTTTGCGATAAAACACTGCTTTCTTATTCCTATTTCTACTGAACTTTGTGTATGAGCCTGCTATAAACTATTGGAGTTAGGAAGCAGCAACTTGTCTTGTAAAAACCATTTCTCCTTTTATGAACTATTTCCAAGTCTAAGACTCTACAAGCCTAAGAAATTAATGTTTATCAATTTAACTATATTTTGCATTAATGCAGTTCTGCTTTCTCTCATTTGTGCTGTATGTAAATTTAATAGTAAATAATCTCATCATGAATCAGTGCATTAATAATTTTAGTATTTCACTCAACAAATACATATTAATGATCTGCTCTGTGCCAGATATGCTGGAGTAGCCATTTGCTTCCTGAAGGACCTTCAGAATTTCTCAACTAAATGAGTTCATATCATTGTGCATTTTCATTCATTTGGAGTAAGATAGTTTGCTTTAAAATTTCCACAATATTTTAGAGTTATAAATATCACTATATAATTTGGTGTTCTTAACTAAACTAAGAAGTACTTAGGCAGGTATTTATATATCTTACTTTATAGACAAAACTGAAGATTCTAAGATAAATTTACCCTTTTCCCCCAGTAGATTGTTCTTCCAAATGTTTTTCCTGCTTCATATTACATCATCACATATACTCAATTTTTTAAAGCAAAATCCATCCATTATCTTCATAGTTTTTCTCTGCACATGAGAATAATGTGGAAACCATCAGTCACCTTTATCTACTCCATCTGTCATCCTTCATTTACTGGCAACAATTAATTGCCAATAGTTACTTTCCTTTTGGTGCCCACTTCTTCTGCCTCATTATTTTGTTAGTAGCTTGTTGTCTTTTCTTTGAAGGGTTTACCTCAGCCCAGTGCCTGCACAAAGAAGGTACTCTTTATGTAAATAATAACAAAAAACTTATCCAGGACAATTGTTTGATGCTCAAATGTGCTAATGCATAAAGTATTTATGTCAGTACTTGGCATATGTTAAGTGAGCTAAAACAGTCAATATCTGTTTGTGATTTATAAAATATAAAATATAATATCTCCACTTCCTGTCATAGATCTCTAAAACTTTTGTAATTTCCTGAGTGATAAGAGTGTCTTTTTTTTTTTTTTTAAATAATGATCTCCTTTTTTTTCATCACACCGAAGTTAATGAGAAGGATATGACCTAGGGTGCGGCCCTAGATAACCTCAGGATGGGGCTGGTGATTGGAGTGTTTGAATGTTCTGCCCACTGGCTAACCTCTCTGAAGGGGAGGGCAGAAGATTGATGGAGACTAAGCTCTATAAAAACTCTTGAGCAATGAGGTTGAATGAGCTTCTGGATTGCTGAACACAGGGAGGCACTAGGAGCACTGCATGTCTAGAGTGGGCATGGAAGCTCTGCACCCCTTCCCACTTACCTTGCCCTATGTATTGCTTCCATTTAACTGTTCATCTGTCATCTGTACCCTTTGTCATATCCTTTATAATATATTGATAAATGTAAAGAAATTGTTTTCCTGAGTTCTGTGAGCCACTCTAGCAAATTAATACAATCTGAGGAGGGAGTCATGGGAACCCTGATTTATACTTGGTCAGTTGGAAGCACAAAAATGACAACCTGGGACTTGTGATTGGCATCTGAAGTGAAGATAGTGTCAGAATTGAATTATAGGACATCCTGCTCCAGAGAATTGGAGAATCGCCGTGTCCAAAAAATTCACATATCCACCACAGAAGTATTTTGTGTTGTGAGACTGTAGTAGTAGAGAAACAGAGTGTGTTTCCAGATCTGAGGAGACTCTTCAATACCCATTTTGCTTTTTTTCAATCTTGAAAATGCTGTAGGGGTGGAGGAAAACCTTCCTCTGTCCACTAAAGGCTCACTAAAAATAAACTGACAAAAGAAAAATTAATCAGAGAAAAAGATATATAAAATTTATTTAACATGCATAAACACAGAAGCCATATAAAAGGTATGAGACTGGAAGAGCACAGCGGCCTGAAGGTTACTGCAAAAATACTTTCTTAATAGGGGAGAGATGTATTATAACCCAGAAGGCAGACATTATCTTGTAATGATTCTCTGTGGAAGCTGGATAGGACAAGATGAGTAGCAGAATTGCATAGGAACAAAATTTGTCTTATTATGCAGATGAAGTCCCCCCAGGTGAACTCTCAGGGCTACCCTGATAAGAATAAATGAGGTCTTTCTGGGCATGGTGATGACTTCCAGTCTTGCCTCTTCTCCAGTGGTTAATCTGCCTTGGTTATTTAATGAGTTTCCTAAGGAGGGAGGGTCTTAAGATTATTGCATGTCTTTTGGAAAGAAGTTTTCTTAGGTAAGGAAATTCCCAAAAGAATCCGTCCCAGTGCTTTGGGCAAGAGGATGAGAGAGAGGCAGGCAGGGAAAATCAGAGAAAAATCCTGGTTCTGAGACTTATTTCTGAGGCCTTTCAATTTTCAAAGCACTCAGCATGCCAAAGTGCCACATTTTGGAAAATTGTTTTGCACACCCCAATAATGCCACTTATCTTAAAGACTGAGTTTAGTTGTAACTATCTTCGTAAGGCCTCTGTTAAACCTCTTAAGAAAGTGTGCCATTTTTGCATATCAGTATCATCACTTTTCTCACTTTATTTAAATTCCTTCTTCAGATGTCTGTTTTCCCCCCAGTAGATTATAAACTTTTCTGAGAAGAGCAATCTTTTCGGAGATAATTTTGCAGTTTTAGGGCCTTATGTAAAGTTTGGCATTTTAAAAGACACAGTTTGTATTTTTTTAATTAATAAAAGAATGAATACCAGATAAAGTGGCTTTTCTAATATTATAATACTAGTAGGTGGCAGAAAAGATCTTAGTTCTCTATAAATAAAATAGTAAACTGACAATGACAAAGATTACCTTTTCAGAGGAAACCAACTCATATCAATACTTATTAAAATACTTCCTTAAATTAGACTCATCAAACCCCAGATATTGATGGAAACAGAAGCAATTTTATTTCTGAACTATGAATAAACCCTTGATATTTTATCAATTAAGGTGCATTCTGCCTTTAAAGTACTTCCCTTTGTTGGAAGCTTTTGTGTTCTTCTCCACTGAACAGCTTCCATCTCCCTGCACGTAGCTCTTGGCTTGCTTTGAAGCTGGCTACATCAACGTACCCAGTCTTCCTTTCAATGGATTAAATAGGTACTTGGCTTATTGGAACCAGCACTATAGGAGTTAATTTTGCCAAGCTTTGCCTCTCTGGTACACCTGATTTAGACTGAAAATAAAATTACAAGCACAAAAGCGATAGCCCTTTTCCTCTCTCTTCTTATAACTTTTCATGTCCAAAGAAGAGAAATGTAATCCAAGAATCAGAAATAATAAATTGTCTCCTGTTCTTCCTGTATAACTTCTGTTTTCTCTGTCTTCTAAGTCCTCCTTTGGCTACTTAATGATTCCATTTCCTACACAATGTCGTTTTTCATTTGAGATCTGGCTGTTTCACTATAGTGAGAAATGGGAAAGTATGATTTTCACAAATAGGCTGAGGTATGATCTGTGGAGGGATACAGGAAAATAATAATAATGATTATAGTTTATAATCACCTACTATATGCCACTTTCTCCTGTATATTGTCTTAGTAATTCTACCATAACCCTGTAAGGTTATTTTTCCAAATGAGAATCAGGCTGAGAGGAATTCAGTAAATTTCCCACGGCATATAGCCGGGCTAATATACATGCAGGGTGTCTGCCCCAGACACTTTGACTCCTGTGTCCATACTTTTGTCCACATATTTTACTCTTTACATCAGGATTTAAGCCAGAACAAGCCAGTTCTATCAGACATCATAAGAGCATTTTAACCAAAAAGGGCCCAGTGTATAGATGTGTTCTCCAGAAGAGTTAAAACATCCTTAGACTATTTTAACCTGTCAATAAAGTAAGTAAGGGATATTTGAGAATGGTCCCTTTTGGAACTTTATAGAATATGTTTTCTATTTCTGTAGGCTCTATTTCTCTGTGCTAATGAAACTCATTTTGAATTACTTTGCACAATATGTTTTCTAATGGAATATCCAATACCGTATAAGCTTAAGCTGTTAGAAATATGCCTACCATAAAACATAACTTGATTATTTCTGTCATGTCAATTATAGTTATTGACAGCCACCCCAGACCAATACCACATACATGCTTTCTCTTCATTGTCTGGATTATACTAAGTTACTTTGATTTTCTCATTTATTCTATCTTCCTTCAATAGTTTATATGTTTCCTCTCATAAACTCAAAGCAGGCTCTCTAAAGTTTTTTAAAATATGTTAATTAGACCCAATAATTTAATAAAAGTCTGACTTGGAATGTGAAAGGAAATGTTTTCCAACTTTTTTTCTCAAATACCTTATGAACATCTTAGATTAATGACATCTTTTTACTCAAATGTTCTGCACATTTTTGAAGTGGGGTCAAAGGGAGTCTAGGAGAACCTGTTCATCATCATTGTTTGTATCGCTTAGCTGGAGTCTTGGAGAGGGTGTGCCCAAAGTAGAATCAGGAAATGATCTACACAACTTCAGCTGCGGGATGAACTGTCTGACTGAAAAACACCAGTGACTCACCACCACCTAAATTTTGTCCCAACCTAATAAATGCATCCTATCACTAGTGAACTATGGTTAGATGTCTGGGTTTTCCACATTTCCTACCTGCCTGTCATTCTTAAACTTTTAATTATAATTGATTATTACTAACTGTACTAATTTTAGTCTAATTGGATTTATTTTTAGGATTCAACTGAGATAATTTTCTTGATTTTTAAAGTATATTTTCATTCTTATTTCAAAAGAATACCAGCTCATTTAAACATTTTTAAAACATGAAAATATTTTGATTAAAAAATTAATATCCTCCTCTAATGTCCTTGAAACATATTCATATGTAATAATAATAATTGATTAAACTCATTCTAGACATTTTTCTATGAATAATTAAACACACATGTGTGAATGTTATATGTGTGTGTAAACACACAAATACATATATATTATGCAAATATGGTATCAATACTTTGTTGAACCCTTAGTAAATGTTAGGAATCACATTATATCAAAGTGGTTATGGGTTACAGCCTGTAAAATTTGACAGCTTGGATTCAAATTCTGATTCACCTTGGACTAGCTATGTGACTGTTGACAGATTATTTAACTATTTTATTATTTTGATTTTTCATCTGTAAAATAATAATTATAACAATGTCCACTTCTGAGGGCTATAGTGAGGTAAAAAGAAAATGTGCTTCTAAAATATTTAGAATGATAATCTGCCATTCAGTAAGCGTTAGCCATTATAATTTTAATCTCATGTAAGCCTATTGGGTTATTGTATTCATCTTGTTGATAAGAAAATTGGAACTTAAAAAGTTTAAGAAATTTTCCCAAGGTTACACACTAGTTAGAGATGTAACGAGAGAGTAGGGTGGGGAATCTGAAAACAAGGTCATCTTTTAACTTCGATACTATCTAAACTACATTGTAAGATACTATGCTAAATACATTTAGTGAATCACAGAGTTCTGGTACTTAACACTTGCACTTAAAATATAACAACAAAAGAACAGCTAATTTATATTGACTGTTAATTATGTGCTAAGTGTTTTTCATGTGACATCTTATTAAAAAACAATTTTAAAAGTGAAGAAAATGAGATGCAGGTTTAGATAGGTTAAGTACCTTTCTCACCATCAAGCAGTAAGAAGCAGAGTCTGCAAAAGAACTCAGTTCTGCTGATGCAAAAATACATCTACTTAAGCTCCTTGATTTACTTCTACCATATGTTGGACATATTTCTGTATTAGAATAAATGAGTCTACTTAATTCTGTTTCATTGATGTTAAATGTATGGATGTTTTATAATTTAATCCATTCCCATACTGGTGAACATTCAGTATTGTTGCCACTAAATACAAAGCTATAAGAATCATTTATGCATTTGTCTCTTTAAAATTTTGCATGATGATTTTTGTAGGATAACTTCCAAAGAAAGGAAATGACAGAATTAAAAAAGTTAGAAATAGGGGGTGGCTAGGTGGGGGAACTTAAAAAAATTGTTAGGACTTAAACTATTTTGCCTTATATAGTTGTACCAGTTTTTCCAGACATCAACAGTATGTGAATGCCTCAAGGTTATATTAATGTGGAAATAGTATTTCTCCATGTTTTTAGATTGGATGTTTTTAGGTTGGGTTGTCTGAGTGTAGTCAGAAATAGGTTGTGCAATATATTGGAGGAATGCTCTCAGGAGAAAGAATGAGGAAGCAGTGCAGAGCAGAGAAAACAGCAAGGCAAAGATGTGGTCTCAGCTAGAGATTAGCTTCAGTCTGCTTCCAAGAGGAACTCTAAATTTTCAGTCAGTCAGTCCTTGACTGCAAATTGCAACCTGAATAGGTGAGTGGAGGTAAAAGGATCTTCTTCAGTTGGGGTATTCTCTGGAGAATGGGTGAATTCTGAGCCTTGGGAATTCAAATGCTAAGCAGCTAGGTTGTGGTGACATTGTAAAATAAAGGGAATATAGGAGGTAACCAACAAAATCCAGTATAATTCATGCCATACAATGCATAGACCCATTTAGGTCTAACACTACATTTACTATAGACAGGCACAGTTTTGGGGAATTTTGGTTAGTCACAACTTCTGGGAAAACTTGCAAGAGGAGAATTGAGAGATACTGTAATTGTTCTGGAGGCTAAGTAATATTCATCATCTCTCTCTTTCAAAATTCTTTCTAGATTGCCCACCCTCCCTTTCAGCTAGCACTTTGGCAGGTCTTGGTGGCTTACATAGTGGGGGGATCCATATAACCATGTCAAAGGAAGCTAAACTCACTTTTACAAAGCCATTATTAGGCCTTGGTTGCTCTTCTTATTCCTTTTTGGTTTAATTCAGGTTCGGTATAGGAAGAGATATGTAGGAAGATCACCAGAGTTCCAGACTCCTCCTTGACCCAATTATGTAATGGCAGCCTACTTCCCCTTAATGATGAGGGTCATTTACCCCTGTTTGCTGGTCTATTGGAGCAAGGAACACCATGAGAACAGGGGGCTGCAACAGCTGTAAGCTTACAGATTTTTCTTATCTCCCGGTGGATATGTCTATTCTGTAGGACTAAAGACTCTAGATACTGAGTCTTGTGAGGACAGAAAGCACAAATTTCCCAAGCACAGCATCATGATTGATGGTAAGCGAGGTAAATCCTACTTTTTACCCATTGGTCCTTGAATGCATTCAGTTTTCCTGGTGGTCACACAGAACCATATAGTCACCATTAGTTTAAGGTTTAAATCTTGAAAGATACTACCTCATTTTTATATACTATCATTGTATTAGTCCATTCTCACATTACTGTAAAGCACAACCATTGTGGAAGACAGTGTAGTGATTTCTCAAGGATCTAGAAATAGAAATTCCATTTGATCCAGCAATCCCATTACTGGGTATATACCCAAAGAACTATAAATCTTTCTACTATAAAGACACATGCACACATATGTTCATTGCAGCCCTTTGTACAATAGCAAAGACCTGGAACCAACCCAAATGCTCATTAATGATAGACTGGACAAAGAAAATGTGGCACATGTACACCATGGAATACTATGCAGCCATAAAAAACGATGAGTTTGTGTCCTTTGTAGGGACTTGGATGAATCTGGGAACCATCATTCTTAAGAATGGTGTTCTCTGACACGAGAACAGAAAGCCAAACACCGCATGTTCTCACTCATAGGTGGGTGTTGAGCAGTGAGAACACATGGACTCAGGGAGAGGAGCATCACACACTGGGGGCATTTGGGGGTGGTAGCAAAGAGACAGCGGGGGGGGGGTGGGGAGGATGGGGAGGGATCACATGGGGGAGAAATGCCAGATATAGTATGCACCTAAAGTAAAATTAAAAAAAAAAAAGAACTGCCTGAAATTGGGTAATTTATGAAGGCAAGTGGTTTAATTGACTCACAGTTCCACAGGCTATACAGGAAGCATGGCTTGGGAGGCCTCAAGAAATTTACAATCATGATGAAAGTGTGAAGGGAAAGTAAGCAAATTTTCACATGGCAGCAGGAGAGAGAGAGGGAGAGAGAGACCAAAGGGGGAAGTGGTACACACTTTTAAACAATCAGATACCATGGTGACTCAATCACTATCATGAGAACAGCAAAGGGGAAATCAGCCCCCATGATCCAATCACCACCTACCAGATCCCTCCCCAAAATTGGGATTTATAATTCAACATGAGATTTGGGTGACTAAAGGCAGTGGAAGCAGTATCTTAGTTGACTGTCTCCCCACTCGATTGATGGTTCTGCAGAAAGTATATCTTTACAACAGCCAGAACAAAAGAGGAGAGTTTTCATATAACACAATTTAATGAAGACAAATATGAGAAACCCTGTTGGGACTGCCAAAAATAATTGGATAGAAAAACTTTCAATAGCTTACTTAGATTTCCAGAAATTTTTGGTGGAGTTAGGAGCTCCCAATATACTGTTTATTGCTGTTAATGTAACTCTATCGAAACTTTACATATAGTCTAGAAATGAATTGATATTTTTGTTTGCTTAAGTAGATGGAGGTTTCTAAAGTAAATTCAAAACAAATTTTATTTTCTCAGGAGTTGTTAGAAGGGAACCCTGTTCATGCTTACAGGCTCAACTGGGGAAGCAATGCATTGCAGTGATGTTTTCAAAATCAATTCAGTAAAAACAAAATATAGTCAGCCTTTGTATCTATGGGTTCTGTATCCAGAGGTTTAATGAACTGTGGATCAAAATTTTGTTTTAAAAGAAATGGTTCTGTTTTTATTGAACATGTACAGACATTCTTCTTCTTATTCTATAAACAATAAGGCATAACAATTATACATGGCATTTAATTTGTATTAATTAATGGCTTAAAGTATAATAGAAAATGAGCATAGGTTATATGCAAATGCTGCACCATTTTAGATCAGGGACTTGAGCATCTGTGTATTTTGGTATCTACAAGAGGTCCTGCAACTAATTTCTCATATCCGTGGGAGGTGATTGTATAAATATTCTTGATTTGAAAATATTATCAGCCGTTATTCTGAAATCCAACAGCTGTAAACTTGAGCCATTGGTAATGAGACATGGAAAACAGCATAAGAGCTTAAACTATCACTATTCTGGGGGACAGACAATTTGGAAAACATGAATGAAAGAAATGTTAAGTGTTCTTTGACAGTTCATGTGCCATTTGTTAGAGGACAAATGTCACACATCTATTGAAATTTATTATTAGCAGGTTAACATGTTTAATTTTATGATCTTTTTTTGTGAGACATAAATTGCAAATGATTTTCTTATGCCATCTGAAGATGATATCAATATTACTACAAAATATCAATAGCAAAGGAGTTCTTGAAATCATCTAAATATAATACTGCTAAATTTTGCTAAGCATGTTATTTTAGTTCAGAAAAAAGGTGGGTGTTTTCATCATAAAAATCAAATTTTGGGTACATTAAAGTTCTACTCTTGACTTGATTTACATCCAATCCCCCAGGACTATACTTAAGGAACATTCTACTAACTTTCACCAGAATATATTTAAGAGCATAGAAATAGCAACATTCTCTGTATTTCTAGAGTTAATATCAGATAAATCATTTTAGTAAAGAAAATTTAAAATATAAAAGCCTTTTTCACCTTAAATATACATGAGAATATAAGAGGAATAAAATCATCTCACTTTCTCTGTCACCCTTGGACTATAGAGAAGAAATATTTTTAGCAACAATACAAATAATAGATTGGAAGGGGAGAGACTGATTAGAAAATAACTTTGAGACTTAAGTGAAAAATAATGTGAGCGATTGCTGGAAGAGAAAATAAAAGTAAGAATATTTGGTTTTCATAATGAGAATCTACTTTTTTATTGCAAAGTTGTCAGAGCTCTCTCTAAAGCGATGGGTTATATTAGCTTATGAATTATGCTTGGTGTTAGGTATAACTGAGCTTCAAGTTCTTGGACCTTCCTTCCTAACCTTCCTAAAAAGGAAGCACTAGATGTGACTTCCAAAGAGCATCATAACCCTTTTCAAATAACTTAAACCTACTTATAGTCATTGATCCTCACATGCCCACAGCAGGTGCTAATACTTTGGAGGTTTGGCCCCAATTTTATTTATTGATTTATTATTTTTTGAGATGGAATTTCACTCTTGTTGCCCAGTGCAATGGCGCTATCTCAGCTCACCGCAACCTCTGCCTCCTGAGTTCAAGCGATTCTCCAGCCTCAGCCTCCTGAGTAGCTGGGATTATAGGCATGCACCACCCTACCAGGCTAATTTTGGATTTTTAGTAGAGACAGGGTTTCTCCATGTTGGTCAGGTTGCTCTCGAACTACTGACCTCAGGTCATCTGCCCACTTTGGCTTCCCAGAGTGTGGATTAGAGGCACGAGCCACCACGCCCGGCCTGCCCCAATTTTTTTAAACACATAATTAAAATTTCAACTTCTACAGCTATGAAAGTTAATCATTAAGATTTCACTGAAGCTCTTTCTTCAAATTACTGATTTATAGGTAAGTAGAATTTTCGTAAGAAAAAAATATGTATGTATTTGGGAGCAGCTTCTCCTATCAAACATTAAGATGAAAACTCTTTGAGGAGGTAACAATAATACTATCTACAAGTGTCATATATATCAACACATGCTTAGCCAAACTACTAATCTATCATATCCTTTTTAGCCTAGAAATGAGTTGATACTTTAATCTGCTTATGTAGATGATATTATCTTCTCAATTCACCTATGAGCTTTTCCTTATCACTGATGTATTGAATAGGTATAATGTACCTGTAACAGTCAATGTTGACTCCAAAAGACATTTCCGTTCTCATAGTTCTTCCTGGTGCCAACCTTCTCATACTGGCCAGTGGAGATTTTCTTTCCTACTAGATGACATTTTTGCAGGATGCCTCCAAAAATTAAGTTTCAACTTTTGGAATGTAGCTAGTTGAATTCTCAAAGGAAATAATTTGTTGTGCCAGCATTTTAGTGGAATTATTTTGGCAGACATAGGGAGAATTAATTACTCTTTGTCAATTTTAAATGAACTGCTCCTAAGCTTTAGAAACATTGTATATGTCTGTAGTATATACATTAATTTAGATATTATTTCTGGGATTAATATGAAATTTGCCTATGAAGAGCTTTAATTTGCCTTCTTTTAGAATTCGCTGATTTATTATATGCCTTATGCTATCAGCTTGCAGTGATAAAGACTATGACAAAGAGTTTTATGAGAATCAAAATTTATGAGGATCAAAATTATAGTTATGGTAGGGATGTAGTTGAGAATATACTCCTCTAGTCTATGCTTCAGGAGAAATCTTAAATATGCCTTTTCCCTTCAGTCTAGTATCAGGAAGAAGTATCTGGATTAATGTTTTGATTTTGTGTTTGGAGATTTAAATTACTTAATCTTCTTTTCATTTTTTTTCTCACTAAGAAATTTGAGCCAAAAATTTTGGTCACCTCTAATACATATAAAAGAAATTACATGGTGCAATTTTATGTGCCAGTATTTCTATTGTTTCTTTTTCTACCCATATATTCCCTTTGTCCAACTTTCAAAACAATTTATAGTTGTATGTCACTTAATATAAATATATTTTGAGAAATGCATCCTTAGGCAATTTGTCATTGGGTGAACATCATAAAATGTACTTACACAAACCCAGATGGTATAACCTTCTATATACCTAGGTTGTATGGTATAGCCTATTGCTGATAGGCTACAAATCTGTATAGCACTTTACAGAATACTATAGGCAATACATTTGTGTATCCAAACATATCTAAAATATAAAGAAGGTATAGTAAAAATATGTCACAAAAGATTAAAATAGTATACCTGTAAAGAGAATGGACCATGAATGAAACTTGCTGAACTTGAAGTTGCTATGGTCGAGTCAGTGAGTGAGCCATGAGTGAATGGGAAGGCCTGGGACGTTACTATACACTAGTGTAGACTTGCTAAACACTGTACACTTAAGCTACACTAATTTATATAAAATAATTTTTTCTCTGATAATAAATTAACCATAGTTTACTGTAATATTTTTACTTTATAAACTTTTAATTTTTAAAATGATTTGCCTCTTTTGTAATCACACATAGCTTAAAACACAAACACATATTACAGGTGTACAAAAATGTTTCCTTCCTTCTCATATTCTATAAGCTTTTATCTGTTTTTTGGTTTTTTTTTTTGTCTTTTGGTTTTTAAACTTTTTTTTTTTTGCTAAAAATGAAGGCACGAACACAAACATTAGCCAAGGACTATGCAAAGTCAGGATTATCAACATCACCGTTTTCCACCTCCACATCTTGTTCCTCTGGAAACTCTTCAGGGACAATAATGCATACGGAGTTCTCATCTATAATAATAATGCCTTCTTCTATATACCTCCAGCAGGACCTGCCTGAGACTGTTTATGGATAGCATCATGTGTGTATATATATATATATATATATATATATATATATATATATGTAGAAGAAGTAGGCTCTAAAACATTGATAAGAAGTACAATACAGTAAAGAGTAGGCAATAGGAAATTTTTGTAGCTCTGTTATAATCTTATGATACCAGTCTTGTACATACAGTCTGTAGACTGAAACATCATTATGTGTCACAGGACTGTATTTGTTTTTACTATGTTATATATTTTTAGAAATGGTCTTATTTTATGGAATAAGACTGAGAATAAACTATTTTAATACAGTTATGCTAACAGTTTTTGCAGCTGCAATAACACTTGTCATTTAAATATTTTTATTTAACAGACAAAAGTTTTCACATGATTTTATTGTTTTCACTTTCATTCTTTTGATTTTCAGTGATTTTATTTTTATTTGTTTTTCTTCTTATTTGAGTTTTTATTTATGCCCTTTTTTAATTCAGTTGCTATATATACTAGATAGGTAGATAGGTAGGTAAAATAATAGAAAGATATAGCCAATTCAAATACAATGCATATATTTATCTTACTTGATAAAATATAGCTCCACTGACTTTTTAATTTATTTTCATACTAATTTTCACTGGACAACAGGTTTATGTTTCTATGCAAAAAATACTTTCCCATCTTAGCTTTTCTATGAATGCTGACTGCTTTAAAAATACTTCTTAATAACAGGCAAACACTGTAAGCATTTAAAAATGGAAACCAATATTAAATAAAAAACCTAACGCTTATAGTATTCTGCTGTTCCATGATCAATAAAAATTGCCAGTAGACAACTGCTCTAGTCTACAGTTTTTAAAAGGAATGCTGCTTTAGCAATAGTAGTGGGTTGAGAAAAATCAATGTGATTGAATACATGGAGTTAAAATGGCAACTATTTCATAAATGTTAAAGTCAATAAAATACCCATAAAAAACTCAATGTTATATAAAGTGTATACAAATTTATGATGATGGATCTACCTTGTCTTCAAAGGAAATATAAAAGTATTAAGTAGTACATTCATACAAGTAGTACATTTATACAAGAGTTCTAACATTTAAGTAAATGGAATGAGTCTTGTATGCTGTAATCTAGGGTGTCTGTGTTTTCTTTGATTTGTTATTATGAGTAATCTTAATTGAGGCCCATAACAACATACGGACATAAAATGGAAGATTTGTGTGACTGAATGATTCTAAATTCATGAGTAATCTTTTGTCCATGACTTGAAATCAGCTTCCTTGCACAAAACTAACTTTCCAGCCATGTTATCGGCAGTTAAAAAAAATAATGCATCTAACTTGACAAACTTACCATTTACAAGAGTTCTAACAAATGGTACCAAAATATTCTTTCGTAGCAATATAGGTTTCCCTTGCTAGTATGCATTTTTGTTGAGTCAACGTGTAGATTATACATCTTCAGTGACATAAGTTTTACAATCCTAAGCATTATAGACTGAAAGTTAGACCTTTCTTGAGCACCCTAGTTAAAGCAAAACACCCAAGTCTCAACTGACTCTGACAAGCAAAAAGATAAAAGGTGAAGATTTACTCTTGCGCATTTACAATATAGGTTCTAAATTAACTTCAGCAACTGCTGAAATGTATCAATTAGCAAGGCTTCATGGACTCAATCAATACTGGAATTCAAATTAGTTATAGTTGGGGATCTTACTAAATTTGAACATAGTCTCCCTTATAATCTTTGGAGGATTACTAAATATAAAATAGAGAGCAAATAACTATTCCTCGCCTTACTATTGCATTTCCTAAATTTTCCATAGTGATAGCACTATTGCTCTAAAACGTTGCATAGCAGGCTCTGTAGCTGTGACTTAATAATTACATTAAAATTAAATGGAATCTTTGGCACTTAAAAATGGGCTTGACAAAATGGGAAACCACAGACCCTTTGTCACCAGTTAAAATAGTTAATATGACCCAATGTAAGTTAAAACAAGGCATTCAAGGATTAAAACTTACCATATTAGATACAATAAATACAGGGGGGATTATCTCATTTCTCCATCTGATAGTTCAATTTGGCATTTTCTTAAACTTGAAAAGATTAAATAGCTATTCAGGGTGAATTACACACAGTTATGGTACCATCCATTTAAACATGCTACTTTCAATAGCTAATATTGTTAAAAATTTGAACTATAATCACCAGAATATCTTTGTCACAAGATGAAACCACATCTATGACCGGGAATAACATACCTGTAGGATGGATGACATTTCATATCCTTAGTCCATTGTCAGAGGCCACAGATCTGGAAGAGGCTACTCCTCTCATAGACCCATTGGCTACCGGAAAATTGCCTGTGGGGTTAACTGAGTGAACAGCAGTAGAAGCTCATAGACTTTACAGATAGGGTTGATTGCCACCATTATTTGTGATGGAACTTAGTGGAATATTGCTGTTTTCTGTCCTTTAAAGTGAATGTTCCTGATAAAGGAGAAAACCCTAGGGTCGGGACAGTTGGACAAATATCAAACATTCACTATAGTACTGGATGCCCTGGTCAACAGTTGGTCCCATCAGCCTGTTTTTGCCAAACATTGGGCCACTGTCAACAATCTAGCTGTTTTGTTTGGACAATGGCAGCAACAATTTGTGTCTAAATTTGCCCCCTTTGGAGTAAAAAACTCCAGGATTCTCTTGCCTCACAGATACCCCAAATATAATTTATGCTAAGGCCACAATACAAGACTTCGCCAGGACACTATTCTTTTTGGAGTTCTAGACATTACAGTAACCAAGATACTTGTTCCACTTCTCAAAATATATTATGCTGAGCTCTTGAGGAAGGTATTCAGTGGAAATTCTACCTCTATTACAGGTTCCAACTTGCTGGTGTCCATGAAGAGGCCTATTGACCTACTCATACCTATTAAGTTACAAAATGGCAAATAAACCCCTGCTTGTATCATTCTTGTCACAGGCATCAGTTAGCCTAAATGTATGCTCACCGAGAACACATTTCTTACATCAATGCCATAGAGGTTCCTCAATTGGCTTTATCAGCCATAAAGGAGACATTTCTAAAGTTCAAATTTTCAACAACCTTCTTACCATGTGGCCCTCCCAGTTAAGTGTCTACTGCACTTCCTAGGGAGACACTTCTTACTAAAAATATTAGTTGTCACTAACATGAATATTTGATGGGATGAAATTTAGTGGTTAATTTTAATATTTGGCCTAAGATTTCATATGTTGTCTCAACATCTTGGAGCCTCATAGGGCCCTAAAGACCTCTGCTCTCCCAGATATGTTACCTACTCAGTGGGAATGTTTCCCTTCCTGACTAGTTCTCCTATCAGCTGAACCAACTGCATTCTATCCACCTTCTATCTAATGGGTTTCATAATGTCTGCTAGATGAGGAGCACTCTAACCTCTTGTTACTACAGAGACTGCCTCCTGTAGCCCCTGCTTATTCACTTTGCTCCAGAATGCAATGACTTTGTGGCTCTGTGAGATATGCAATGTCTCCTTCTCTCTCAGGTTATAAGTATACGTGACTGACAAACTGCTATTAATCTCATTTGTCCCATATCATTTCACCCTGTTCAGGGTGGGGATACTTCTCTTAGCAATGAGATGTAGGAGGTGATAAGAACATACATTGCCATCTATTTTTAAAATATGAAATAGCTTTTCTTTAAGAGGTAGACATTATTCTTTTTCTTTCTTCAAATTTTATTTCCACCAAACTAACCACACATCTGAAAAGATACTAGGAACAATATGTGAGTTTAATAAAATATGTACACAAAATCATTTGCTTCTTGATATTACAAAGCAAAAATACATAAATGCATATTTAAACACATATGCAAAGACATATATCAAAAAATTACTTAAAATCTGTATTACATAACAAAGAAAATATGTTGGAATAAGTTTACTAGGAAATGGCAACATATCAAAAGAAAAAAATAATTCACCTAGAGTTTTAAAAGGTCTTCAGGGAAATTTTTATAAAATAAGGACAATATGCACAACTTACTTTACTGTATTTTAAGCATAGAAAACTACAGAAATTAAGACTTTCTAGAACTAATGCAGAAATAGATCAGTAGAAAGAAAAAAGACTTAAATAATAATGGCTGTCAAAGCAGTAATGGGGCGAGAGATTACAAAAATATGGTGTTTAAAAACTGTTAGTCACTTGGAAAAGTAATTTAGACCTCTTACATCTTACAGTAAAATAAATCGTATGCTAAATATGTAAAAAGCAATACTAGTTCTAGAATTTAGTCCTAGATTTTAGTCCTAAATTAGGACTGAATCCAGTAGTCCTAAATCTAATAGTCCTAAAGTGCCATGTAAGGACTTTCTTGAGCCCTGTACAGCATAAAGAAAGAAAAACATTAATAACTTTTATAAAATAAAAATTAAGAAAAGTTCTTAATGGGAAAATGTCTAAAATTTAAATGATATCTGAGAGGTGCTGAAAGTATTTTATGATTTCTCTATAAAAACAAATTATTAGAAAATAGGTACATAGCTGAATTGAAAAAATGGACTATGGAAATAAATATCTTGGAAAGTATCAGTGGCATAAAAGTATAGGAAGAAATAATCAGATTTATTATCAAAAAAGAAAGAAGATGACTAGAATAAAATAATAAATATAATTATTTTGAAACCTTCAAAACCTTGATTCATTCCAAGAATATAGCTAAATAACTCTATGGATTTCTTAACCTCACAAAACATCTTATTTTGTATATGTGAAGTTTGACTTGCAAAAAGAGCACATTCATTCTTTTACTTTAATTGCAAACCAGAGTAATTATTATAATAACTTGATGAGGATTAGAACTCAGAGAAAGCTTGAGTTCCAGTTCTCACCAATACCTTAATTGCAACTTTGTGATGACAAATCTAAGTTGTGACTGAATTCTTGACACATTAGAAGCTGTGAGAAAATATATATTTGTTACATCAAGCTTTTAAGTTTGTAGTGATTTGTTATGCAGCCATAGATAACTAGTATAATTGGTCAACTCACTTAAATTTGGGAACTTCAGGTAACTCCCAAGAGCATTCAGTTAATCTAGAAAGTTGAGAGGGCTTTACAGAAGATAAGAATATGTGCCAGGACTTAGGAATTATTCTGCAAAGAAGAAATAGTGTTAACAAAATGACGTCATGGAAAGAGAGTATAAATCAGCTTGATGTGAGAAATTAAACCACTGTATAACTGTACATGTAGATAAAGTATATACATGTCTCTCTCTCTCTCTCTCTACACACACAAACACACACACACACACACACACACACACACACATTAATCTGTTTTTTCTCATCTAGTTTAATGTTCCAACAATCATATGAGGCAAACTCTATATTTTTTCTTTTAATTCTGGATCAAGGTGGCTAAGTACTTTGACCATGATTGACACAGCAGAACAAGGATTTGGGATCAAGCTGTGCAACCCAGGGTGCTTTTACTTTTTAGTTTTTCTAACCAACACACAACACTGCCTTGCTATGTGTAGTAGGGTATACATAGAAATATGTCAGAATTTGATCAGTTCATTTCCACAGACTTTAATGCTAGATTGAGGAATTTCAACTGTATTCCACAAGAAAATAAGAGCCATTGGGGTATATAAGCAGAAAAATAGAATTTAATAAAATTGATGTTTTGAGAAGTACATGAGTCGTGAGTCCAAATACATTAATCTGATTTAAAATATCTGTTGACTAAGGTTGCTAATGCCCGTCTAGTTTCAATAATAGCAATAAGAAAACATCATTTATAGAATCATGTATATTTTCCCAGATGTGTATTGCTTTGAGATATAATTAACTGGTATAAAAATTGACTTAGGAAACCAGAGATAGACATTCTATTTCCAGCTTTTCTACCAGCTTGCTTTGTGACTGTGTAAAATACTTTTAAAATCTTTAAGCTTTTTCTAATTTGTAAATTGATACTTTCTTATCCTGTAATGTCTGATCCTATAGTTTTTCTTTAAGATTTATGTATTTTCTATAAGAAAACTAGATCATCCATTACAATGAGAATAATGCAGGATTTCACTAAAGAAAATATAGCCAAAAAAACAAGAGCATTAACCTCTAGCATAATCTAAGGTTTCTTGCAAAGAATGTGTATGAAGCTCCAGGTGAAAGGTCTAATATGTAACAAATTACTGACTGGCAATAGCCAAAAGTTGGCTGTTTTATGCTATGCTTAATTATACATAAACAGTGTCGTTGCTCAATTATATACATGAACAGACCAGATAGATGGTTCCCCTGATTCACTCTGCTCTGCTAAGAGCTAGATTTACTCTCCCGATCGTCACAAACTCATTCTGATTATTCCTCTTGTATGTGCGACCTAGTGACCACAGTTTCCTATCATTTTCCTCCACTGTAAAGTGTTTTCAGACTATTGAATATTTTGTTCAAAACCCAGCACAGAATCACCTAAAACCTGTTACCAGGAATGAAAATACGTTAAAGATCATCATGGGTAACTGTACACTAAGATGGAAGTAATACATTGCAGAGAATTCTTCAGAGACCCAGCTGTCTCAAAGCTCATTTGTATCAGTAATCTTCTCCCCTTACATGTAAAATTGCTAGGCTGAAACCTCCTCAGAAAACCAATACTATTTGGATTAACCCTTATGAAACTACCAATTTCAACATAATATGTCAATTGTTCCTGAACATGTCTCCAGTAGAAACTAGGACTTACTTTAACCACATAGAAAAAAAGTGCCTATATTATAAATTTGACTTTGAGAAATAGTTGCTGAAAAATGGAAATCTAGGACTTATAACACTTGTATAATCATAAAATTATTACTACTTTAGATTTTTTTTTCCCATTTCAAGGGTATAGATTGAATCTATTGTTACTGTCAGTCTGTGTATTCAAGGTGACCTATTTTTTACTGCTTTTGGCTTTCAGAAAAAATAGTTCAAATAGATATAATAGTAGTTATTTACTCTTTGTTGAATTTTTCCAGCAAAAGTCATTTAAAATAATTTTACTTCTTTCACCATCTTTAAATTTAATTTCACAATTACACAGATTAAAGAAAGAGAACCAAATTGCATCTCAGGAAGAGAAAAACATATTTGTGCCCATTGTCTTAATTTTCTATTGTTAAATGATGCAAGTTAGTCGACCACTAAATAATGCTTTATAGATTCACATTTGAGACAATTTCTGTTATATTCTTCTGTTCATAGTGATAATTCTGTGTTTTGCTTAATTTAGTTTGTTTACAATTAAAAACACAAACCTCCTATTCTTAATTACTTATGTTTTGTTCTTGGATTCTTCTCTTAAGTAATAGTGTAATCAGTGATCAAGTGTACCCAGCTTTTAGAACAGTTTGATTTCTATAGGGTATTTGTACTGCCTCATTTGGTGGGCTGGTTTAAGTGAAGCTAATAGGGGCAGTATTAGTGAAGGCAGCTCTGGAACAATGCTTTCAATTTATTTTAAGGACCACAACTCTTGCTGTTATACACAATCTTCCACCCATTGTGGAAAGTACATACTACATTTAAAAGCACAGAATGAGATTTATTTATATCTGAACAATGTTTTCATGAAACATTTGTGATCCAGGTGCTTTGAGAAGCTTACATCTTTTGACTTTGACCATGTTAAAAGACCCTTCAGATTGAGGATGCTGTAAACGAGGATAACTTTCAAAATAGAAGATAGGGTTACTTTTTGCAGTTGAAAAATCTTTTGACTAACTTTTTCCTATAGATGTAAATTTACATGTACGTAAATTTTTGCTGCTACATTTTATAGCCACTTATTTGTGATGCGTCTCAAATGTATTTTCTTAAATGGCTGACATTATTTTTAAAGTTTAAAAAGTCAGAGAAAAGGAAAAGAAGAAAAAATTAAAAAAAAAATAGTTTGCATGCCCAACTTAACTTTCCAACATTTAGGACAGATCTTTCAAACAATAGATTGCAAATGCTGGTTCACTTTTGCTTTCCTTTCAGAAAGTAAGCAGCTACCTATTTACTCTTAATGTGAAAATTCTTATGGTAGTCTTAGAATCTTCAACTGACATCCCCATTCAGTGTTTATCACCACTAGCTTTCCCTGTGAGACCTGGTTAGCAGTGTCAATGCTAGGAATAAATTAAATACATATAAACAATAAGGACACAAAATATTTCTCTAATATCACAAGGTTTTGTTTCCCAATAACATTATAAGCAGATAATATTCTCTTAAAAATGTTTCAATTGAGGCCAGACACAGTGGCTCATGTCTGAAATCCCAGCACTTTGGGAGGCCAACATGGTGAAACCCCGTCTCTACTAAAAATACAAAAATTAGCCAGGCGTTGTGGTGCACACCTGTAGTCCTAGCTACTTGGTTGGCTGAGGCAGAGGAATAGCTTGAACCTGGGAGATGGAGGTTGCAGTGAGCCCGGATTGTGCCACTGTACTCCAGCCTGGCAACAGAGCAAGACTGTCTCAAAAAAAAAAGTTACAATTGAAAACCTCTTCAAAGCAGTGAAAGCCAACATATTAATATTTATATTTATTTGCTTTGATGTATTATTCTCAAAGCATTTGTATTTTTTAAAAAACATATTCTTAGAAAAACCTTTCCTGCTCCCAAAACAAATTCTTTAATCTGAATTTTTTAGTTTATTTTAGTAGTCAAATTAAAAAATCAACAAAACCAGCAAGACATTTAGATCCATTTTCTGATATTGCACTACATTCTAGTAAGTGGTACTAATTGCTTTGAGACTGGAAATTAATTGAGAAGCCCTCACTATCTTTGCATAGTTGCTTGAACTCACACATTATCTTTGCAGTTCATTCTGAGTGAGCAGTTTTTTTACACTGTCTTCATGTACCATGACCTAATATGAACAAATGTATGTGCAATTTGCCAGTGCCTCACCACTAAAATGCTGGGATTCAGTGCAGCCAAAATACATGAAAATGACAATACAGTTATTTCCCAATTATCCCACAGTGGCAGAGTAACCAGGGTTTCAATGTAAAGTGTAATTGATTCCTAATTACTGTACTTTCACAGAAAGGCCACAGTCCATAACTTCATTAAATAGTGAAAACACAAATAACTATTCATAAGGAAAGAATTAGCATTTACTATATGGTTATTTACTTTCTAATCTGTACTTGTTTTAGATTCTAGACTGTGGTAAGGCTGCACAGTCTGAAGTAACATGTCATTCGAATTTTCTTCAGGGAACAGAACATTTCTCCAGTGATGTTCCTTTAGGAGGGGGAATAAAACGTCGACTATTTGATATTTGATGCACTCTACAAGGGCTTGACCCGATTCCTGTTCATTTCCAAAAGCGGGATGTATAGAGCAAGTATCCATCTGTGAATTGAGGGCACATTCACTGTTATATATATTAAGACTTGTTAGGGCTCATGGACAATGAGAGAGAAGAAATGATAATGTGATAGCACAGAGCAGAATAAGATCTGTCTACTGCCTAATATGAGAAACGAAGAGTATAGTTTCTAATCATGAATACTGCTTAAGCAATTTTTGTTCTGGAGAGGTCCAGGAGATAAAGGGAGGGTCAACCCAACTTTGTGTATTATGAGGATATGAGCAAACAAACTAGAACACACACTCAAAAAATAAAATGAGGTCTGTTCTTTAATACATGAAGGCACAGAATGTTGACAACAGTGCTGGAGTTGTTTTTCCTACATTCACATTATTCTGTTACAGAGCTTTTTAAAGATGTTTTTGGTTACCTAGAACTTGGCAAAAAGATTTAGACAGTCTACAAAGTCCAAATATATAATAGACTACAATATAATTTAAAATATTCACCTTTTGAACTATTCAAATTTGGTTACCTATAACTTGTCAAAAATGTTCAGACAGTCTACAAAGTCCAAATATATAATACACTGCAATATAAATTAAAATATTCACTTTATGAACTATTCAAATGATGGTATTTTAAAAATATGCATTGGAAACCACATTTTAACTAATGGCTGTCATAATTTTGGTGTACTCCTTGAAATAAACTTCTCTTGTCACATTTGGTAAATGTTTCATTGATTAGAAAGACTATAGTCATACAGTGGTCATTTTTTGAGTTTCAGTTCACATAAAATCATACAAGAAAATAGTTCACATAAAATCATACAAGAAAATAGTTCACATAAAATCGTACAAGAAAATACAAAACTCTAGCGTCTGTCTGCCCACATAAAATTGTACAAGCCAATACAGCACTCTAGCATCTGTCTTGTTATACTGAATCAAATAAATATCAGGCAGGACACAGGTTCATCTCCTAGTCCCATGCTTTTTCCTTGGCATGATAATTTAGGAAAAAGCATTTTAAAGAGCATGCAGCAGAAATCTTTGGTGACCCTTTCAAATTTCCTTTGCAGGTTGATGTACTTAACCCCAGTTGCTAGGTGTTTAGTTAATAAAAACTCAAGGCTATCCTCTTTTCTGAAGAATTCCCCATGATCCCATCACAAGGGAGTCTATGCCTCCTCTTTCTGCCCATTTAGAGCTTGGCCAGTGACTGACTTTTTTCGGGGTACAAAATGACAGACACATGCCTGGCACAATGGCATGCACCTGTAGTCCCAGTTACTCAGGTGAATCACTTGATCCCAGGAGCTCAAGGCCAGCCTGGGCAACATAAAATGAGACCCCATTTCAAAAAACAAACACCAAATCCCTTGTCACAGGTGTGACTGATATTTTGGTCTAATTGTTTAGAATAAAGCTAGTTTCCAGCTATGCTTTCATTATTACTTAGCTTTCCTCCATGGCCTATCTTAGGTCACTTACTCTCCTCATCCTAAGTGTACTCCCCCAGTAAGAATCCCCATCTCAGTCACTTCTAGAGAACCTCACCTAAAATAGCTGGTAAGGAGTGGTCCCTAGGAAGCAGTAAGAATGGCATTCTGGAATTGGGTCCTTTACTGTTTGGTTGACTTTGAATATTCTATCACTATGACAAGTTAGGGACTGATGGACCCCATCATGCTATAGCTGGGGTGAAGTGGGATGGCATGTGAGTGAAACACACTCTCTGGCACAATGTCTCCAGCATCTGAAATGTGTTATGGAAATTTTAAAAATAAGAACTATGGAAGTGGATGTTTGTTATTGAGCGCCCATATGTTGGAGAAAAAATAACAGGCTCTATTAACCAAAACCTTAAAGCAAAAGTAGAGTCAGAAGTCGTTCTTGCCAACATTTAAAGAAAGCTTCACCTCTGAAGTCCTAGGGCAGAACCATTCGATTTTAAGCCCAGCACATATGTGTAAGAGTGGTGTAACCTCAGAAAGGCCTGAATTCTTAGCTTAAGGAAATCTTCCATGTCAGGCTGGAGACTGATATGGAGGTAATAAGCCACTGAAATTTTGAAAGGGCTATCTGGGTAGGTGTACCTGAGTATTTTGAATCTTGAGGTTCTGCAGAACTCTCAAGGTCAACTCCTTGGAAGATACACTATCCTTCTAGTTTCTTGCTTAAAACAAGATAGGAAATTCAAATTAGGGAGGAACAGACAAAATAATACTTGCTTTTCTCAAGATGTGCCCACAAATACCCTTCTGAGCAACAGACTCTTTATTAAGGTCAAATCTTAAGTCTACCCCAACCAGAAAGTAGTGTACCTAATTAGGATGGAAGAGTTTTGTCTATTAAAGGAGCTACAGGCAGGAACCAGAGAAGTAGGACTGGAAGTGACCATCAGAGGTGCCAACAGGTTGAGCAGAATATAAACCTGGCTAGAGAGGTTTACCAACACTGAAGTACTCTCTGTTGACAAAGAATTTAATATTCTCACAAAGGATCTCCTGAATAAACAGAAAAAGTATTTATATTCATTAAATAAAGTAGGGATGGCAGAGCTGCCTTTGTAATATATTGAGAAATAAATAAAAAGGATCAGAAAAGTAGCATGTTGGAATAATGTTCCAAAAGAAGACCGGAAAATCCACACTTAACTTTCTTTCTTGGGTGGTCCCAGAGGTTAGGCCGATAAAGAGTGTATTGGTGAGGAAAACAAGCATTTTTTTAACTTCTAGGTTCAGGGATACTTGTGTAGGTTTATTATATAGGTAAATTGAATGTCACAGGGGTTTGATGTACAGATTATTTTGTCACCTATGTAATCAGCATAGTACCTGGTAGGAAGCTCTTTGATCCTATCCCTTCTTTCACCCTCTACCCTCAAATTAGCCCTGGTGTTTGTTGTTTGTTCCCTTCTTTGTGTCCATGTGTTCTTAATGTTTAGCTCCCACTTACAAGTGAGAACATGTAGTATTTGGTTTTCTGTTTCTGCATTAGTTTGCTTAGGATAGTGGCCTTCTAATCCATTCATGTTGCTGCAAAATACATAATCTTATTCTCTTTTGTGGCTGCATAATAATCCATGGTGTGTATGTACCACATCTTCCTTAGAATGAGCATTATTGAAAGCCCAGTCTTAGCTTCTCTAAAGTTCAAAGCTAATGGCAGAACACACAGTATATGAGTTGACTCTGACAGACAGAGATACAAAGCACTTAGCTTCTCTAAAGTTCAAAGCTAATGGCAGAACACACAGTATATGAGTTGACTCTGACAGACAGAGATACAAAGCACCATCCCAGTCCCCTTTTGGGATACAGACATAGAAGGGTCAAATAGTAAACGAATCATAGCCAAAGTTCACGTCATAGTGTGTCCACTTGATCCACAAGCTTAACTAGTAAACATTTCTCAGTTTCCTGAATGTACTTTTGAATCTGACATACATAGCCATTAATAGAACCCTCATGTTGTTGCCTTCTGTCCCAAAATAGTCTCAAGGGAACTGGGCCATCTGAAGATTCTGCATAGCATCAGACTGGCTCACTATATTAATATCACCTTAATCAGACCTATGAGCAATAAAGAGTAAGCACTTGTATCATAAAGCTCACATGCTTAAAAAATGTGATAAATTAAGCACTACAAAGTTCAGTGATGAAGTTTTTAGGAGCCCAGTGGTCTAGGAGTGCTGGGTAATGGCTCCAAGATAAAGAACTAGTCATAGTATCTTGTACATTTTAGCGCTGTGAAAGACTATTAGCATTTGGTATGTGTTGTGGCATATTCTACATGTGATAATGCTGCTACAGTAGATTTTACATGAATAATTGCTAGCTTTTAGTGGGCCCCAGGGCAAAAACCACTTCACATCAGGTCCAGGCTGAGGACAGACAGCCATGTCATTTAGACTATAAAACCTGATAGATCCGATTATACTGGAGGGTATCTAGGGTGGCAAAGAGACATCTTTTTTTTCTTTTTAAAGCCTCAATAGTAGAGTTGCTTTAAAGATCCTTAGGGTTCTAGAGCAAGGCAATGCCACCTCTAGTAAAGAACTATCTTTTCTACTATATTCAGCAGTTCCTGGCATGCTAGTGGGCAAGCTGAGCATCTGGCCACTGTATATTGAAAGAGCATGCATCTAACAGTGCCTGTGATAAACCAGATACTGTCACAACAATCAAGTAACCACTCACCATAGAAATATGTTTGTGAACCAAAAATTATGGGTAGACCCATGGAGACAAAACTATGATCTCATTTCACTTAATTTCTGCTGCTAAATGCAAAATATCTGAAGTGTCCAGTTTTCTTCATTTCTTCTAGGTTACAGTTTCTACCATTTAAGAAAAATCTATTATTTAATATTTTACACAGGCTTCCAACTTTGAAATATACACACACACGCGCACACACACACACACACACACACACACACATACACACTACATATACTCAATGGATGGTAAATTTACATGTCCAAGAAGATCTGTTTTTTTGTATACTTGTTTGAGAGTTAGAGTAGATAATTATCTGTATAGATTAAATTTCATTAGAATGTTTTAAAGAATATAATGCAATATACTAATATTCAGTATTATGAGAAATTTGAATTCGATCTGATTGCCCTTTCCTTAAAATGTAGCCTATTTTTTTTTCTTGTGGAAACTTCACTAGAAAGACTACTTTCTCAGTACATCGACTTTTCAAATATGAAGACTAATATGCAATTTGATTTTTGCAATTTATTTTTTTCTATTATTTTGTCAGTTATATCTTCTCTCCACTATCTCTATGCTTCTTTACCTTAATTAGATTAACATATCCTTTTGCTTTCATGTATCTTTTCTATCATATTTACCATCATTATCATTTTTCCTCTGCATTATGAAAAATTTCTTCATGTTTAATATTTGGATTATCTGCTTAATCTTTTGTCTTACATTTTCTATTATTCAGTTTATTCATTTAATTGTTTAAATTATTTTTATCATTTCTTAATTTCTAAGAACTCTTTTTATTCTCTGGTTGCTCTTTCATAACAGCTGGTTATTTTCTTAGAGATACAATGTCTTCTTGCATTTCTCAAAGGATACTAACTTGAATTTTTAATATCCTGTTTTATTCCTGAAATAAGTCTGTTTCTTTCAGGGTCATTTGTTCTGTGTGCTCAGTTTGGTGCATCTATTTCATGCTCATAGTTGCTCTCAAATTTCTGATGATTCTTAGTTCATGCTTTTGAATGAAAGACTAGGATAATTATGTGGTGTAAATTATCTTTGGTTTCACAAAATGGTTTCTGCTTTGAATGAAACAACTGACAACTCACTCAAAGTTGAAAAGATTTGTCAACAGGTAGAGATCTCTAAAGGCAGGCATACTGGAAACTCTCATAATCACTTTAGAAGAGTTTTCTTCTGGAATTGGATTAATGTAGTGAATGTTACATCTGGGCTGAGCTGTCTTCTTTTTTGTTTTTTGAGTATCTTATTTTTTATATGAAAGTAATTAAACTTAAATATTCTTTTCTTTAGTTTTTTAACCTTTAAATTCACATAAATGTCTTAGGAAGTCTGCTGTCAGCAGTTGTGTACACTGGAAAAATTAGAGGATGTGATTGGCCCAGGTATTCAACCTGCATTTCTCTGAATACTGAGATGATTATCCTATGGCCATTTTCTGCTTTTTCAAGATTTTTAGTTTCAATCTGAAGCTAGTCTCAGCTTTCTTTGAAACGAATTTAGCTCTGGTGTTTGAGTTATGATTCTCTTATATTTCTGTTATCTCAAGAAAGCTAGTCCTCTTTGATTCTCAGCTTAAATGATATTTTCAACATTTTAATCCTCTAACAACAATTTTATCTTTTTTCTAGAAGTGCCTTGTGTTCACCATTTCTATTGTTTTCTGACTTTTTTTTATGTTTGTTGAGTCCAAAACCTTGAACCAGAATGCTTATAATTTTCTTGTTTATTATAATTTTAAGGGGCTCCATATCTGCCTTTGAATAAACTGAATTAAGCACACTTAACAATTACAGGGTGCAAAGATCTATGCTTTAAATTGCAGATAAAATACTAGTAATAACACTGAAATTACTCAAGTAAATTTAAGATTGTCTATAAGAGTAAGCAGTAAGATACCTATTTTAAGATAAAATTGAAAAAATATAATATTTAAGATAAATTGCAAAAAATACATTTTTCTAGCTCTAAATGGTTGAAAACCTCTTTATCTAGTTCCAGAAAATTTACTTCTTAAGGATTTTGCTTCAATTATTAAGGAACAGGAGAAGTTGTTAGATATTATTAATTATTTTCCTTTTTTAAAATTCTGAATTTTTAATGTTAAATAATAAAAGATTGTGCAGTGAGCTATTAAAGAAAAAGGTATGCATTTCCAAGTATTTCTCTCTCTCAATCAGGGTTTGCTACTGTAAAATCATATCAAAATCAGAAACATACTAAATTATAAACTGCTATGAAGTGGTAACTCTCATCCCACATTGTAAAGTTAAATTTGTCTTATTTCTCAACATATTTTTATCATTCTTAATTAACTGTTACATAACTAATGCTATAAATTTGAGTTTATAATATATAGATGTGTGCATTCTCACTAAGATAATACAATTTCATGCTTTTCAAGTTGTTTTCTATTTAAAATGTTCTTTTAAAAATTATAAACTGGTAGTAATACTCTCTCATTCTTACCTTTTTTAACAGTAAATCAATCTGATGTTTGTTTTGATTTTATTTTGAAATATTCTGTTAGCTATTCAAGAAATTCGTAATTTTTAAACATTGGCTTTTCCCATGAAGGTCAAAATTATGAAATATTTTACTGCTTATATGGTAGAGAAGATAATGCATAGAATTTTGAGAACTCATTTTTATGTTTATCACCAACTTTTTAATAGTTCATATGTTGAGAAATTAAAATTTTGCCTTTTAAAATAACCAGTTAAAATACTCTTCTGACTAAAAGCAGACTATTTTTGCAATTGGATTAAGTATACATATTTAACATTATCCTCATTAAGTTGGCTTATAGAGTTTGAATTTCTCGGCAAGTTCATAAAATTTCTTGTATAACTGAATCTGGGAAATGCTTTATAAAGTAGGAAATAAGTGTATATGTATGTGTGTGTATCTGTATATGTACGTATACCTATATAGATATAGATATATTTTTTCAGAGGTCATCACGAGTGTATTTACTAAAAACCCTTACATTTAACATTCTAGGAGGTAGAATAAGATGTTAAGTATGTGTTGACATACTTTAATTTCTACAGGGTTGTAATGTGCAACTTAATTATTATTCTTTTTCTTTGTCAAGCAATTACATATGTCAAATGGTAGGGAATTGGTTCTTCAATAATGATCTATTGAATTATTTCACTACAAACATTTTGATTGAATTCAAATGTACTATGCTGGTTTTCAGATATGAAGAAGAAAAAGTTTTTTTTTTGTTTTCTAAGCAGGTCTCACCTTTCTCATAAGGTGGAGTATAAATTTTAACTTACCAGTTTGATATATTGTCTTTTCTTTTGTTTTAAAGTGTCTTCCAGGTTACTCAGTCTCTTTCAGATAAATGCTAACCTTCAACTGCACTTTCGGAAAGTGTAATCTCTGTTTATGGGCGACAGGAGGCTTGCATGACATGGTGCTTGTGGGTACTTGAGTTCTCAGCCATTTGTGAAAGATTTTGTGTTACTCTAGGAATATAGTGGTGCTTTGGGCTTTTCTCGTATCCTAATGGCCCATTATGGGTTAATTCTACAATTATGTGGGAATTTGAAACACATAAGCCGACCATTTGTATACTAGGATGAAATGTGTGAACTATATTTATTTCTATAGTGTTAATAATAAATAGCTTCATCTTATATATTGCTATGAAAAGAATTCCTGAAAAATTTCATAATATGAATTTATCTCTATGAATAATTATAGAAGACCTTCATAACTACCATGTAATTGCAAAAATTTCCAAGCCTATTTAAATCATTTTGTAAGTCTGCTAAATAACCTATATTCTCTAAACATAATAAAATAATTTTCTTGTCTGGGCATGGTGGCTCACACTTCGGGAGGCTGAGGTGAGTGGATTATTTGAGGCCGGAAGTTTGAGACCAGCTGGCCAACATGGCAAAACCCTGTCTCTACTAAAAATACAAAAATTAGCTGGGAATTGTGGCATGCCCCTGTAATCCCAGCTACTAGAGAGGCTGAGGCATGATAATGGCTTGAGCCTGGGAGGGTGAGTCTGCAGTGAGCTGAGATTGCACCACTGCTCTCCAACCTGGGTGAGAGAGCAAGATTCAGTCTCAGAAAAGAAAATAAGGAATAATTTTTTATGTTACTTCTTTTTTATTCCAATTCTAATATTTGCAGTATTAGGGTTCTTCAGAGAAATGGAACCATTAGAATGCAGATGCAGAGAGAAAGGCAGATTTATTTTAAGAAATTGGCCCCACACCATTGTGGGAGGACAGTGAGTGTGAAAGTTGTAGAATAGATTAACAGGCTGGAAATTTTGTTGGGAGTTGGTGCTTGTCTTGAGCAATCTGCAGATTCTTTTTTAGGAAACCTGTTTTTGCTCTTAAGGCTCTCATCTAGTTTAATGAGGCCCACCCATATTATTGAAGGTACTCTCCTTTACTTAAAGTCAATTAATTGTAGATGTTTATTACATGTACAAAACAAATGTGGTTTGCATCAACACCTAGATCAGTATTTAATTACACAGCTGGTACAATAACCTAACAAAGTTGACACATAAGAATAAAAATTGCAGCCACTGAATATAATAAAACTATGCAATTTTAAGTACCTATTTCACCTGTCATAAACCTGCAATAGCAATGTGTTCTATAATATATTCTGTACTTCCTTTAAATTTCTTTGAAACAAAATATGTAATTTTTTTTGTAATACCAATTGCATTCACTAATATTCACATAAAAACTGGTAAAATATAAATAAATGATAAAGTATGCCATTAACAATGTGATTTATTCTATGTGCCATAATTACTTGACCCTTACCTGTGCTTTTTAGGAACAGTACTGAGAAAATAATTAACATCAATATGAGCATACAGAAATATCTCTCATTTGAAAATAATTTTGGGGTTTGAGGCAAATATTCTCAAATGTCCAATTGTGTGTATTATGGGAGTTCAAAAAACACAGACAACTGTGCTTATTCTGTTCATTTTATTCTTTATTCTAGTCTATATGTGATAGGAATTATATCTCATACTGAGTCACTGAATCTAAGGTACATTTATTAATCTCATTTTGTAGGAATGATGATATGATTTTCCAAATTAAATACCAGGACATAAATGTCTAATATTTCTTCTGGAAGTAGGACAAATTGTTTAAATCAAAATTGTCCTCAAATTTAGGACATATAGTAGCTAACAGTCAAGAGGGGAAAATGAGTATGTGATTTACAAACGTGGTTGACTATACTGATTAAATATGTATTGACTATATATTGATTTTCATGATCTTCTGTTATAGTTGTTCTTAAAAACTGAGAAGATTTGTACAAAAGAGTGTTGATAATGTAAAACAAAGAATACTTAAATGTAAGATGTATCACCAAAAATAGAACAAAACAATACAAAATCCCACAACATAATTATGACTAAATAGATATGTTGCTTTTTTTATCTTCTTAAAATAATAAAAGCATCAGATTGTACTGCTCTAACTGTAGTAACTATGTACAGAAAATAAAAAGTGAAGCTTGAACACAAAAGGGGAGGTATAAAAAGAAATGAGAATGTTAAGACTATGGAAACAAAAGGGTAAGTTAAAATATTCATGTCCCATCATTAATTAACTACAAAATTGGAGTCTGCACACTGGAGAATGATTGTAAATCTAGTTACAACCAACAATCTATTTGAGCACACTGGAGAATGATTGTAAAATCTAGTTATAACCAACAATCTATTTTAGTATGATTCAAAAGATGTCCTGGTAAATGAGTTGATAAAGGTTGACATTCTCAATTGCTGGTGAGAATAGGCCACTTTTGCAGTGTAGTAAGCCCAATTCAACGAATGAGGAAAGGAAGGTACAGATTTATCCCCAGGCAGAAAAGCAACAGTCTGGTTGACCATATGCCCATGCAAATTGTTTAGTAGGTGTAAAAGGAATTTAAGTTTTATTAGGGCGGTAGCTATACCTAATTGGACTATTGTCATCAGCTACCAAAAGAGTGAGTCTTCAATGGAAGGAGGTAAAATGGAACATATAATGCAAATAATATAGTATGATGCATTATTTATTTTGTTGACTTGCCACTTATGCAACTAGAATTAAAACTTCATAAAGATACTTCTTTGCCTTTTTTGACTACTATATTTGCAGTTCCTACAGTAGCTGGCACAGAGTCCATAAGAAATATTGACTGAATGAGTGAATCCACAAAATATAAAGAAATTTCAATCAACAAAATTTAATTCATAGATATCAGTAAAAACGATATAAGTAACAAACAGTGAATAATGACCATTAACGTTGTTTATTTTTATTTTGTGCTCATGAGCATAAGATCCAAAGATATTTTGATTTAACAAATTTACCATTTGCCTTAGATGTGTATAATACAGTGCAGAGGCTGTTGATGTACTCTGCAGACAGAGTGTGAACAGATTGAAATTTTACTCCTAGAATTTAAGTAAAATATTTAAAAACTACACATTTGTATTCACATTTGCTTAAAAATTATCTGTACATTCTTTTCTATTTACCAGGAACACCAAGTTACGAGGATACTTGGCATAAACCCAGTCAGTGATTTGTGAAAGAGTTAATTTAGTTTTCTCTCCTGACCTAAATAGTTTCTAGGTAATATATAGGTTAGCTAGCTTTTCACCAGGATGTAATATTGAGGTTCTTGTAAATACAAAAGAGTAATTGTTATTTTGATCCTGTCTACTTTTTTTTGTCAGCACTGGAAATTTACTGCCATAGTAGCTCTTTATATATAATTAGAGATATAAGCAATAATTATATTGTCACTCATACATTTGTAAGCAGAAAAAGAAAAGAACAGAGTTTCAAGTTAATTACATGGAACAGTATTTTTACGTTTTTCTGTTTTTTAAAATTTTGTCAAATATATTACTAGTTTTATAATAAATATAACTGGTTAAGTTTCTAACATGATGCAACAAATAAGGACACAAGGAATGCTTTTAAGTTTTGCAGAAATCTATTTTAAAAAAATTAACTGATAAAATAGGAATAAACACAGATAGTTAAAATCATTATAAAACAAATAGTGATTTTAGCCCATTAAAGTAAAACCTAAAAATAAATGAGTGAAACATTGGTGTAAGAATTCACATATAGAATTTATTTATGGTACTTTGACTCTGTCTACCTAAAAACCTCCAAATGATTTCAAACTCAAAAAAAAATGGTAATCAGGTTGCAAGAAAAAGGAAAGAAGTAGAAGAATATCTGTGCATTTTAAGAAGAGTTCCTAGGAATTCTACTTTCAGCCATAATAGAATAATAGAAATCTGATTTACCTTCCTGTCTTTAAAAAATCAGAAAACTGAACAAAATTCATGAAATAAGTTGTCAGCCATTGAATTTGAGCTAATCCAAGATATTAACATGTGAGAAAGGGGAACAAATCAGCTTAGTCCTCAGAGTCCTTCAGATTATGGAGTGGAGCCATAGTCAGAGAGGAAAAATTCAAACAGAGGCTGGCAGGCTGGCTATGTTGAAGTGACTATGTTCAGGTTTTTTTTTTTTTTTTTTTTTTGAGACGGAGTTTCACTCTTGTTGCCCAGGCTAGAGTGCGACGGCATAATCAGCTCACTGCAATGTCAGCCTCCTGGGTTCAAGAAATTCTCCTGCCTCAGCCTCCCAAGTAGCTGGAATTACAGACATATATCACCATGCTCGGCTAATTTTGTATTTTTAGTAGAGACCGGGTTTCACCATATTGGTCTGGCTGGTCTCAAACTGCTGACTCAGGTGATCCACCCAACCTCAGCCTCCCAAAGTGTTGAGATTACAGGTGTGAGCCACCCTGCCTGGCCAAAGTTCAGCTTTTGTGTAGGATAAGGTGATAGGATTTGTAGGACAAAATACTGGAGAAAAATACTGCTGAAGCTCTGTGGAGAAAATGACTCAAGTTGGCCAAGGGTTCCAGATCCGTGGGCGTCAACGAGCTGCGAGGTGCTTGGTCCATTGTCTGTGACCTCACCGCCCCACTTCGCCCTCAGCCACCCTGCTGCAAACAATGAAAAGATGAAATAAACATTTACGAGGGAGGGGATCCAAGATGGCCAATTAGGAGCAGCTAAGGATTGCAGCTCCTAGTGAAAGCTCAGAGGGTGAGTGGACGTCGCATTTCCAAATGGATTTTTATTGCCCACAGACCAGGAGATTCCCAGACAGAGGAGCCCCACGGGTTGCCAGCATGGCTGGTTTGGCCGGCGCGGCTGTTTTCGCCGGCGAAGCTGTTTTGCCAGTGCCCCGACGCAGCGGTTCTCTGTACAAAATAAACGGGTCTGGGCACCATTTTAGCTAGCGATTGGAACTCCTGGGAGACAGAGTCGCCCATTCAACTGACTGAAAAGGGAACTGATACAGGGAACCAGGCCAGGAGATTCCCGGACAGAAAAGTGCCATGAATCTCAGCGCAGCTGTTTCAGCTGGTGCAGTGGGTCGCCGCACGAGAAATCACACAGAACCCGGCACCTTCTCAACAGGCAACTGGAACACCTGGGAGACAGAGTCAACTGTTCAACTGAAAAAAAAAAAGAAAACAAAAAAACTCTGAGGCAGGGAGCCAGGTGATCAGGCTTGGCTGGTCCCACCCCCCACAAAGAAACAGCAATCAGAAACGCTCTGGATTAAGAGTTTCACAGCAAGCACAGCTGAACCCGGGGCAGTCCAGCTCTGTTGGGGAGGGGCGTCCGCCATTATCGAGGCAGCCCACCACTATGGAGGTAGTTTGCCATTGCTGAGGCGGCCCACCATTACAGAGAGATTCTGCCATTATAGAGGTGGGCCGCCATTGCCAAGGCAGTTTTAACTACACCCGTATAAACAGGACTGCAGGAAAGTTCACACGGCAGCTGGGTGGAGCCCACAGCAGCTCAGCAAAGCCTCTGCAGGCAGACAGTGACTAGGCTGCCTCCTCGCTGGGCAGGGCAGCCCTGAAAAAGGCAGCAGCACAACAGAAACTCATAAATAAAGCCCTAATTTCCCAGGACAGAGCACCTGGGAAAAAAAAAAGGGGGGGGGTTTATGAGTTCTGCTGCAGTGGACTTAAACATACCTGCCCAGCAGCTCTGAATGAACAACGGAGCTCACAGCTCAGCACTTCAGCTCCTATAAAGCACAGACTGTCTCCTCAAGCAGATCCCTGACCCCCGTATATTCAAAGAGTCACCTCATAAAGGAGAGCTCAGACTGACATCTGGTGGGTATTCTTCTGGGACAAAGATAGCAGAAGAAGAAACTGGCAGCAACCCTTACTGTTCTGCAGCCACTGCAGGTGATGCCCATGCAAGCAGGGTCTGGAGTGGACCTCAGCAGTCTTACAGCAGAGGGGTCAGACTGTTAGAAGGAAAACTAACAAACAGAAGGAAATAACTTCATCATCAACAAACTGGATGTCCATTCAGAGACCCAATCTGAAAGTCAACAACTACAAAGACAACAGGTGGATAAATCCACAAAGATGAGAAGAAACCAGCACAAAAAGGATGAAAACACCCAAAACCAGACCACCTCTCCTCCTACAAGGGATCACAACTACGCACCAGCAAGGGAACAAGTCTGGATGGAGAATGAGTGTGATGAATTGACAGAATCAGGCTTCAGAAGGTGTGTAATAAGAAAACTTCTGTGAGCTAAAAGAACCTGTTCTAAACCAATGCAAAGAAACTAAGAAATTGAAACAAGATTTTATGAAATGCTAATGAGAATAAACAACTTAGAGAGGAATATAAGTAAATTGATGGAGCTGAAAAACACAACATGAGAACCTGGCAAAACATACACAAGTTTCAACAGCTGAATTGACCAAACAGAAGAAAGGATATCAGAGGTCGAAGATCAACTCCATGAAATAAAATGAGGAGGCAAGATTAGAGAAAAAAAGGGTAAAAAGGAATGAACAAAGTCTCCAAGAAATATGGGACTATGTGAAAAGAACTAATCTACATTTGATAGGTGTACCTGAATGTGACGGAGAGAATGAATCCAAGCTGGAAAATACTCTTCAGGATATTATCCAGGAAAACTTCCCCAAAATAGCAAGGCAGGCCAACATTCATGTCCAGGAAATACAAAGAACACCACAAAGATATTCCTCAAAAAGAGCAACCCAGGCACATAATTGTCAGATTCACCAGGGTTGAAATGAAGTAGAAAATGCTAAGGGCAGCCAGAGAGGAAGGTCAGGTTACCCACAAAGGGAAGCCCATCAGACTCACAGCGGATCTCTCAGCAGAAACCCTACAAGCCAGAAGAGAGTGGGGGCCAATATTGAACATCCCTAAAGGAAAGAAGTTTCAACCCAGAATTTCATATCCAGCCAAACTAAGCTTCATAAGGGAAGGAAAAATAAAATCCTTTGCGAACAAGCAAGTACTAAGAGATTTCATCACCACCAGGCCTGCTTTACAAGAGCTCCTGAAAGAGGCACTAAACATAGAAAGGAACAACCAGTACCAGCCACTCCAAAAATATACCAAACGGTAAAGAGCATCAACACAATGAAGACACTACATCAACTAACAGGCAAAAGAGCCAGCTAGCATCAAAATGGCAAGATCAAATTCACACATAACAATATTAACCTTAAATGTAAATGGGCTAAATGCCCCAATCAAATGACATAGACTGGCAAATTGGATAAAAAGCCAAAACCCATCGGTGTGCTGAATCCAGGAAACCCATCTCACATGCAAGGATACACAAAGGCTCAAAATAAAGGGATGGAGGAAGATTTACCAAGCAAATGGAGAGCAAAAAAAAAAAAGCAGGAGTTGCAATTCTCATCTCTGATAAAACAGACTTTAAACCAACAAAGACCAAAAGAGACAAAGAAGGACATTACATAATGGTAAAAGGATCAATGCAACAAGAAGAGCTAACTATCCTAAATATATACACACCCAATACAGGAGCACCCAGATACATAAGGCAAGTTCTTAATGACTTACAAAGAGACTTAGACTCCCACACAATAATAATGGGAGACTTTAACACCTCATTGTCAATATTAGACAGATCAATGAGACAGAAAATTAACAAGGATATCCCAGGACTTGAACTCAGACCTGGACCAAACAAACCTAATAGACATTTACAGTACTCTCCACCCCAAATCCACAGAATATACATTCTTCTCAGCACCACATCACACCTACTCTAAAACTGACCACATAATTGGAAGTAAATCACTCCTCAGCAAATGCAAAAGAATGGAAATCATAACAAACAGTCTCTCAGACCACAGTGCAATCAAGTTAGAACTCAGAATTCAGAAACTAACTCAGAACCGCACAGCTTCATGGAAACTGAACAACTGGCTCTTGAATGTTGACTAGATAAACAATGAAATGAAGGCAGAAAAAAAGATATTCTTTGAAACCAACGAGAACGAAGACACAACATACCAGAATCTCTGGGACACATTTAAAGCAGTCTTTAGAGGAAAATATACAGCAATAAATGCCCACATGAGAAGCAAGGAAAGATCTAAAATTGACACCCTATCATCAAAATTGAAAGAGCTAGAGAAGCAAGATCAAAAACACTCAAAACCTAGCAGAAGACAAGAAGTAACTAAGATCAGAGCAGAACTGAGGAAATAGAGACACAAAAAACCCTTCAAAAAATCAATCAATCCAGGAGCTGTTTTTTTGAAAAGATCAACAAAATAGACCACTAGCCAGATTAATAAAAAGAAAAGAGAGAATAATTAAATAGATGCAATAAAAAACAATAAAGGGGATATCACCACAGATTCCACAGAAATACAAACCATCATCAGAGATTATTACAAACAACTCTATGCACATAAACTAGTAAACCTGGGAGAAATGGATACATTCCTGGACACTTGCATCCTCCCAAGTCTAAACCAGGAAGAAGTCGAAACCCTAAATAGACCAATAACAAGGTCTGAAGTTGAGGCAGCAATTAAGAGCCTACCACCCAATAAAAGCCCACGTCCAGATGGTTTCACAGCTGAATTCTACCAGACATACAAAGAGGAGCTGGTACATTCCTTCTGAAACTATTTCAAACAATCCAAAAGAGGGAATCCTTCCCAAATCATTTTATGAGGCCAGCATCATCCTGATACCAAAACCCGGCAGAGACTCAGCAAGAAAAGAAAACTTCAGGCCAATATCCATTTTGAACATAGATGCAAAAATCTTCAATAAAATACTGGCAAACCGATTGTGACAGCACATCAAAAAGCTTATCCACCATGATCAAGTAGGATTCATCCCGGGGATGCAAGGCTGGTTCAACATACGCAAGTCTATAAACGTAATTCATAACCAAAGACAAAAAACACATGATTATCTCAATAGATGCAGAGAAGGCCTTTGATAAAATTCAACACCCCTTTATTCTAAAAACCCTCAATAAACTAGGTATTGATGGAACATATCTCAAAATAATAAAAGCTATTTACGACAAACCAACAGCCAATATCATACTGAATGGGCAAAAACTGGAAGCATTCCCTTTGAAATCTGGCACTAGACAAGGATGCCTTCTCTTACCACTCCTATTCAATATAGTATTGGAAGTTCTAGCCTGAGCAATCAGGCAAGAAAAAGAAAGAAAGGGTATTCAAATAGGAAAGGAGGAAGTCAGATTGTCTCTATTTGCAGATGACATGATTGTATATCTAGAAGATCCCATTGTCTCAGCCCCAAATCTCCTGAAACTGATAAGCTACTTCAGCAAAGTTTCAGGATACAAAATCAATGTGCAAAAATCACAAGCATTCCTATACACCAATAACAGACTTAAAGAGAGCCAAATCAAGAACAAACTGCTATTCACAATTGCTACAAAGAGAATAAAATACCTAGGAATACAACTAACAAGGAATGTAAAGGACCTCTTCAAGGACAACTACAAACCACTGCTCAACGAAATAAGAGAGGACGCAAACAGATTGAGAAACATTCCATGTTCATGGTTAGGAAGAATCAAAATTGTGAAAATGGCCATACTGCCCAAAGAAGTTTACAGATTCAATGCTATTCCCATCAAGCTACCAATGACCTTCTTCACAGAACTGGAGAAAACCACCTTAAACTTCATATGGAACCAAAGAGAGCCTGCATAGTCAAGTCAATTCTAAGCAAAAAGAACAAAGCTGGAGACATCACACTACCAGACTTTGAACTATACTACAAGGCTACGGTAATCAAAACAGCATGGTACTGGTACCAAAACAGAGATAGACCAATGGAACAGAACAGAGGCCTCAGAAGCAACACCACACATCTACAACCATCTGATCTTTGACAAACCAGACAAAAACAAGCAATGGGGAAACAATTCCCTGTTTAATAAATGGTGTTGGGAAAACTGGCTAGCCATGTGCAGGAAGCAAAAACTGGACCCCTTCCTGACACTTTACACTAAAATTAACTACAGATGGATTAAAGATCTAAACATAAGACCTAACACCATAAAAACCCTAGAAGAAAATCTAGGCAAAACCATTCAGGACATAGGCATAGGCAAGGACTTCATGGCTAAAACACCAAAAGCATTGGCAACAAAAGCCAAAATAGACAAATGGGATCTAATTAAACTCGAGTTTCTGTATAGCAAAGGAAACAATCATTAGAGTGAACTGGCAACCAACAGAATGGGAAAAAATTTTTGCAATCTACCCATCTGACAAAGGGCTAATATCCAGAATCTACAAAGAACTAAAACAGATTTACAAGAAAAAAGCCAACAAGCCCATTCAAAAGTGGGCAGACACTTTACAAAAGAAGACATACATGAGGCCAACAAACATGAAAAAATGCAAATCAAAACTACATTGAGATACCATCTCACGCCAGTTAGAATGGCGATCATTAAAAAATCTGGAGAAACAGATGCTGGAGAGGATGTGGAGAAATATGAACACTTTTACACTGTTGGTGGGAATGTAAATTAGTTCAACCATTGTGGAAGACAGTGTGGCGATTCCTCAAGGACCTAGAAATAGAAATTCCATTTGTCCCAGCAATCCCATTATTGGGTATACATTGAAAGCATTATGAAGCGTTCTACTATAAGGACACATGCACACGAATGTTCATTGCAGCACTGTTTACAATAGCAAAGACCTGGAACCAAGCCAAATTCTCATCGAGGATAGACTGGACAGGGAAAATGTGGCACATATACACCATGGACTATTATGCAGCCATCAAAAACGATGAGTTCATGTCCTTTGTAGGGACATGGATGAACCTGGAAACCATCATTCTCAGCAAACTGACACAAGAACAGAAAATCAAACACTGCATGTTCTCACTCATAGGTGGGTGTTGAACAGTGAGAACACATGGACACAAGGAGTGGAGCATCACACACTGGGGTCTGTCGGGGGGAAATGGGGAGGGACAGTGGGGGGATGGGGAATTGGGGGAGAGATAGCATGGGGGAAAAATGCCAGATATAGGTGATGGGGAGAAGGCAGCAAATCACACTGCCATGTGTGTACCTATGCAACAATCTTGCATGTTCTTCACATGTACCCCAAAAACTAAAATGCAATAAATAAATAAATAAAAAAAAGAAAATGCCACAAGTTTTAGCTAAGGAACAAAAGATGAGTGAATTTAAAGAATTTGTTGTAGAAACTTCCAAATGAAACACAGTGTGGGGAGTGGGGGAACAAAACAGAACAAAACAAAACCAAAGACTGCAAAGTGAATAGAGCGCCAATAAGCTTTGGGGTGGTATGAAATGAAATACCATGCATGCAATTGGATTACCATAAAGAGAAGACAAAGAAAGAGGGCACAAATACTATAAAATATGAAAGAAAACTGTTAAATTAGATCATGAAAATTTAAAAATTTTCCTCTGCAAAGAACACTTGTGGGAATGAAAAGACAAACCACAGACTGAAAGAAAATACTTGAAAACCTTGTAAATAACAAAGGATTTATATCCAATAAAAGTAAAAGGAAGAATTAAGAATGTATTGAAAACACAGGGAGTTAATTGGGCAAGGTGGCTGCCTAATATTGTTTGCGTAATAGTTGTACTGAGTTTTTACAAGGCTCTGTTCTGGACTAAGCCATTCCTCCTTTTATACAACTCAGTAAGGCCCTCTCTTTTCCCCTCCTTCTCTAAGAAATATCCTTTCATTCCTGACAAAGCTGTCTATAACCACTGCAGGACAGTCCAGATGGACACTACTGGACACTGCAAAATGTCTCTGCCCAGCCTTCCCATGTACTGGATCTGGAGACAATAGCCCCTGATTAGTCCCTCCTTCATGCTTCACAGATTTCCAACAAACACTTAAGGAAATAAATGAAGGCAAAGCAAATGAGAACAAACAGAGGTGATTTATACAGAAGGTGCTGTATAAAGGGGTTCAGCCACCACCACTTGCATTTGGCAGAGACTTAAAGCAAGCAATGGAGTGGGAAAGCCTAACAGTGAAAAAAGAGAAGGCTCTGGGCATGTACTATCAGAGCCAGGGCTCATGGGGAACCTGGAGAAAGGCTAACTAAAAACAGAGCATCTCATATAGTTAATTTGGGAAACATGTTTGGCTTCTGGTTGGTTCTGAGTTTAGGTGGTTGCAAAAAAATTTAAAAACTGGGAGAGTAACATGCATTGGCCCAAGTATTGGGGCTGGTATTAGCAGAAGTTGGAGGTCAGCTTTCTGTTATAATATATTGTCTGGCCATTGTACCTTTAGTGTATTCAATCTCCCACCCTAAAGACTTTTTACCTTTGGATGACTCCTTGGGAACTCAGAATGAATGGTTTTCTTCAGGTTTTGATAACAGAGGATTAGTCAATTGAGAAATCGTTGTGTTGCAACTCAGTGGCTGCCTCTGTGTAGATGCACAACTTAGTGAATAAAAGCAGACAGAAAAAAAGGAAGATTGTGAATATATTGATAATTGCCTGTGGTAATATAATTTAGCCTGTCTTTTTAAATCTCTTAAGAAAGAATATTTTAATGTGCATATGTTTTTAAGTTTAAAATTCATTTGAATTCATTCCACTGAGCTAGAAATAAATACATCTGAGATAAAAATGTAGTTTCATTTGTGTAAGAGGTAAGAGGGGAGCATTGTAACCTATGTCAAAATGTGGCAAGAGTGTTGACATAGATATGCTAGTCTAGACTGGAAAATTAGAAAACAAAGGGGAAAGTAGAGATCTTCTGAACGAAGTGTTATCAAAGACTAAACATAGGTGAGCTCAAGATATATTTGTTTTATATAAAATTTTAAAATGTCACAAACATGTTGAAAAGAAATTAAGAAAAATTAGGGGTTCAAAATGCTGTGCATCAGCCTGGAATTGATGACTATAATATTCAAAAGAACCTGAGAATCACCCTACCACATGCAAAAACAAGAGGAACCACCCGGTATCCTACAGTTCCTCTTGGCTCTCAAATTATTTTTAATATATTGCTCCTATGTGTATTAGATGTGAGACTACTAACTCAAATTGGAAAAAAAAAATGCTGCTTATTATTTACAATTAACATTAAATCAGCTAAATAATGTTAACCTAAAATTAAATAAGCCATATTAGAAAATAATTTGGCAGTATACACCATTAATTTTAACGTTTTTCTCCTTATTCTTACTCTTATAAATTTTGTTTAGAGAAACTACATTAAGCATATATTTCAATATGGTTTAAAAAAATTGAGCACCATCCTGTTGTTACTTTATTCTTTAAAGTTTCCAACAAAATTTTAAATAATTTAGCCTAGTGTTTATTTAAATTGAACTGAAAAAGCAGACTTTCCAATTGTTTATGTAATATAACTTAGAAAAGCAAAACTTACATATAGGTGAAAGTCTAGAAAAAAACTCATCACTAATAATTAGCAAGCTAGTAGAACTGGGAATGTACACTTTACTTTTTGAGTCCATTTTGACTTTTTTCCTAACGTGAAAACACTCTGCACAGAATAAATGTATTTTATTATGACAATAAAATATGAGTCAGGATATTCAATAACTGTTCTTAATTCTATTTATAAATCCAAATAAGATACTTAGAAAAATTGGCTATTTTATGATGGATTCAAGCATCTTGAAATTATTACATGATTATGAAGTATGCAATGTTAATGCAGAGTACCCTGAATTAGACATAAACAGTCATGCCTCACAGAACATTCCCATCAACAATGGACTGCATATGCAACTGTGATCCCATAAGATTATAACACTGTATTTTTACTGTACCTTTTCTATGGTCAGATACGCTTAGATACACAAATACTTGCCATGTGTTAAATTGCCTCCAGTATTCAATCTAGTAACATGTTGTATAGGTTTGTGGCCTAGGAGCAATAGGCTATACCACAAGGCCTGGGTGTAGCCTAGGTGTATATTAGGCTATATCATCTGTGTTTGTGTGAGTACACTCTATTATGTTCACACAATGACAAATGCCTCATGCTACAATTCTCAGAATGTATCTTTGTCATTAAGTGATGCATGACACTATTTTAATAGAACTGTCTATGTCTATGTTAGAGTATTAACATATTACTAATAGAGTAGGTATTATGTTAAAGTAACTAGTATAATGTGTGTCATTAGACAACTAACCATGTATATTCATTCCTATCTGTATATGACTGTTTCGAATGTATTTTTTCACTTTTAGTCTCACTAAGAATTATCAAGTTTCTAATAATAACAGTGTTAAAAAGATATTAAAATATTATGAGTTTATTTTGAAGGTTATGTAGAAAAGATTGACTTATTTGTAGATGGTCTCTCTCCAAGTATTCACTCTCTGATTTCTAAAGTCTGAACATTCGTCGTCTTCTCTTTTCATTGCTCACTCTTAATCTTCAGAGTTAGGCTTATCTGCCACTTCCCCAAAGAGCTTCCAAGACTCCTCATATCAGCATGAATGTCCCTACTATATTTTTAGACAACATCTGTACTCGTCCTTTGCAAACCTGATCATGCTACTGGTGACTATTTCAACTGACTTGCCCTTCCTCACTTCCCGCTTATGCCATATCACATCAAATTTAGCACATTTTTACTACCAAATGAAAACTGATATTTTAAATTATCTATTTATCATATTTTATTATTTTTAAAAGACTACCTGCAATTGGAAATATCTAAGTCACTGATGACTTAAATTTCTGTATGTTTCCTTTTAGATGGAATACGGCAACACAAAGAAAGGGTGTGTTGTCTTTCTGATCATAACATGAAAATGTCTGCTGAAAGAATTCACTTTGAAAACGCCACAAAACAGACAATGGAAAAATGAGGTGAGTTCTCATTTTTCAGACTTCTGCATTAAAGCTTTTAAACTCATTGACAGCACCAATGTCTTTCATTTCCCCTATCTAAGAGTAAAGCACCATTTCGTAGTAAACAAGCCTTCAGAGTACGCTTATGTCTAAGTGTATTTGATAGATAAATGAATAACATCAAAACTAATGCTCTGCTTAATGGATGTACAACTTACGTAGCAGCCATTCATTTGTGTGTGATGCACCATATGTTTAGGTGGTCTTCCAGTCAGTTATACTTCAGCTGAGCATGACAGGAGGAGTACACAACAAAACAACCTCCTTGAGGAAGCAGTAATAGAGAACAAGACGGATAATCATGAGGGATTAGAACGTTGCCTCATAAATCTGCAGTGATGCTGACAAGATTTCAGCTTTGAGAATGACCAACTTTTTTCTTACTCATTCTGTGCAGTGAAAGATAGTAGACTAATGGGCTTATTTTGCCAAAGCCATTGCCCAGGCAATGCATAATTTTCAAAAGAAAGATTTATGTATTGTTTTATATTCATCTATAAATGATAGTATTTTGGTCTTAATCCAATGTATCTAAACTATTCTCATTGGATTTGAATAAATTATAAAATAACAATTTTAGCTAGTAATTTGCAGAAATTGTTACTACTACACTGGGAACTGACATCACTGTTTATGAGTTTGGTCACAATTCGGCTAACTCTTCAGTTTAGGGACAACTTATCAATATACTTATAACCCAAAGTACGCATATGAATACATGAATTTATGCTTAGAAAAAACCTAATTTTTACTAATTACAGAGTTCTAAACTTGAATCTGATTTTTGAAGGTAAGGAAAACTTGACAAGGAATCAGTATTTTACAGACTAAGTTATTAACCTAAGGACTGTATCTGGTTAATTTATACAACTATAATGATGATTTGCCAGTCATCCAGCTAGTTTTGAGTATTCATGGATTCTAGACTGCTTTTTGAATAAATACTAAGAAAAATTAAGGTATGAGAAATTATTTTATTTTAATCCTTTAACTGAACATCAGGCTTCAAACTTCAAGTTGACTGAAAATGTCTAATTTCAAGTTATTCATAATGAACCGACCATAAATCCATAGAGACAGAAAATAGATTGGTGGTGATTTGGGCTTCATGTGGGACTTAGGAGTGACTATGTATGGGTGCAATGTTTGTTTTTTGGGGTGTTGGAAATGTCTAAATTTAGATTTTGGTGTTGTTTATACCACTCTGTTAATGTACTGAAAATCACTGAATTGTGCAATTAAAATGAATAGATATTTCAATGAAGTTAACAAAATAAATCACAGCATTCTAATGAAGGCATATTATCATATAAGGGAGGTTTGTGGGCCTTGAGCACTTCTAATAGCAGGCATTACTTTTCAGGCTCATGGTTGGTAGAAGTTTTCTGTGAGACAGGGATTGACAAGTTAATGTAAAGAGGATTTGAATGAGAACCCTTATTCCTTAGTATGCTTGAAGAACAGTGAGCAACATATTACCTCATTTCTTAATAGGTATTGAAAAGACTTTTGATGATCTGCTATTGAAAATGATGCCAAAATATTGAGATAGTGAGATTTTGTTAATCTGCACACTAATTTAAACTAGACTGCCACAAAAACTCAATGATGCTTTTTGAAAATATGAAAATATGGTAAAGATACTTTATTTTCATACAATTGAAAGCACATCTGAGCCAAAAAGTTTATCAGGATTATATATGAACCCTTAATATGTAATTAAAATTAAAATAGCATATTATAATTTAACTTTTCAAAAGCTTTATAAATATTTTTACATAATTAATATTTACAAGAAAGGTACTGACTAGTAAATGTTAAGGTTGCTGATGAAAGTTTAAATGTGTGATTAGCAATTCCTGTTTTAAAGTAAATAGCATATTTAGGAATGTATTGAATTCTCAGTACATACAAAACACTTTTTCTTAGTAATGTTACATTTTATGAAACACACAGACACACACACACTCACGCGTGCGTGCACACGCGTGCACACACACACACACACAGAGCTTATAAATCCAGTGGTACACAAGGCCTTATAAGGAAAGCAAAAGTCGCATTGCTCCACTGCTCCTTGTCCCATTCCGAATACATTAAAAAAAAAAAATTCTGTCCCTTTTATTCTGTTGGTTACTTTCACATCACTACATTAGATACTTATACTAGTGAATATAAATCCATTAACTGTGAATATAACCTACTGACTTTTGCCATGATAAGTGAGGATTTAACATTTTAAGACTGTGGTAACATTAGCTCTGTTCATTTTTAACCTCATTGTTTTCATTATTGTTTACTGCCATTTTTAATAGGATCTGGGGTGGATCACGTATTCTCAGTCTGATTAAAAGGCAACCTGAAGTTCAAGTGTTTTTTCATAAAGGTCTGTAAATTTCAGTAAGCCCTATATTTAACCTGTGACCCTATTCAGGGACTCAGAACTCTTGGTGTCCCAGAAAGGCATTCTTCAGTTAGGGTTGACTCTGGTTTTCCCTCTCATTTTTTTATACATAACTAGTCGTAAGTCTTACAGGTTTTTTCTCCTGTAAACCTCTCAGATTTCCTCTTTTCAGACTTATTTCACCTCATCTATCTAGTTCAAGTTTGTATAATCTTTATAAAATGATACAAAAGTAATACTAATTTTTCCCTAATGTTTCTAATAATACCTTTGCATTATAGATATCCTTTATGTGAAGATGCTATACCAAACAATATGAAAAAATATGGCATGATAACTAGATACTTCACAATGTATTGTTTATTGACTGACTTTAATTGAATAAACAGTTGAAATCAAACAAGTGTGAACCACATACATGAGTATCATATCAGATTGACACTGCATCCATAATACCACAAATGTACTCCACTCTCACAAACAAAAGTCTTATAATTGTAGACTTTTCATTATCAGCAATAAGCATCTCCATTTGACTCGTATTGTTTGTTGTCATGAGATGAAATGTCCCTTCCATTTTTCAAACCGGATAGGCTGTGACTGTGCCAAGGTCTATACTTACTGATTAGTCACTTTCCACTATATTAAGATGCATTAGAAAAATTTGGGGGTAAAGAAAATCACCCCTATGAAAGTGGTCAGCAAAAGTTAGGCTGCATTTAAATACCACACACACATTCTCATATATAACAAACTTAAACATTTATATTTTCCTTTTCTTATCAGATATAATCAGTTTTCAAGACACTTTTGTGAGGGCACCAATAAATATCATCTAGTGAATAAATGACGATGGCAAGAGAGGAAAAATGTGCATAGTCTGTGAAAGTGGGCGGATTAGTTGAAAAGCTGCATTCTTATTTCTGTTACATTTGCATACAAATTGATCTGGAAATTCATCAGTTGACTCCATTAATGAGGTCAAGAACAACATGAAGACTTAATCAAACCCCGCTACAGGTTTTTTTGGCTGTCTCTGGGGATGAAAATTCCAAAATATGACACCTTGCTTTCTACTGCATTTCCTTTCTTTGTAGAAAAATTTCTACCATGAGATCATAATTAAATGTCATTTAGAAGTTCTCTCACTTTTTATTTTTCCTCCCTAACTATTGATGTGTGTCATCCTTGTCACTTTAATTGAACTTTGAGACTTAAATGACACGTGGTGGAGTTTGGAATGACAGTATAACATTAATGCATTATTTCAGACATTTGAACAAAAATCTGAGTCTTCAATTGAAATTCTGGCTAAGGAAATAGGAAATATGAATACATTAAATTTTCTCTTGCTTCTCTATCTCTATTGTTTCTATGCCTTCATGTCATAGAAATTCTTTATTTGAAGATACTGTGTCAAATCGTATGCTGTCATGTGACAATAAAAAATAATATTCTATAATTCTCTTGTTAAGTAAGGTTTTGAAATATTGCATTTTATAGTTCCAACACTATTTAAGTACCTTAACACATATTTACATAATATGCAATGGAACACAGTGAACAAAAAGCTTTGGTAAATATTTCCCACACAGCGTATGTTAACTTTTTCTTTCTGACCCTAAGGCTTCTCTGTTAGCCCTCGTCAGGGTTTTATTTGCCGTAAAATTGGTAATAAAATTTGCTTTCTTCTCTAACAAGATTCTTTCTGTAGACATTACAGTGAATATTTGATAAACTGCTTTAGCAGTCCTGATTATTCTCTAAACAAAGAGGATGTTGTTGAATAAGATTTGGAAGGCTAAATAAACACATCCTTAGTCAATTTTACATATGGCTGATTTCTCTCTATTCAGCTGCCATTCCTATAATATTTGGTAAATATAAAGTTTATATACCGGAGTTTAAACCAGCAGAAGAATATTACCTGAATCTGGTTTCCCATAAAAACTAAGTACTATAAATGCTTTAAGAATGTTAAAATCAATTGTTTAAAGTGTTTAAAATTTATATGTATTCAAATCATGTTTCTAAATTTATATCAGTAGAAAAGGATGCCACTTTATTTCTTCATTAATTTATTGTTCCCCCCAATCCTTTTATGATTGAATTAGTAAAGAAAAATCAGGTGTCACATTGTCTATAATTATGATTCTATTAGAAATACTTGACATCTATTAGAAGGAGACTAGTCTAACAACAATAATGAAGATCTCCTCAACACATTTTACAGAAATCACCTATGTTTTTCATTCCATATTCTCCAACATCCTTACTAAATTTCATGAGACTAGAACCACATTGAGAACTTTTTTTGGTCTGTTTCACACACTTTTAGATAACAGAATATTATTGCTTATAATAAAATACTAGGATATATTTTAGGAAATATATATTACTATAATAAAATACTTACTGATGTGATAGAGTTCCAGTTGTGTCTTACATTAAATCGTGTCTCACTTTAAATCATGTGTTAGCAATATAAAAACAAACAACAGAAAAGAAACAGGCACCTGTGCAAGGCTAACCTGTGCCACAGCTGTGTTCCAATTAATGGACACGAATCATCCACTATCATGATAACCTTGAATCCTTCTATTTGAATTTTAGCTATTATGTGAAAAAGACAAATTATAATCTCATTATGCTTTCAAAGATTGATAAGTCACAGTCATACCTGCAAGACAGGCAGAATGTGCACACAATACTGCTGCCCTTGTGGATGGTGCCTCTTGAAGTTGTGCACTGCATATTGGACACAACCATGTGTGACAGCCCTGAGTATGATAACATCATCTTTCTTGGGAAAAATTTTAATGGTTAGCCCTTCTATATCTTTCTGTACCTTATGCCTTTGCTCCAGGAGGCTGACATTGATGCATGTCCAAAGGAAGGCATTAGCAAGAACTGGGAGGACTGTGGTAGAGAAAGTTCAGGGTGTTTATTCTACAGCCTTCTTCTTGTTGGGACACTATTTTGTCAGCCGTTTCATTCTTTCTGTTGCTACAGAGTCATGGAGTCAAATTCTCTAGATCCTGGTAACACTTTTTCAGTGCCTTGCACCTTCAATTTTCAATGCCTTACACCATCAATAACAGGGTGTATAGTAGCCTGATGGCTGTTTTATGGCTATTTTACATTATGTATTTTCTCAGTAGGCTTCCCCATCCATATATCCATAAATGTCTTCCATTATGACATCTATGCAGATTATTTCAAATTTGCCTGAGGAACAGCTTTTACATTTTTACATTGATCTCAAATTTTAAAAATCTAAAATACTCGTAACAGTCATAACCTATCATGATTTAATTTTAGAAGCTGCAAAACAGGATGCTACTTTTTAAAATAAACAGATTGTGCTTCAAAGGCAGTACACTCTGAAATTTATATATTAATAAGGAATAAGTTAAGAGATCCATCCTTTTGAAAATGAGAACAAAATCTATGGGCTCATGCAGAACTATTTGTTCTAACATACGTTCAAAGATTATAAGAGGATGCTCATTTGTTATTCTCTAAAACAGTGGTATATGCACTTGCCTGAGTCATAGCACTTGACTCCTTAAACAATTTATTATTCCTTTTCAGATTTATTTTCACTAACAATACAAAGTAGAATCCTCAAGAATACAGGAAAAGTGATGCATATTTACTGTGTGTGCTGGCTCTGATTCAATGAAATAAAGTGTTAGCAGGATGGGCAGAAAATATACTGTAATCATTGCTTCAAAACAGTGCATGTTTCAAGTGATATTTAAAGTTTAAAGTGATATTTAAAGATGATACAAGTAACTATAATTTCTATTTGAGTGACTTTTTCACCAAAAAATGCTGAATTTATAGAAGGCACTGTCTCTAGGGTGAGTGGTGAGATGGGGTCATCCAACATTTTTTGGTCTGCTGGAACCTGATCTTCAGCCAAAAAAGAGGAGAGAGAGAGAGAGAGAGAAAGAAACAAAAGGCAATATAAGCACAGTAATTTCTAACCTACAAAGAATATTCTTCCTTCATTTGCAGTTGCCATCTATTATAAGAACTGAATTAGTTTTGTTATTCTTCCCTTTAGAGTCTCCCTTCCTTCCTACCTTTTCTTTTCTTCCTCCCTCCCTCCCTCCCTCTCTCTGTCTCTCTCTCTCTGTCTCTTTCTTTCTTTCTGATGGAGTCACACTCTGTCACCCAGGCTGGAGTACAGTGGCATGACCTTGGCTCACTGCAACCTCTGCCTCCTAGGTTCAAATGATTCTCCTGCCTCAGCTGTGGAGTAGTGGGATTACAGGTGCGCCACCATGCTGAGCTAATTTTTGTATTTTTAGTAGAGATGGGGTTTCGGCATGTTGCCTAGGCTGCTCTTGAACTCCTGGACACTTGTGATCCACCTGCCTTGGCCTCCCAAATGCTGGCATTACAGGTGAAGGCCATTGCACCCGGCCACTTCTAATTTCTAAAAGGATCTGACTATTTTTGTGCCTGGGTTCAGGCTATTTTGGCCTGCAACCCACACCTGCAACAAATATCTTTTGAAAAAACTGTAACTAGTGTAATTGGGTCATGAAATACGAAGCCCTGCTGTCTTCTGTGTACACTGTGTATACAGTCAGCCCTACTCTGCTTCAATATTGATAGCCAACTCTTCAATTCATGACCTTGCTGCTTAAAGATAAGTTCTGCAAACATGATGCTCTCTCCATAGTCCCATTGCTTTGTTTAATCTTTCCAGTGTCAGCTTAAAAGTCACTATTCCGAGAAAACTTTCTTGATATTTCGAAAGTGGTTAGAAAACTCTCTGTCTCGGTTTCTCTCTCTTTCTCTTCCCCTCCCCACTCTCATATTTCTGTCACCATCTTTGAGGCCCTTTCTCAGGCACAGTTAATATGTACTCCAGTAGTGACCTCCTACAGTTGTGCATTCTTAGCAAATCACTTTGTCATTTAAAGGTTTGTCAATTACTCCACTACAATGGCAAGTTTCATGAACTCAATTCTCTGTTAATTTCCTTATATTTGAGTCACCACTGCCTATTCAATTTATATATATGAGAAAAGTTAAAGAAAAAAGGTGGGAAAAAGAATAATTTCCTTTCAAAAAGAAGCAGCCAAAAATTTACTTGTTTGGTCAAAATAAATCTTTAATAATTTCAGCACAGTTTATCCATACTAATATCATTGCTAATAATACTCACATTGTAATAAGCACAATGTAAAGATTACAGATGCATTAAAATCTCAGAATTCATTGCCATACAATCCATTTATGTAAACAAAAACCACCTGTAACCCAAAAGCTATTGAACTATATATATTCAATGTATATATTTAACATATATATTCAATTTATATATAGAAAATATATATTCAACTTATCTTATGTTAAATATATATATTCAACTTATTTTATATATTAAATATATATATTCAATTTATTTTATATATAATAAATCTTCAATTTATTTTATGTATGCATATATGTATAATAAATCACAGGAAAATAAAAATATTAGACTAAAACTCCAAAGACTCAAGACTTGAAATACTCTGAAATTTTAATACTAATTAGTAGATTTTATTCCTGATTCTCCAATTTAATTGGACTTCAATTTCCCATTTGAAAATTGAGTAGGGTTGGAGTAGACTGGTGATTATGTTGTATTAGTTTCCTGAGGCCGCTATAACAAATTACTAAAATCACATTGGTTTAAAAGAACAGGAATATATTATTTATAGTTCTGAAGACTGTAATTCCCAAATCAGTGTCTCTGGGCCAAAATCAAGGTGTCAGCAGGTTGGCACGCCCTCTGGGAGTGGAAAATCTGTTCTTGGCCTCTTCCAGCTTCTGGTGGTTGTTGACACTCTGTCTTGTGCCTGGGTCACTCCAGCCTGCAAGATCAGCATCTTCAAATCTCTCTGCTCCATCTTCACATGATCTTCTCTGAGTCTAGCCTCCCTCTACCTCTCTTTTTTTATAAGAATGCATGTGATGTCATTTTGGGTCTACCTAGATAATCTAGGATAATCTCCCTGTCTCAATGTCCTTTACTTAATTACATCTTCAAAGAAACATTTTCCAAATGAGGTAACATTTACAAATTTCAGAGATTAAGACATGATATTGGGGGAAGGAAGCATTTTTTTAGCCTTTCACAGCAGGCTTATTCATTACTACTGCTGCTACTACTACTATTGCTGCTACTCATAGTATTGAAAGCCTTTCTCTACATGAAGTATTATAAGGAAACCTCATATGTTAAACACATAAAGCAGAACTGCTTTGTTAGAAGCGAAGGTGGTCACAGCCAGTCTTTCTCTATCTTTCCCCTTCCGTTGTCCTTGTACTACGTCTCCACAGTTGATACTCAAGCCCTATAATTCTCAAGAGTAGTTTGTAAATTAATGGATTGGATTATTTTTAAAAATTATTCATAGAAACTAAATTGATATAATATTCAAGTTAGTACAGCATATAATCATTTAATTTATAAGAAAGTGATTAAAATATTCTGGAAATGAGCAATAATATTTTACTTAAATTTTCTAAGAAACCATATATATTCAGATATAAAGAAATCAACTTACTATCATTATACCATAAGCATCTATTACTTGGGTGATTTAATCTACAAAATACTATTCAAGGCTGTAAAAAATACAGAATATTAAATGGATATAAATTATCCAATTAAAAGCCTTAACATTGTGGAATCAAGTTCTTATTTATGAGTAGGGAAATGTATATATTAGGCTATAGGCATTCTGTTTATTATATAATTTGCAAATTTTCCCAGTTTGCTACTTATATTTATTTATGGAGACTATTACTAAAATTTTATCTGATTAATGTATAATGTTTTATCTATTATTTTGCATCTAGTATTAAACATAGGTAGGCCTTCAAGTGCCAGCACTTGACTTTCTGCCTATCAAGTAACAGACCTTCAAAAATAATGGCCAAATTAATGATTTTATTTCAAGATACTCCTTATTATCTTGTAGTATGTATATGGCTTAATTTTATGACATTTGAAATTTTAATGCATCTGAAATTTACTGGGCGACATATGTGGCAGGAACCCAACCTTATTTTTTTTTTTTCCAAAGAGAAAATGATTCCTATGTTATTTTCTAATTAACCACTGAACTCTCCAGTGATGTAACATGTCTCTTGTATAATATTCTGTATGTCTGTATATAGTAATTTCTATTTATTAATGCTATGGACCCTCTACACCTCTTCTTTTATCTGTCCAATTATGAAGACAGCATACTCTTGTTTCAACATTTTATTACTTGGGCGAATACCTTACTAACAATCTAAAAATTAAATGAATGAAAATACTATTGAAAACTTTATTGTGGAGATTTAATGAAGAAAGTTTTACACATATAGATTTTCAATTATTTTTCTTCAAGTCTTTCTTTTCCTGATATGCTTGTGACAAAGCCTCATATTTGAGGTAACAAAGATCTGGGCTCTTTATGACTCATACCTCAATTTATAAATCGTTCCTGCTGGATTTTAAGCTTGCTTTTTGACTTATTATGTGTTTGTTTTAAGTAAAAGTGCACATAAATTATTAAATGTGAAGCAAGCAATCAATAATTATCTATCAAATCACATAGGAAATGTATCATAATTAAATGGGGGAAAATTTGATTTTACTTATATAAACAGGAAAACTTCTTGCAGAATATAATTACCCAGCCTTCTGACTAGCAAATAGTGTTCAAGCAATATTTGTTAAATACATTATATCAGATTTTAATATTTATCATGTAATCACATACTTTTTGTTATGTTTTAACATTTTTCTATCTGTATTTTCCACTTGGATTATGCCTGGCCCATGTTAGGAGCTCAGTAGATGTCAAGTACATGAATCTTCTACAAAGATTGCATTAACAGGTTAACTAGAAACCTACAGCCAATATGAGGATAGCCATGTGTCCCAGAAAGTCACCATGAGCCATCGACTTTACCTAATTAGAAAGATATTTTAGGTAGAGTGCAGGAAAAAACATTCTCTTCCAGCAAAATTCACTTTGTTCTAATTATGCACTATAGTTATAGGAGAGAGGAAAATGCACTGGTTGAGAACTAGAATGTAATTGCAGTAAGCAGTTTTAGAGACTATATTCTGGAAGAAGTGAAAAATTTATTTTTCAAAATATGAAAGAAAAAACTCCTTCAAAAATTTTGTTCTTATTATAACCCAAAAACAAGAGCTTTTAGAAATAGAGATGTTAAACACTTTGTATATTAAATTATAAAAAATAGATTAAAAGTATAAATATCTGTTGTTATAATGGTTGAGTATACAGTGACACATGGGGATAACATGGGAGAATATCAGGATCTTACTGCATACACTATAACTTTTATGTAAGTTGAAGACTTAAACTGTGAAATCAATACACAATGATTGAGATTAGAAAGATAAAAAGCCTTGCCTGTCAGAAGAAAGGACAAATCCTTGAGCATGGTTGAACTGATCAGTCAGAGAAAGCCTTGCTTCCACTTTGGCATCTTGGAGAGCTTACACTGCAGAAGCTTTTTGGGATGCTGCCTCCCAGAACCCAGTCACCATGCTGTGAAACTCTAGAAAAGGCCTTATGTATTTGCTCTCATTGGCAGATCCAGCTATTTCAGCCTTCAAGTGACTCCCCGACCATATTCCAGTTACATAATTGAAGAAAGCCATAAATAATTGCAGACTCTAAACTTTCTAGTCAAAGCCACATGCTGAGTCTTTTTAAAGTGAGGCCTCTGATGCAGAACAGCAGAGACAAGCCACAACGGCAATGTTCTGTATGGATTCCTGACCTCAAGAATCCATGGGTATAATAAATAGATATTGTTTGCAATAACATATCTATTGAAATACATATTTCTTATTCAATGGAAATAAGTGTAGCATTGTTTCTTCTGCAGCTATAGGTAATCAAAATAGAAAATAATAACAACAATAGCAAGTGTGAAATAAAAATAGAGTTCCAAGCCACCAGGCAGAATGAAAGGACTCTTGGTGGCAGAGAGACCCCCCAAAAACCTTGAAAAATGAAATTTCTCAGATTTGGTAAGATACGAGGTCAGTCACATCTCAATACTCCCCTTCCTCAATAATCATTTCAAGACGGTGTTTTCCACTATTAAACAGAAACCAGTTCCTGAAAAACAATGTCGGGAAGATTTCTCCACACACCACCTGATGTCAGGGCCGACCTTCCCTCCCTTCTCAGTTTTGCTATGACAACTGACGTGCCTTACAAGGCATTCCACCCTGATAACTCACCATCAAGCATAGGCTGGTTCTGGCCAGGCCACAGAGGCTACATGCAAGATGTCTTTGTGTCCTGTTATTCACCTCTTGACACAAGGAGCCAAGTTTCACTTCATTTTAATGTTAAATTTCTACCTCCAATTAAATATGGGACATAGAAATCATGTAGGTTTATTCACTAATCCTATGTTTGGTTTCTCTCTCAAATATTCATAGATTCTCCTATAGCCTGTTGAATATGTATATATAGCTAACTCCACTGGATGTAAATCCTAGGCTTCTTCCTTTTGTTTCAGAAGCATCTGCTTTAGGTTTTGGCCAGAGGCTTCATTTTCCAACTTACAGGTTGTAACCTTTTACAGGAAATAAAGCTCTCCTTTTTCTTTCTCCACGGATCTCATGGTTTTTTGTTTAAAGAAAAGTGTTCTTTTGTGCCTACTATGTGTCAAAGACTGTTCTAATCATGTTAGTTAAAATACTTCAATCCTCAAAACATAAGTGGGCTGTCATGAAGTCATTCAAGATCTATAGTTGAAAATTCTACTGCTGAGAATTCTTGTTTTAAAGTGAAAGCCTACAAAGAACATGCAATTCTCATTCTCAATTTAAAGTTGAGGACACTAAGGCCCAAGGAGACAAATTTGACCAAGATGCTGAGCCAATACATTTTTTTTTAAAGGTGGTATTTTTTTCCTGTTTTTGTTCTTCAAAATAAAAGCCAATTCAGTGCTTTATGATCTTATTTTTTAAATAATATTGACTGTATTGTTTAAGATAATTCTCTCTATAAAAGAATTTTCTGCATTCAAGAAGCAAATTTTAATGTTGTTTGCTGCTGTTGACATTTTTTTTCCCATAATTAAGTTTGCCTAGAGGCTTCTGTCTACTTTAAGGACCTGAGAGACTATAACTATTACTTTGCTTAAGTTGCACAATAACAGATTCTGTTTTTTAATCTTTTGTTTTATGTTTATCAGAGTAAGTATTCCTTCCATATGTTAATATTCTTCAATAAAAGTAGTTAAATAATGAGTCACTTGACTTCATATTTTAAGAATATGGTAAATTCCAGGCTTTCCAAGCACTAACATTTAAGAAAACCGTATACAACATATTTACACATTGAAAGCTGAGATTAAATGAAGTAAATAAATAAACCGCCAGGTGCAAGAAATGCAGAAGGCATTGAAAACAAGGACAAGAGCTCTTTAGAAATCTTTGTGAAAAAATTGATAATGGGAGGTGGAGCAGGAGAGGGTGGTTGTCAGAATTTTTTACCACATTAACTTGTTAGCTTGGTCATGTGGTGTCAGAAGGTAAGGCCTTGACCTGTGAAATGCAGAGAGTTGGATCTGAGCAGCCTGAATATAATATGGAGAAATTTAAACAGCTGTAAATAAGTGAAAAAGAGTGTAAATAAGTGTAAAAGGAAATATGCTTGTCTACCTCTCATAGGATCTGATGGAAAACAGAAATATTCTATTCTAAGTCATACTCATGCTCTATAATTTACAAACATTTGTTTTTAAAATGACCCTATGGACACTGCCGCACTCCACACTTTGGTTGGCCGTGGAACCCTGGGCCCAGACTCTCTTTCTCTTGATCTTGGTGTCTTTGTCTTTATTTCCAGTTTCAAGTCTCTGCACCAGTAGAGAGGGGCTCATGGTACCCTATAGGGCTGGACCCTACGCTCCCCTAGCAGACCCGGAAGAGAAGTTTCTTTAACACAGTCCCTCATTCCTTCTTTGTCTCTGCCTGCCCATGTAGTCCTTGCGGCCTGTGTTAGGGCTGTACCCCCGGCGTTTCTTGTACCGAACGTGGGGCGATCCAGGTGAAGAAACGCTCGAGCTTGGAAATGGAGGACTCACTGACAAAGGACACCCGAGTACTAAACAAAGAAGCTCTGCAGGTAGACTGAGTGCTTCAGGAGAGCAGGGTAACTATGGGTCAGGATGAAAGTAAGCATTAACGCTTACTTGAGTTTGTTAAGACAGCTGTTAAAAGTGCAGAGTGGAGCTAAGCACTCAGAATTTGCTGTTGCTGTTTAATACAATTGAGCAGTTTTGCCCGTGGTTTCCAGAAGAAGGAAGAATGGGAAAGAATTCTTAAAACCTCTCCTGAGCCATTTCAAATTGAGATGAAGTTGAATTGGAGGAGGATGAAAATGTAAAAGTCTATTCTTAGAATCAGAGCCAGAGGACTTAGAGAAAGAGGAAGTAAAAGAGGAGAGAGTAAAACAGAAACAAGTTTTACTCGTTCTTCTGCTCTGCCTGATGAGGTTTGCAAATGCCCACCTCCTCCTGCCCATTTAATAGACAGGAAAAATGAAACCCTTCCAAAATGTGCAGCCCAGGTAGTTGGTACTATGCTGCCTGGTCCAACTAAGAGTCCTCTAGAAGCCACTATTCAGAAGGCAAAGGCTGAGGGAGATATGGAGGCATGGCAGATTCCAGTAAACATACCTCAACAACAGGGTGAAAGCATAACTTTTTCGGCTAAGTTGTTAAAAGAGTTTAAACAACGCATCAGTCAATATGGCCCAAATACACCATTTGTACAAACACTACTAAAAAAGGTGGCTTTAGATTATAGGTTTGTTCCATATGATTGGAACGTGCTAGCAGAATCTGTTCGTACTCCTGTTCAGTTCCTGCAATTTAAGGCATGGTGGGAAGTTGAGGCTCAGAACCAAGCAAGATGGAATGCACAGGCGCAGCCCCCATCCCTATCACTGCTGATGCTCCTGCACAGTAATAGTGGGAGACTTTAACACTCCACTGTCAATATCAGACAGATCAACGAGACAGAAGATCAACCAGGAAATCCAGGACTTGAACGCAGATCTGGACCAAGCGAACTTAATAGACATTTACAGAACTCTTAACCCTGAATCCATAGAATATACATTCTTCGCAGCACCACATTGCACTTACTCTAAAATCGACCACACAATTGGAAATAAATCACTCCTCAGCAAATGCGAAAGAACAGAAATCATAACAAACAGTCTCTCAGACCACAGTGCAATAAAATTAGATCTCAGGATTAAGAAACTAACTAAGAACCACACAACTTCATGGAAAATGAACAACTGGCTCCTGAATGTAGACTGGATAAATAATGAAATGAAGGCAAAAATAAAGATGTTCTTTGAAACCAACGAGAATGAAGACACAACGTACCAGAATCTCAGGGACACATTTAAAGCAGTGTCTAGAGGGAAATTTGTAGCAATAAATGCCCACATGAGGAGCAAAGAAAGGTCTAAAATCCACACCCTATCATAAAAATTGAAAGAGTTAGAGGAGCAAGATCAAAAAAACTCAAAAGCTGTCAGAAGACAAGAAATAATTAAGATCAGAGCAGAATTGAAGGAGATAGAGACACAAAAAACCCTTCAAAAAATCAACAAATCCAGGAGCTGGTTTTTTGAAAAGATCAACAAAATAGAACACTAGCCAGACTAATAAAAAGAAAAGAGAGAAGAATCAAATAGATGCAATAAAAAATGATAAAGGGAACATCATGATCGATTCCATAGAAATACAAACTACCATCAGAGATTATTACAAATAACTCTATGCACACAAACCAGTAAATCTAGAAGAAATTGATAAATTCCTGGACACTTGCACTCTCCCAAAACTAAACCAGAAAGAACTTGGATCCCTGAATAGACCAATAAAAAGGGCTGAAGTTGAGGCAGTAATTAATATCCTACCAACTAAAAAAATCCCAGATCCAGACGGGTTTACAGCCAAATTCTACCAGACTTACAAAGAGGAGCTGGTACCATTCCTTCTGAAACTATTCCAAACAATACAAAAAGAGGGAATCCTCCCCCAACTCATTTTGTGAGACCAACATCATCCTAATAGCACAACTGGGCAGAGACACAACTAAAAAAAGAAAACTTCAGGCCAATGTCTATGATGAACATCGACGCAAAAATCTTCAATAAAATACTGGCAAACAGAATGCAACAGCAAATCAAAAAGCTTATTCATCATGATCAGGTAGCCTTCATCGCAGGGATGCAAGACTGGTTCAACATACGTAAGTCTATAAATGTAATCCATCACATAAACAGAACCAAAGACAAAAACCACATGATTATCTCAATAGATGCAGAAAAGGCCTTTGACAAAATTCAGTGCTAAAACCCTCAATAAACTAGGCATTGATGGTACATATCACAAAATAATAAAAGCTATTTATGACAGACCCACAGCCAATATCATACTGAACGGGCAAAAACTGGAAGCATTCCCTTTGAAATCTGGCACAAGACAAGGATGCCCTCTCTCACCACTCCTATTCAATGTAGTATTGGAAGTTTTAGCCTGGGCAATCAGGCAAGAGAAAGAAATGAGGGTATTCAAATAAGAAGAGAGGAAGTCAAATTGTCTCTATTTGCAGACAATGTGATTGTATATCTAGAAGACCCCAACGTCTCAACCCAAAATCTCCTGAAACTGATAAGCAACTTCAGCAAAATTTCAGGATACAGAATCAATGTGCAGAAATCACAAGCATTTCTATACACCAATAACAGACAAACAGAGAGCCAAATCAAAAGTGAACTCCCATTCACAATTGCTACAAAGAGAACAAAATACCTAGGAATACAACTAACAAAGGATGTAAAGGACCTCTTCAAGGAGAACTATAAACCACTGCTCAATGAAATAAGAGAGGACACAAACAGATGGAAAAACATCCCATGCTCATGGTTGGGAAGAATCAACATCGTGAAAATAGCCATACTGTCCAAAGTAATTTATAGATTCAACACTATCCCCATCAAGCTACCAATGACCTTCTTCACAGAACTGGAAAAAACCACTTCAAACTTCATATAGAACCAAAAGAGAGCCCGCATAGCCAAAACAATCCTAAGCAAAAATAACAAAGCTGGAGGCTGACTTCAAACTATACTAGAAGGCCACAGTTATCAAAACATCATGGTACTGGTACCAAAACAGAGATATAGACCAATGGAACAGAACAGAGGCCTCAGAAGCAACACCACACATTTACAATCATTTGATTTTTGACAAACCTCACAAAAACAAGCAATGGGGAAAGGATTCCCTGTTTAATAAATGATGTTTGGAAAACTGGCTAGCCATGTGCAGAAAGCAGAAACTGGACCTCTTCCTGACACCTTATACTAAAATTAACTCCAGATGGATTAAAGATCTAAACATAAGACCTATCACCATAAAAACCCTAGAAGAAAACCTAGGCAAATCCATTCAGGACATAGGCATAGGCAAGGACTTCATGGCTAAAATACCAAAAGTAATGGCAACAAAAGCAAAAATAGGCAAATGGGATCTAATTAAACTCCAGAGCTTCGTGCAGCAAAGGAAACAATCATTAGAGTGAACCAGCAACAAACAGAATGGGAAAACATTTTTGCAATCTACCCATCTGACAAAGGGCTAATATCCAGAATCTACAAAGAGCTTAAACAGATTTACAAGTAAAAAACAAACCCATTCAAAAGTGGGCAAAGGATATGAACAGACGCTTTACAAAAGAAGACATCAATGAGGTCAACAAACATAGGAAAAAATGCTCATCCTCACTGGTTATTAGAGAAATGCAAATCAAAACCACATTGAGATACCATCTCACACCAGTTAGAATGGCGATCATTTAAAAATCTGGAGACAACAGATGCTGGAGAGGATGTTGAGAAATAGGAATGCTTTTACACTGTTGGTGGGAGTGTAAATTAGTTCAACCATTGTGGAAGACAGTGTGGCGATTCCTCAAGGATCTAGAAATAGAAATACCATTTGATTCAGCAATTCCATTACTGGGTATATACTCAAAGAATTAAAAATTGTTCTATTATAAAGACACATGCACACATATGTTCATTGCAGCACTATTTACAATAGCAAAGACCTGGAACTGACCCAAATGTCCATCATCGATAGACTGGATAAAGAAAATGTGGCACATATACACCATGGAATACTACGCAACCATAAGAAATGATGAGTTTTTGTCCTTCATAGGGACATGGATGAATCTGGAAACCAGTAATCTCAGCAAATTGACACAAGAGCAGAAAACCAAACACTGCATGTTATCACTCATAGGTGGGTGTTGAACAATTAGAACGTGTGGACACAGGGAGGAGAGCATCATGCGCTGCAGTCAGGGGCAGGGCTAGGAGAGGGACAGCAGGGCTGGGGAGCGTGGGGGAGAGATAATAAAGGGAGAAATACCAGATATAGGTGATGGGGGGATGAAGGCTGCAAACCACCTTGCCATGTATGTACCTATGCAACAATCTTGCATGATCTGCCCATGTACCCCAGAACCTAAATAACAATAAAAATTAAAATTAAAAAAAGAAATAAATAAAGGAAATAAAATAAAATGACCATATGTGCAGTATTTGCAATGCCTCCAAACTTAGAAAAGACCATGAGACTTAATCCTGGACCACTAACGTGCCTGGCAGAATCAAACACAAAATTGCCCAGGTCACAGGAAAACTACTGAAAAAGCCTATTGAAAAAGAGCTTACAATGGAAGTTAGTGAGGGAAAACAATACCATGAGTAAGAAACAGAGAGAGTGGTAATCCTCAAATATTGCAGAATAAAAGAATCTGCCAAGGAATACAAAAAAAGTACACTACAAAACATCAAGGACATAGCATAATATATTTATATAATCAGGAGATAAAATAAGAAAATATAAAAATATAAGTCAAGTTTTTTTAATAAACCACTAAAACTCTTAGAAGCAAAGAATATAATCATTGAAATAATGTGTATACATTAAACTAGTTAAACATTAAGGAAGAAAATGAATAAGCTAGTAGACAAACTAATGAAATTACCTGAAATGGACAAATATAAAGAGTTCAAAATTATGTTGTAGAAATTAAGAAACATGGTGAATAAAGTGAGAAGCTAAAGATATGGGAAACTCTACTAAAATGTCGAAAAGAGATGCCATGGAAAATGAGAGAGCAGTTATATTTAAAGAACTATTGGCAGCAAATTTCCAATTCTTGATAACATATTCCAGATAAAAAAAAGACACTAAAATTAACACCAGAAAATCCTTTGAAAGCAAGCATGAGAATATCATAATTGCATCAGTGTAGGGAAACAGTCCTTAGGAAAACAAATAAATTAGAGAAAGAATTTCCACAAACGGACAAGAAAGGAAGGATGAAGCATCACAAAAATGGGCAAAATAACTAAACACAGTTACTCTTGCTAGGACAGAGGGAAATGTAAATTAAAACACTTAGATACCATTTCACATCTATCATACTGAGAAAAATTAATGTCTGAGAACTCTTGGTGTTATTTGGTCAGAATGTAAAGAAATGGGACATTTTATAGCTTTGCTGATGAGTTGTATTTTTACTCTTTGGAAATTAATTTGGCAATACCAAGAAAAGTTTATCATGCTCATATCCCTTCATGCAGCAAATCAACTTTGTGTATTTTCTGTGAACAAGGAGAAAAAGAAAATGACAATTATTGCAGCCTCATTTTTAATAGAAAACCATACAAACGATCTAACATTCCTTTGGTATAAAAATGGATAAAATTATTCATTTATATAATATAAAACTACAAAGTACTGCAAACAAATGAGTGATATGCATATGACTAGGAAAATATTTATAATTCCAAGGTCAAATAAGAATACATACAATGAGAAACTATATATTGTTTTAAAATATGCATTTAAGAATGGTATTTTAATGAAATATAAATGTGTACTATAAGTTGTAATTAAAAATGTAAATGTATGTGTCAACCATGGGTTGTTTTTTTTTAACCTCCATGAAAAAAAAAAAATGAGAAAAATGGCATGGGAACTTTAGTTACATCTATCACTTTTGTTTTCTTTTTAATAAATTTTTAAAAAATCAAATATATTAACATCTATTTAATCTTGATGATGGACACATGTGTGCCTATTATCTTATTGTTGTTTCTTTCCCCTGATAATAGTCTTCATTATTTTAAATAAAGAAAAAACTTTTTAGAAGAAGAATATATGAGTTTACACTTAGGAGCAAAACTGTAATTCAAAACTAGTTTTCAATTGTGAGTGAACGTTAGTATAAACTATGTAAAGAAAATATTAACATAAAATCAGTAATATCTCTAGGCAAGGGTTAGCAACATTTCAAAATAAGACTACATAGAATGTATCTGGAATCCTTAAATGGCTTAACGCTAGGGAAATGACATATGGGGGAATTGCTACTTTGCACAGAGAAACACAAATATAATAAATTTTAGTACAGTGATTATTTTAAAAGATCATGCAATTATTTGGTAGAAAGAATTCCACTGGTAAAAAGTGCAACAGTGATTGTAATATACACATAAGATTAATAAAGTTGCTAATGTGCTTCAAGTGGCTTTTTGCTATGATGAGCTTCTGGGTAGTTTTCTCTGGAAGGGATAATGGACACACGAAGGAGGGCTGTGTAAAGTGACTAAGTCCCCTCTCTTCTCCACCACCATAGAAGTTGGGAAGAAACAGGCCCACTCTCATTCCCCATTCTGCCCTGTTTGTTGTTTTATCTGACTAGTCAGAATCCATGACTGCTCAATTTTGCCACAGTTTACCAGTAGGTAGACTGTGCAGTAAAGGAGGAAGTTCAGACTTCCCCTCTCTCCCTGGGGCCCACAGTGCCTATATGGTACACAGATAAGCAGGGCATCTTTTTTTTCATCAATTGCTAAATAGATTAGTTGGGGCCTTTTCTGAGGACAAGCCATAGCTTATGTGTCCTCACAGGAAGGCTTGATTTGCTAATGCCAAGATTTAGATTCAAGGTAGAAATATGAGACTCCACTAGAGTTCCAGGCAAAGCCATAAAGCCACATATTCCAGTTCAACTTCTGCCAGTGAGCCCTGCCTTGCCTTGCTTTTAGTGGACCCAAATAATCACAAAGTATACTTTGATTCCCATTTAGCTATGTACAGAGCTCCCTTAGGGAACCCCAGGAGTAGAGGGATGATTAAACAGAATAGATTTTACATATTTGTCAGGTAAATGTTTTAACATCATTAAAATATTCCCAATATTTTCTGCAGATTCCATATGAATAAACTCCTATTCCTCATGCAGAAAAAATATGATTACTACATATTTTAACCTAGGCGCCTAAAAGCTTCATAAAAATACCCCAGAGAAAAAATTTTTAGAAAAACTTGCATGTTAACAACCAATTTACATACACCAAGTTATCTTTAGTATTTCTCAAAACAGCGGGTGTTCTTATCTGTATGTTTAAATTGTTTTGTTGATTGTTTTGTTTTTTTTTCCCTGCAAAGTCCAACTAACTGGCGTAGGAATTATTTGCAAGTAGAGTATTTATCATCTGTATAGTTATACTTCCTTTAATTAGAATAACATGATCTGCTAATTAAATTCTCTTGGAAAACAAGGTTTGTATTATTAGGAGATATATTTCCACAAATGCTTTTATTATCTCTACTATTTAGAAAAAATGAGGAAGTTTTTCAAAACTCATAAGCAGTACTGGGAAGTGTTAGGCTTTCTGTGTATGCAAAACCTTTGGAGAGTTTATGAAACAGTAAATAAAACTTGTGTTTGTTTCTTTGTTTTCTCGGTAGCATGTAGCAAATTCAAAACCATTGAATATTTAAAGAAACTTATAGGTACGAAAAGGATTGTATAAATATTTTCAGTCCAATCTTGGAGAGGGAAAGATGGCACGTTAACTGTGGCCCTACAGTAGAGCAGGCTGGGAGGGCCAGATTGTGGAATCTGCCCCAGGGCTGAGACACACACAGAGCACAGACACTGCAGCACATGCCAGGAGGAAATCTGGCCAAGCAAGTCATAGATAGAAAGTTCCAACACTGGACACAGCATTAATCTAACAGGCAAGCAGAGAATAGCAACAAGGAATTCAAAAACAAATGATATTTGGAAGAACAGACCAGTAATCAGGAATTCAAGAAAGTCTTCAGAAGTTAGAGGAAAGGAAACTAATCCATGTGGAATGTGTCAGATGCTAGAGTGAAATGTTCATATCCATTGATCTCTTTATTCCTCAATAATTCTGAAATCATTTTCATTTTATGATAAAGGAAACTGTGGACCAGACGGATTAATTATAACTAGTAGTACCTGGTATTCAAACACTGGCCTTATTCCAAATCTTTTCTGTCCCCTACCTGCTGCAAATTAAAAACGTTATATTTAATTAGCATATGAATTAATAAATCACCCCCAGGCTAGGCAGTTTGGGATGAATAAACATGAATTGTTTCAAATGACACAAGTTTTAAAATGTTCAGGAGTCTTACTGTTATTCTGTCGTTATTAATTTATATTCTTTATAACTACAAAGGTGATATTAAACATTTGTCATTGGGCCACAGGGAAATGAAGTATTACAAAGTGTCTAGGCAATGTCTGAAATATACACAGTGCTTTTTTTGGCATTCAGAAATACTCTGTTCCTATGTGATTAAAGTCTCAGTTAAAGTGGTTGATAGATGTTATGTGTTTTTTAAAGTTTCTTTTGTATGGAGGAAACACTGCTATATGTCCACCAAAACTCCTTTAATATTCCACCTCCTACACATGGAAAACCATACTTCCCAGCTCCCTTGCAATTAGGTGGGTTATTTAACAAATTTAGGCCGATAAAAATGTGAGTAACTTGCGTCACTTTTGAACTAAGGGCAAAGGATGGGAGGGGGTTAGGGGTTGGGGATATTGGTGAAAGGGGTTGGTCCTGGGCAGAACTTGACAAAAAGAAATTAGAATTTGAGTACTGGAAAAACTGGGATCCTAACAAATAATCCCCAAACTTAATCATTGTAAAGGAAACAAAGAAGTTGAATTTTCAAAGCACAGATAAATGGGTCTGATTTGGAGAGGCAATGAGGATGTCTCAGTGTTGAGTGCAGAGTATTATTTTAGAATTGCTTATGTATTTCTACCTAAAATTGAGGTGTTCTAGATTCTGGGTATGTGATAAATATAGAAGTGTGTGTGTGCAAATGTGTACAAGGGGTGCAAATAGCTCTAATCTGAGGATAAGAAAAATGTAAAGTATCAAAAACTAGCTGGTATTATAGAAATATTATAGGATAAAAATATGCTTTTTGAATACTACATCTATATTCTGAATTAAAATAATATGAAAGAGGTTATTTACATAACATAGTAGACTGATCAATTAGATTGATAAACCAATTATTTAAAAGAATGAGGCACATATGTTGTGCAGGTGAAGATAATCCTGTGAGAAAAATGTATACCAATAAATAAAAGAATTAATCTGCTAATGGTATGTTTTCCCTTGATGCCAAAATTTGGGAACTTTTAGTAATTTTCTGTAAAGAAGTATACATAAATCTGGTCTCTGGATAATCCTCAAACACTTTGACCATGGAAAATTAGATCATGTGGAATAAAACAAGAAATTCAAGTTACAGCTTTTGTTTTACTTTTTAGATCCCAATCCCAGTAACTTTAAGACATTATCCCTATCTATTATGAATATCTCAGGGTTATTCTCCTCACTTGCACACTCACTGAAGCAATAAATCAGTGACTAATTGTACTTCACATTCTTCATGTTAAGTGTGGCTTATGATGATTTACATTATTTAGAACTATAAAAGTGAGATTAAACCATTGCCATAACTGATTACAGTAAAGGGCATAGGAAGAAATGGCAACATTTTAATGAAAAGGGTAGCTTCTGTTTGGAGGCACTATCACTGCTCTGTGGCTTTCCTGGTGTTCCTAACGTGTTACCTTTATGATCAGAGCAATTACTGCAATTCTCTGTGGAACCAATATTTTGCCATGTTTTATCATCTCGATTTAGATGCATTTAAAATGCTGCAATGTCATCATCATTGCCATGACAGAAGATAAGGCTTCAGGTAAAACAGTGTTATCCCATAAGATAAAATTTTTATAACATTTTCAGTCTGAAATTTGTCATGTGTACTTTGCAATGTCACCCTAAGTTTCAGGAAGATACAACATTTTTTAAAAGAATTAGAAAAGAATGTCTCAATTTTTTCTTGCCAAGAAATATATTTCAAACTAACAAGTTGATTAACTTGATAAAAACATGATTATTTTCAAATAGGATGATATGTTTTTAGTATCTTCTATACCTGCAGTGACCATAAAGTGAGTCCTTTTTTATATCCTTTATGTTGCCTAAGATAGTCATGTCACACTAACTTTTACTGTAGGTTAGTATTCTACAAACTATACAAAAGGAAGAAAAAAACAATAAAAACTGGTAGAAGAAAAGTTTGAGTTATATGGAGTTCCTCAGAATTCACATCTGTAATCTTTAATTGATGAAAATCACAAGAATTTGAGTGATACTGTCTTGACCTGAAGGGCAAAAGACGACTTTGTGAACTTGTATCAAATAATAAAAACAACAGATGCAAAAGTGCTATGGGATTTAAAGGGAATGATTTGTAAGCCTTCACTCTCTCCACCCTAGGTTACCCATCATGAAGCTATTTGCCTGAAGGACTAATGAGTCTTCTAGGAAAAAATTCTCACTAACAAATGTGTCAAAATGGAAGAAGGGGGCAATGGAGAGCAATCAGTGTCTTTCCTCTCTCTTATATTGTCTTAACCCGTCTGCTCTTCCTTTCAAGATAATCTCTAAACGTAAGGGAAGAGGCTACAATGAATTTAAGTCAAACATGTGACACGTGGCAGAACTGCTCTGAAATCTGTGTGCTGGAGTATAGCACAAAGATGGAGAGGAAGGCTAAAGGCTGATTTGCACTTAAGGAGTCAAAGAGACTACACTGGAGCATGAATCCAACAGAATGGCCTGGACAAGAACTAGGATGTCACCAGCACCTCAGAGCCTCTCCAGGCCCTATCTAGCACTATTCCCCCTCTACCCACAATGGTAACCACTATTCTAACTTCTAACATTGGACTATTTATCTATATGATCTACCTATAATTCTAGGATAATAATGTTTTATTTAGAGTTAGTTAAGAGAGACAAGGCATCTTTCTGTGGAGAAGCTGAGAAATGTCTTCTACCTGGCCTTTGTATTTCCTGTTTTAGATTAACTAGATTTTCACCTTTCAAAACTGATCTAAATTCTGAACAAAATAAAATATATCTGGAAACCTGACAACAAATCAAACCAAGTAATTATGACAAATCTTTAGTAATTTATTTTTGGAATTATCTCTACATGGGCTTCTGCAATCTATAGATTCAAAGGAAATTGATAGAACAAAAAAAAGGCATGTGACTAGAATACTGAATACAAGTAGGGGGAAAAGAAAAGGGAGATAGGAAAAGTGAAAGAGAAATAACATTAGCATCATATTTTTTTCTTTTTTTTTTTTAAATGTATACCAAGGGACTTTTAACATCCTCAAAGTTTTAACACTCATTTGGGATTTAAAAAAAAAACACATTTTCCTTATTTTGTTTGATTTTATTTTATATCTTCTTACTAGACTCTTCAGTCTTTATATTACTCTTACAAAAAATCTTCTCATAAGTTTAAAAATGAGGAATAAAACCCACAAGACTCATGATAAGCACCATGATAACATAAAATCTACAATGGGAATGTACTTTCTCTATACAGTATAAAGTTTTAAAGCAAATATGTCAGAAAATATATTAGGAAAAGACTTTTCAATTTCATTATAGAGGAACAACCAAAATACCTGAAGTCATCAGATTAAAATTTTTTCACCTTCCCATCAGCAAATCTAAAACATACTCATATGTGTTTCCGTAAAATTTGCCTACCCTCCTATCACAATATATTGTGCAGGAAATCAGTTCCATTTGCATCCCAAGGATTTTGCTGCCAAAATTATTCCCTCTCATCTGCATCATAAATTTTTACCACTCTACTGGATTGTTTTTCTTCAACTCACATACACATCTTGTAATTTCTTGACTTAAAAACAAACCAAAGCAGCAAACAAACCACAACTTCCCCTGATCCCAAATTTTCTAGCCCCATTGATCTGTTAAACTCTGTAGCAACTCCACAAAGTGTGGCTATACTTGTGCTATTTCTTGTCCTCTCTTCCATTCTGTCCTCAACACATGCTGATTATCTTCACTCTCCATAACTCTTCTGAAAGAATCATCAACAGTGACCTTCTGGACATACACAAGGTCAGTTCTCTCTCAGGTCCCAGTTTTCTCCCTGAATAGTATTGGACACCATTGATAATTCTCTCTTTGAATAATTATCTTCCCTTGACTCTCAGGGTACCATACACCCCTTGTTTCTTTTCTGCACCAATGATGGCTCATTGATGTAGACACCCCTGGAGGCTATAACAAAATATGATAGACTGGATGGCTTAAATAAAAGATATTTATTTTTCACAATTCTGGAGCTTGGGGAGTCCAGTATCAAGGTGCAGACAGATCTGGTGACTGGTGAGGGCCTGCTCTCTGGCTTACAGAGGCTGCCTTCTCACTGTACCTTCACATGGTAGAGAGAAAAGAGAGAGCGTTCTGGTCTCATTATTGTCTTATAAGGACACATCCCATCATGGGAACCCCATTTTCATGATCTCAACTATATGTGTGACCTACCAAAGGCCCCACCTCCAAATCCCATCACATATATTCTTTCTGTTTTTAGAATGTACTAGGCCTTTTCTCACTCCCAGACATTTACAAATTCTCTGTCCTCTTCCTTTCCCATAAACTTCACAAGGCCTTTCCTTGTGGTACATTCCTGTTGGATAAAATGACACTTTGTCAAATGGCCTATCTCTGATCACTTTAAAATATGTACTATCCATCTGTCATTACCAGTCATTATATTATACTTCATCGTTTGTGTTTATGTGTCTTTCTACCCCAATATTAGGCAAGCTTTTTAAGGGATAAGGTTTTGTTTGCTCCACAGTACCCCTTCACCATAGAGTAATATCTGTAAATATTTGATGAATGAATTATCGTGGGCACTCATTGCCTTGTACCACAGAAATGCCTCACATAATACTGGTGGCTCAGAGACAACTGTTAACTGTTAGCACTTAAATGTGTCCCATCATGAACATTTTTATAGTTTGAATGTGTCCCCCAAAGGTCATGTGTTAAAAACTTAATCACCAATGCAACAGTGTTGAGAGGTGGAACATTTAAGGGGTTATTAGGTCATGAAAGTTCTGCTTTAATGAATGATTAATGCCATAATTTCTGGAGTGGTTTAGTTATCCTGGAGATAGTTTCCTGATGAAAGAATGAGTTCAGTCTTCTTCTCCCTCTCTAGAATGTGTTCTCTTGCCCTTCTGCCTTCCTCCTTGGGATGATGCAGCATGAAGATGAGATGCCAGTACTATGCTCTTGGACTTCCCAGCCTCCAGAACTGTGAGAAATAAATCCATGTTCTTCATAAATTAGTCTGTTGTATTCTATCACAGCAACATGAAACAGATTAAGACAGACATCTACACCACTGAGTTTATACAAAGAACAGAAACAACCTGTTCAAGGACCCAATCATGTGTTTGGCTTTGCTTTTATTTGTCCCTTACAAATTTTAAACTTGAAGAAATTTAAAGAGATCAAAAACTTATTACCATTTTGTCTCCATTAGGATTTTTGAGTTATCAAGTTAATGTTTATTAAACTTGCTACATGTAAAAAAAATTTTTGAAAAAGGACTGAACATTTTGAAATCACATTGGAAGACTTTCATTTCTGGCATATCTAGATAGGTCTCAGAGTGCAAGTTGCCTGAGAATACTGCTATTTCTTCACTCAGTGCACATTCTACCTCCCACTAGGCCCAGCTTTAGTAAGATTCTTTTTGATTACAAGTTTCCTTTTATTCTGGTAAGATGAATGTTTAAGCCTACATCAAAGTATACTTGATCAGCTGAAGATATTTTTTACAAAAATAGTTAATGCAACATCTTTATCTTAATGAGTAAGACAAGATTTCAAAACAAGCATGCTGCTTTAAAATCCTTCACTTTATTGCTAATTTTCTGAGGGTGAACCAAGGTCATCTTATGTTGGGTAACAAAAAGTTAGATTTTCTTAATATAAATCTAGACAATAATTAGGTAACTCCAAGGGAAGTTTACCTATTTCCCTTATGTCTTCTAAGGAAAAAAAATGTATTACACATTTCTAAAGGGTGTTAGAGTAGTATAATTACAAATCAGAATTATTTGTGGTTAGTAGGTGTCATATTTTGGGGTTAGGAGATTCAGTTATTAACCTAGTCAATTAAAAATTTACTGAACAGCAAATATAAGCCAGGCCTAATGTTAGGTACTGAGAATAGCCAGGACAAATTAGATAGAATTCTTGTTCTTCAAAATCTCAGAAGCTGCTCAGGGAGATAGCCATATAACAAGTCACTGTAATCCAATATAATCATAATGATTATGAGAACAGTACTAATAATATTATCATACTAATTTTTCTGGATTATTTTTTCCAGAGTTTTAGGGACAGTTGGATTGAATATGAATTCTCAGGGTAAGCACTGCCAGATAGTCAGGAAGCCTTTACGAAGAAAGTAACATTTTTGTTGTATTTTGAATAGTGAGCAAGAGTGTGCAGGAAGGGAACGAAAGAAAGGATATCACTAGCAGAAAAAAATGCCTCTTTGTAAAGCCATAGAAAATAACTCTGAGTTGCCATATAGGATACATGAGAATTTCAGTGTTACTGAAACAAAAGGTTTTGGAGATGGTATGGTTGATTAAATTGGGTATAAAATCAAAAGTAAATTGAGTCTAACTTGTGTGCCAGTTTGCATACCCACTATACCGTACAGCAGTGTTGATTTTATAATAAAGGCAATGGTGAAAAAACATAAATCTTTTAGTCAGAAGACACCTAATTAGACAGTTTTAGGAAGATGAATCTGATGATGGTGAGAATATATATATATATTCTATTTAGGTAAATATGGTGCTGACAAGAATACTAACCAGTATGTTGTAGTTGAAAGACATTAAGAACCTGAACTAAAAAGGGTGGTAAGAATGGATCAAAATAAATTCTTAAATTTGGGAGATGTTTCTGATATACTTAAATGAATTTGATGTCTTATTGGAAGAGTAGACTTTTAAGAGAAAAATGTTAACAATTATAAGATTTTTGGCTTTGAAATAAGAATGGAGATATATTCAACCAAAAAGACTAGAAAGCTCAGGTGGGCGAATATCTTTGAGAAGGAGAATGATTAGTTATTTTTGGGATAAATGGAGCTTGAAGTACCTGGGGTACCTCTGGTGTTCATTCTTTGTCACCACACATTTTCCTATTGAAAGTGCCACACAATATGGCAAAAGGATAGAAAGACCTCAGCTAATACAATCATGCTTTTAATAGATTAAAATAGATCTGGCCTTAACGAGCGTTGAATTTAAGTATTCCGTAAGTGATAAGCATTGTTATTACTCAGAACAACTTGGAGGAACTCATATTTCTATGGATGTATGGCATTTCTTAAAATGCATTTAGACTTTCTGAACATTTAAAACTTCTTTGATTCAAGAATTTTATGTAATTGGCTTTGTCTAATGAGGCCACATTGCTTGGTTATTAAGAGTGTATCCTCTTGGTTCAGACAAAATTAAGGTTTTAATCTTAATTCAACCAATACCTAACTATGTAATTTTGGACAAGTTCCTTAATGGGAATAATAATTACAACTAGCCATGTTATTAGGAATAAATGATCTGGTTTAAAGAATTTTAAATAAAAAATTTTATTTAAAGAACAATGCCTGACACATGAGAAATCTTTAATCAGTTTATTTACAACACTTAATCGCAAGAAGGTAAAATTAGTCTTATTTTCCATTTCTCCAATCTTTACCTTTCCTGTCTTACAAATATTTCTTTGCTGGGGGACATAATAGAGACCCTAATTAATTTGAAAATTACATCTCAAGAAATTTCTAGTCAGGTAACAAGAATCTCCAAATAAGAAAGGGTCTCAAGTATATCTGGGAATAACCTAAACTATTTAGTATCTTCCCCATTAACATTATTTTGGGAATAACCTTCTTTTACTCCAAACCAGATGGTTCTGGTAGGCTGCTAATCTAGGAACAGCCCCCTCCTTGTGAGATAAGGCCAGAACTCAATTCGGAATCTCTTTCAGATACACATAGGGATGAAAGTGGTGGGGAATTGAGTTGTTTGCTGCTGCGTCTTGGACAGATGCCCCTAGAGTTTCTGCTGCTGTGGTAGATGTCAAGCTGCCCTGATTTCTGTCATTCTTGAGATCTTACCCTGTAATAATCATTTTTATTTTCTGAGCTATGCAATTATTAAAATAAACCCCCATTTACTTTTTGTTCCTCCCTTTTATTAAGTTAGTTAAAATTAGAACTTGTTGATAATCAAATATCCTAATACAAAAATTGATACCTTCCAGGAACTATAGGAAAAAAGACCATTCAGAAACATTAGGTGTTTTAGTTAGTTATCAAGTTATCAAGCTCAGATTGGGTAAATGGAATTGAGTTCTCCTTTTATATTCTGGATAAGACAGAATTAGTCTGTCTCTCTCGGTGTTAGTCTCTGTTAATCAAGTTACTCCATGTGGCCTCATAGTGTAATGTTTCTTTTGAAAAAGTTTTGGAAGACTAAGCACCCTCTAAGGTAGATCAATATAAAAAAGATGGGAATACTTTTAAGAAATGAAGATTATTTTTAAAGCATTGAGTATTTAAATATTAAAAAAACAAAATAAAATTTGAAATCTTTATCACTTAGGATTTTTATGTGACCACCATGAAAAAACATTTGCAACTACTATTTTTAAAAATAATACGTAGAGACTGTAGGAGTTGCTGAATTTGATTGATAGTTGCATTCTAGGTGCAAACTTTAAGATAATCATATTGTTTTTGGGAAGATTACAAGTATTTGCAGAATCCCAAATTCCCAAATCCCTTAAAAATTGTTTGCATTGTGTCCTATCTGACTGGAGATAATGTGATCCTCCTATAGAAAAAAAGTTACTTCTTCTCCTCCTACCATGCTCCTCATATTATTACTTACAAGATAACATGCATTTAAACTTGAGAAAACCTAGAATTAGTAAAGCAGATCAGAAAAGTTAAACAGTTTTATTTTGAGGGATTTGAAGGTGGTTTAAGAAACAGATTATGGTTTATCAGGTGATAGCATGCCTATCTCTGGCCTAGCCTGTGCCCCTGCAATTTAAGATGGCAACAGGCAGCCAGCCTTATCTCATTCATCTGGCTTTAAATTGAGAACGCTAGACAATCTGTGCTATCATTACACTTGGCACATGGGAGGCCTGAGCTGGCTCAGAAGGAGCACACAAGTTGCATTAGTTACTATTTTTCAAGTGCCTTGCATGCCTATTACTTCCTCATTACCAACTGAAACCAAAGGAGTGCCTCAGATCGATTAAATAAGGAATCAACAACCTCTTGCCACATTACAGATGGCTCTGAAAATATGCAGAGAACAGCAATAAGAGGGCAACTGAAACATTATAGCCTCATTAATAGGAAGTCCCTAAGGACAAAAGGAAAATTCTCTGATTAGGCAAAAACTTCAATCATTACATTTTCTTTTCTACTTTGCTTAAAAAGAGTGATGGCCTGGGGTCAGGATCTACACAAATTCATGAGTTATGACTAATGGACTAGAAAATTAGATTCTTAGAAGGCTTCAGACTAAAAGATTGGACAAGAAGTTTAGTCTTTCATTTTTATTTCCACTACATGTGATTATGGGGAATAATTTTAACACCAGATCTTATGTAAGTCAGTAATACTCCCTGAAGATACTGGATTTAGATCAAAGAAGCCTCATGATGTATAATTCTGTAGGCTTTAGCTAGATCTTAGATTGCCTCTCTTTGACATATCGTGAATTTGTTTACAATTATAAGTGGGTCAGTTTTGTAGACAAGGGCATTTTTGGAAGTGAACATACAGAATATGGAGAAAGGTGGTGATAGTGTGTCCTTGTATGTGTGTGTGTATATGTGTGCAGTATAGTAATAAAACAATATGAAATAAATAATAAAAATAAATAATGTGAGAGTAGATTACTTGTCCAGGCTCAATTTTCTTGAGATGTCTTCTGTTCAAATTGATTCTGGTAAAGCTGTCAATCACAGAATTCTGACTGTAGTGTATAGGGTTGGAAGATGACTCAGACTAGACAAATTTCTTTCTCAGGCTTTTGAGTTCAATAGAAGTACTCAGGAATGAAATACCTCTAGTCATGAGTAAAAAACAAGGTAGGTTTCTATAAAGAATGTTAAAGATTTTTATATGGTTGTAATTCCTGGAATTATATGTTTCCTGCCTTTCTGAAACCTACTTTTATGTTTTTTTTTAAACTCTCGTTTTGATGAGTTGCAGTAATCACCCTTTTCCTTCTCTAAATTAGTGAAAATAGTTAAATCTACATAGAATCTATCAGGGTCTTTATAAAAGCAACTTGGATATTTTGTCATAAATGTAAAAAAATGCATATTTTGGAATATGTAAATATTTTATTATACTGTGACTATGAGAAAGAAATATATTAATTATTTTGAGTTATGGATAATGCAATATTCAGCTGAATTTAAATATTAAATCAATATTAAATTTAACAATGTGTGTCAGAGAAGGCATATCCATCCAGTTTCCTTTGCCTCTTTATAATGATGGGTAATAAGGGTATGGAGAGGATAGCCAGGATCTTTCATATGTAATATCTGTGATAGAAGAAATTTAGGTTAACAATTAACCTTATTCTTCACATTTACCTCATAGTTAGAACATCTATGTCTATTCAATGTAATTTAACTGGGATTATGGGAGAGAGTTTTATGGAGTAAAATTTTATGAAATTTATCTGGTATTTTCACTATCCCTTATATCAGGAGAGGGTACAGTCCAACTTCCCCGGCTATCCCTGATCCCTGGATACACAAAACTAATTTCGCTAGAAGTGAGAAGTTCTGGTTTTAGAATGATCTGTGGGGGGCAGAGTGAATCACTTATCCCTAAAATATATATCTAAAATGGACCCTAGTTCTACAAAAAAAAAAAAAAATTATACCCCTGGCTTAAGCTGGCATAAAAGTCAATTCATTCAAAAAGTTACCTGGCAATTATTTACTGAATTGCATAGAAAAGGACCTGCCATGTATTATGTTCCCCTAAACAGCCAATTCACTTGCCTGTTACAATGGTGATATGAGGAATGTGTACCAGAAAAAAAAAAAGTAAACTGTTTACATGTAGTGTGCATTCAATCCTTCTTATTCATTCTGAAAAATTCTTTCAACTGGAAAAATTAAAACATATTAAAGCCAATATACATAAAGAATGACATTAAATTGTTTTCAATCTACATTTTAAGAAATCAAATATGCTTTGGAACTGCCGCATTTGAAAATACTTTTTGTTAGACAGTCTCACTCTGTTGCCCAGGTTGAAGTGCAGTGGCACCGTCATGGCTCACTGTAGCCTTGACCTCCCTGGGCTCAGGTGATACACTCACCTCCACCTCCTGAATGGCTGGGACTACAAGTGGAAGCCACCATCCACAGCGGATTTTTGTACTTTTAGTAGAGACGGGGCTTACCATGTTTCCCAGGCTGGTCTCAAACTCCTGGGTTCAAGTGATCCACCGACCTTGGCCTCCCAGAGTGTTATGATTACAGCTGTGAGCCACTGAGCCTCACCCTCTTAAAATATTTTTTATCAAAATTATTTATGGAAATATAAAACTTGAATATATTATAATGTATAAAATAATTTGCTTAACAGAGTACAAAATTAATAATCATGTAACAAAATCCCAACATTAAGTATTCACATTTTTATATTTACCTAGATAAAATGTGTTACATAGCTACAATTTTAATAATAGAATTAGAGTATCCCTTTCCTGTGTCAAAAATATGACCTATAAAAATAGCAAAAAAAAAATCTGTATCTGTATAGGGGTAGTAATGATAATATGTATGTATAATGTCCATCAAATACTGGAGAAAATCTGTCTTGGAGTATTCTAATCATATTTCTCCATAAGTGCAGTGGTTTTATAAATCAATTACAGGTATATAAAACACTTTGGGAACTTATTCTTTACTTGATAATATAACAGAGGTTTTAACAATTTTAATATAACATTTTATTATTTTCTTTACAACCAACATTGTGTAGCACTCTGATTGCACACCATCCTAATAAATCCATCTTGTTACACAAAATTTGCTATCTACCATTCTTCACATTCTTGAAAACTTTGACCAGAGTCCAAAATAAAATGTCTTTCATAATTTAATCTGTCCTGTGCTCCTCCTACCAGTGTACTCTTTCAAGCTTTCTTTTCTCCTATCCTTGCTCCCAAATATGTCCACTGTGAATTCTGAAAGTCTCATTCCATGATTAAACTTTATTACAGACTCAACCTTTTTCTTTAATCTTGTGGTCTGGTGGATATAATTTCTCTGTAGAACATTCAAAAGGAAGTTATCATTCTCCTACACTGCACTAGCATGTGAGTGTCAAGTGGGATTGGTATAGCTTTAGATTTCCATTGCCTTTTTTACACCATTGCTGCTAATTTCTCATGTAAAACCCAGTGCTGTGCTCTCTGAGGCTTATGCCAGTTGGCTATGTAGTTGGCGATCCTTCCTCACACTTTAACAGTGGTTCTTGACCTTTTCCTCTCTCATTGATAACTTGGTTGCTAGCTTTTTCTTGTCTTATTCTGCATTCAAATGTTTACCACCATTGTGAGTGATTAAATGTCCATATAAAAACCCACACACAACACACTGGGTTCCTAGTTCCTTGACCCAGATATTCTTGATGACTAATTTGCTCCTAAGTTGCTCCATCTGCAGCAGCCGTCCCCATGGCCATAATTTGAACTTGGTCATTACTCAAACTACTTGAACTCTTAAGTAACTTTTTAAATAAACATTTTGCTTGAGTAAGGAAAAAACTGCTAATCTTTTATCTCTTTCCTACCTGATGTTGGTCAGACCAGCATTGTGTTACATGGATAAGGAAGGGAATGTCATGTTATGAACAGTGGCATGCTACCGGTGCCTGAAATTTGTGAGTCTGTGAGATGGCTTCTACATAGAATGGTCAATGCCTTAGTGTAGTCAGACTCATTGTGTAAGTAAAGGGACAATGGGTTAACTTGCTAATGACCCAGCATGCCACCCTATTGGTTTGTCTACTGTACTTTTTAATTACAAAGTGAGGTAGTTATGATTTGGGAGTCATCTCTATCTTCCAGATAACCTGCACCCTCTCCTAATAATCCCACTATAATTTTGCACTAAGCAGTCAGTTAAATTGATAAAAATAGTAGAGAGACCTTATCTCCAGACCCAGCAGTAAATTTGTTCCATTCTCACTTTTCTTATCCAGAACATGTATTGCCTTAGATGTCCTTGAACCCATCCACCCAATCACTGGAGAAGTTTGGAGGGTTAAGTTTTTGTCCTTCTTGGATAAGATCAATCAGTAGTACATGCATCATATATATATGATGTGTATACTTATCTTCATTCTCATTGCTATAAGTATGATACAGACCATTGTTTTCATTAAGGTTATTACAACGGATCCTCAACTTATTTATACACCTACATATTTATCCCTGTGATTTCTGGGCCTACTTGCCTTCTTGGAGTACCCATTTCTCTTGACTAAATCTCTATAATATTACTGCATAATCCTGATATAAACCCTTTTCCTCTGTAATGTTACCTCTCATGTCTGCAGTCAAATCTGAATGTGTGTACCTATGTAATAGGAAGTTGCCTTGTCCTAGCATGCATTTCACTATCTGAGAATTTTTTGTTCAATTGCCTGTATCTTTCTTGTGATTTTTGAATTTCCAAGAGGAAGGGGCGCATATATCCTGTTCCTTGCTGTGTCATCATAGCTAAACTACCTATTGTAACAAATATTTGTTTAAAGAATTAGTAAGTCATTGAGTAAGTAAAAGCTGTGAATCATAAGGTTGAACATTTCTATATAAATCCTTCTGTTTTTTAGTTGCCTGATAAGCAGCCATTACCCTTGCTCCAATCATCACTAAGATACATAAATGCCAAAATATACATAAGGAAAGGAGAACCATGTGAATGCAAACTGCAAGATGGGCTGATTCAACTATCATATTTACTTTCAGTAAGGAAATAATAAGTGAAGTTCCAATTGAGGGTAAATAGATTCTACTGCCAGGAAAAGTGAGGGTTATTTGAAATTCACTGTGTGTGGGCATAATAAGGATTTTTTAGCTGATATTTTGTAGCATTAGACTTCATGATCATTTAAATTAGTGCTACTTTTGGTGATTCACGAAATGCAAAGAATTTCTAGAACCACCTACTGTCTAAATATTGCACTTAAATAATTAATAGACATTCAATTGCTGTTTCAAAAGAACCATGGTAAAATTTTGTTTAAACAACCAGCTGTTTAACCAGTAATGAAGTTGTTCCCCTGTGCCCATTGTCCCTCACTTCCTCTACCCTTTCTGGATCTTGCTATGTCACTACAACTTACTCCTTCATGTTCAGCATCTTTATATTTAATGGTTCTTAAAAAATTAATGTTTAATTATTATGGGTATGTACTAATTGTACATATTTGTGGGGTGCACATCATATCTTGATACAAACATACAATGTGTAATGATTAAATCAGAGTAATTGGGATAGTCCTCATCTCAAACATTTACCATTTCTTTGTGTTAGGAACATTCCAATTCTATTCCTGTATTTATTTTACCTGCACCTTATAAATATCTTGTACATTCTATCTCACATGAATTAGAAACTTTCCTTCATCTCCCACCCTCAGTTCCAGCTCCGGGCCTGTTTCTCCTCTATTGCCTGCTAAGCTTCTGGGGAAGAAAAATATTCCACATTTTCACATATACTCTCAGGTCTCTAGGGGAAATGTAACCCATTCATAATTTGCTTTTTTTCTTTGGCTCTTCTGCTTTGCCATGTATTTTACCACTTTCTCTTAGTTTTTTCTTTGACATTTCTAACAATTCTGTTTCCACTGCCTTGTGAGATCTTCTTCCTTCAGCTCTTATTTAAATATTTGTGTAGTCAGACTCCGATCTTTTGTTCCCTGATGGTTTCTACATTTCCTCACATTTCTCAGGGATTTAACAAGCATCCATATGCAATGGACAGCAAAATCATTATCTCTTCTTCTGACCTTTCACTTGAGTTTCAGACTTGTGTAATAAACTTACTCAAATACACATACAATGTACTTAGTAGCTTCCTGTCAGGTTTATTGTATGAACTAAACTCTGCAGAACACTCAGAAAAAGGCTCTGTTTTCCCCATTTTCTTATCAAACACACTCTCTAAACTCATTCTTTTCTCTTACATCTAGACTATCACTTCTTTGAGTCCTTACTAGGACAAAGGAAACTCTCAATTTCAGTTATTTAACATTTATATCCTATTCAAATGTCCTCTTGATCTGTCTGGGAGCTCATTTCCTTCTACATCTGAGGCCTGCAATGGAGAAGAGTGGTGCAGTGAAACCCCTTCCGCTCTTAATTTCTCTAAGTGGTTATCAGATGTTAGCGTGAATCAGATCCACCTGGAGGAATTTTTGAGCAAATTGCTTTGCCTCTCCCTGAGCATTTCTGATTTGGTAGGGTCTTTTGGGTCTGAGAATTTGAATTCTATCAAGTTCTTTGGTGCTGCTTCTTCTCCAGAACTATATTTGTAAATTCACTTCTCTAATCCTCCCTTCCCTTGCTGGCTTTTATTGGGTTGCTGGGGGTAGGAGAAAGATAAGAGATATTAAAAACCTAATTAGGTTATTAAACTTGGAATTTGGTGTCAACATACGCAGGTGGTAAAGAAACAATTTTTGGTTCTTTCTCTTATGAGTTTCTGTGTGTTCCACAGAGATCCTCCTGATGGGACTTGTACCTGTAATTCCCTTAACATACATCTACTCCTCTTTTGACCACCCCTCTCAGCCACTGGTCTGTGGGTAATCACCTCTCTAATGGAAACCCTTTATCCCTTTCAGGGTTATTGTTAAGATGATCCTAGGCCAACTAACTTCAGAATTCTAATGAAGTCCCAAACACATGGTATTTGCCCTGCCTTCAGGATAAATAAGGTTTTCTCCATCATAGGCCTTCTTTCTTCTTCTTTTTTTATTTTGATATTTTAGATATACATAATTCAAGTGTTTCATCCTTCTTACTTATTCTGGAGGAGTCCAGTGCTAGAACCCAAGTCCCTCCAGCTTCAGAAAATTCATATTAGGCTCTTCAAACAATTTCCGTGAAGCCCCACTCACCTGACTTGAGGTCATCCTTCTCCATCGGGTGGAAAAAGTAAATGTCACAGAATTCCAACAATGATTCACTTTAAAAAAAAATTTCAAAAAATTATCTTCTCAAATTCTCATTTCCTGTTCTATACAATACCCAACTCCCCTCTACGACAACAATAAGAACAAAGGGGAGAAATGGGGTAATCCTGGCAACATCTTATTGCAATCTCTTAATATCTTACGGAGTATCTAGAGCGTTGTTTTAGGATGTGGAGTGCATGGAAACAATTTTTCTTGGCCTTTCAGTCTTTGTAAAAATTCTGAAACAGAAATAGCCCATTTTGACATCCTATCACACCTATCATGTGCCAGAAAATGTGCTACACTCCAATGAAAAGACGTATAAAGTTGCCCTTGATTATGGGGGACTTTAAGTTTAGCAGGTTTAAACCAATCTACATAAAGTAAAATGTTATAGGTGCTCTGATAGAAATTTAGGGAACATCTGGACATAAAGAGCATAGTGGACATTTTCCTGGGACTTTATAACCCACCGGGAGCTATGCTAAACACTTTCAGCCAGAAGTCTAAAACTTAATCCACTTTTTTTTCCCTTCAGACCTGCTGGTCCTCCTGGGTCCCTTGCCTCTGACAAATGCCCCACCTCTCACTTAGTCACTTAAGGTGAAACCCATTCTATGTAACTTTCATTCTTTAGCCCTCTGTAAGTAATCAATATGTCTTTAAAGACAACACAAGATATTTAATCTATCCTCCTCTACTTCCTCATTATCACCATTTATCTTTGTCATGCTCAAAGAAATTATCTCAGTTGGTTATGAAATTTGAGTAAATATTTTTAAATCTAGTCCCCCAGTTTCAATTATTTTTTGGTTAGAACCAGAATAAAGTGTTTAAATCCCATATATAACCCTTCCATTGACCCATCACTTCCATAAAATCTCCAATCTCTTGATTGTGACATAAAAGATGCCTGGTGGCCTGGCAGCTACCTAGCTGTCTTTTGTCTTAAGTCTTCATTACCTCTGTCCTCATACTTTTCTCTCTCGTAATATGCTGTCATGCTGCTTCTGGTCTACATAGTTCCATTCACACTATTTCTTCTTTGTGGAAAATCTTCTTGCATAACTCACTTAATTAATGCCTAATGAGATAGCTTAACCACCATCTCACATAGCTAACTCATGTGGAACACTCTGGCTGGGCTAGCTGCTTACTCCCCTCGCAGACCGTGGCACAGTGTATAGTTTTACAACATCAAACTTACCAGTGCCCATCTCAAAGTGAAAATCAAAGAGGACGTCCTTTTTTTTCAGATTAATTTTTTAAATTATACTTTAAAAAAAATTGAGATGATTGTAGATTTGCATGCATTTGAAAAAAGTACATCAAGATTCTATGTACTCTTTGCCTGATTTCCCTAATGGTAACATCTTGCAAATATATATAGTACAATATCACAACCAAGATATTAACAAGTATCTTACAGGACTTATTGAAACTCCCCCAGTATTATTTGTACCGGTATGTGTATATTTATTTCTGTGCCATTTTATCACATGTTTAGGTTCATGTGTTTATAACAACAGTCAGGATGTAGAGCAGTTGAACACTGTAAGAATCTCGTGTTTGCCTTTTTATAATCACATCTGTTCACCTCATTCACTATTCACTTTCTCTTAATTTCCTTTTTCTGTCTAGAATCCTATGTAGAAAACAACCTTCATTTAATCATCATTTTCTCTTTAGTCTCCTGTTGCCTGGATATTTACTTAGTATTTCCTTACTTTTAAAGATCCTGAAAGTTTTGTAGGATGTCCCTCATTTTTTTTTTTTTTTTTCTGCTGCCAAGACTAGGGATGATTACTAGCAATGGAAGTGGATTTTGGGGAATACGATTTTAAAGGTGTGATTGTCTTCTTATTGCAAGGTATCAAAAGTATGTGTTACAAACGTGACATTTTGCTTCTGGTGGTAGTAACCCTGATGTCTTGATTAAGGTAATGTTTGCCAAACTTCTCCACTATAAACTACTTTTTCATCCCTTTTTAAATTTTAAACTTTGAAGTCACTAAGTGCAGTCTATACTCAAGAAAGGGAGAAAATAAACTCCCCCTGATGGAAAGTTTTTATAAAAACTGTTCAGAATTCTTTTTTATAGATTTGTCTCTTCATTTGAGTTTACTTATTTATTCAATTAATTATTTATATAGCATGGAGTTATGGATATTTATTTTACAGTTTAGTTGTAATTCAATACTGCTTTATTTTGTTGTTCCAGCTTTAGCCATTGGATGCTCTTTCAAATTGGCTCTGCTATCTCCTTGGCATGCTCTGATTCTATCTATTTTTAGCATTTTCTTATTGACTGTCACTACAAATTGCCCCAGACTCATTTTATATTTTTCCTTCCCCAGCCCTAGAATCAGTCATTTCTGCAAATTTCTGTTTCTCTATTGAGTTTACTTTGCAACTTTGGAAAAATCCATTAATTATGTTAGTATTTCTCAATTCTGTCCCATTGATCTGTGTTTCTACTATTACTACACTGTCTTGATTACTGTAACTTCCCAGTAAGTCTTGAAATAAAGTTATGTGACTCCTCCAGCTTTATTTTTCTTTCTCAGAATTGTTTTGTCTATTCTGGTATCTTTGTCTTTCAGTATAAATTTTAGAATCAACTTATCATTTGTTAATATCTACAGTTAGTTAGATTTTCTTTTTATTTTTTTCTGGTTATTTCCATTTATTTATTTATATATTTTTTTGCTTAGAAAACCCTCCAATACTTACTGTCTTAAAACTATAGTTTATTTAGCTCACTGTTCTATATTCAGCACTTGGGGTTGGGCTTAGCTGGGCAGCCTGGTCTCACTGAAGTTTGCAGTGAGCTGCAGTTCAGAGGACAGCTCTTCTCCTGATGATTGGGTAATTGGTGGCTGGAGCAACAGAGAGTTGTGAAGGGGCAGACAACTTGCCTATGTTCTTTCATTTTTCAGTAGATTAGCTTAGTCTGGGATTAGTCACATGACAGTAAGAAAGCTTTTGTCACATATAGGCTAGGAATGCTTCCTTTGCATTTCTGTTGGTTAAAGCATGACACACAGCCTGTCCAGGGTCAAGGAGTGGGCAAATAGACTCCACCTCAAGACGACAAAAGCTTAAAATTATCATTTGATCTACCATAATTATTATTAACATTGACAACAGTGTGATTTTTGGAATCATCATGATCACAATCACTGTGAATATGAAGATAAACAAATCTCTAATTGGGTGAGGAGCAATTGAGATTTTTAAAATAGCAGTTTTACTTAAAGCAGAATAGTGAAAATTGTGGTTGAGTCAATATTTAATAATAATTTAACCAAAAAGATAGTTTATGCATCCTTAATCTAAAACTTTATACGAATGTAAATGTAGATATAACTATTGATATAGAGACAATTTAAATCTAAATCAGCCCAAGAATAATAAGTCCATTTGGTCCAAACTCTATAGCTAACTCTTGGCCAAAGTGGGATTTGCAATTCTGTAGCTTATTTATTTATTTAGGATTGCAGAACTTTGTTAGAATTAAAAGACATTGCTTAATTAATCTTCTGTGCCATGAGACTCCATCAGGCTGTCTACCAAAGACCACTGGGAGACTGAGGATCACCTGAGCCCAAAAGTTTGAGGCTGTAGTGATTCCCCAAAAGCCACTGCACTCCAGCCTGGGAGACAGAGCAAGACCCTGACTCAAAAAATTAAAAAAATTAAAAAAGACTTTTAGCCACATTTCCAGATTTCAATTTAAATGGTACTTCGAGAATGCAGAATATCAGATCTTTGATTGTCATCAAGTAATTAGTGGAAGTCTGTACTTTAATCTCCAGTTCATTGCACTTCCCACAAAACTATGTTCTCTTTATAGGGTGGAAAGCTTTTTAGAAGATTTTGTTTAGAAAGCACCCATATCTCACTTTGATAAATATATTTTTCTGGCTCTTTGAACCAGCAGGCAGAATATAAATTTATACTTTGTATTTACTAGTGATAAGGCAGAGAATTGTCAAATATATTAATAGGGCTATTTAATAGCTAGTAATGCTGTCTACTGCTTTATAGTTAAAAATATTCATGTTTCAGCTCACTTCTCTTGCTGGTGTTTATAAGGAAGAGAAGGATGTTTATTATTCTCATTTTTCAGATGAGAAAAAATGAGACTCAGAAAAACTGAAATTTAAGCAGACTTCCATTGCTAGTAATCAAGAGGGTCTGGACTTAAGTTTATTAAGTAATGTCTCTTATTTGTTTCTTAATTTAAAATGTGTAAATCTTAGAGGAAAAGTTGACTAAAATTTTACTAAATAGTAGAACAACAAGATAAATGATATTTCAGATGTCATTCTTCTTGTTATGTCAAGGTTTGTTATGCTTATGAGAAAGTATAATGGTTCAGGAACTGCTTGCAAGAAACTACCTGGATAGTGGTGGGAGGAGAGACTATAGTCAAATTCTCAGCCCCTATTCCCAAAACATTTGCTTTTTTAAGTCTCTAGTAGCCTAGAATTTTTTGGACAAAATTCTTCTTATGCATAATTTCAATCTGAAAAGAACTGGTAACAGGGCCCCAAAAGTTAGAGATACCCAGGGTTATGTATGTGTGTGTATGTCTATGTGAGTGTATGTGTAGGCACAGTTAAGTGTGGGCAAGTGCACACATGTGTTCCTTCAATTTTATGAGTTTTCATGTGTGTGTGTCTTTGTGTTCATGATTAATATTGGGAAGAACTTCTGCCTGGTAACTGTTCCTTATTGGTGTGAATGAAATTACATGAAAAAAGACTCCAGATATGAACCATTATTCTTGAATTTTCACTAGGTAATTTTTAGAAATTATATCCACTCAGTAATACACTCCTTACCCCTTACATTTTGCAAGATCAATACTTTTACATCAACTACATCTTTTAAGGATGTAGTATATTTCTCCAAGCATCTTAAACATGGGCACATATGTTATATGCAGACAGACGTTTTACTATAATGGTGCTTAAAATGGATTGTGAGTTCAGATTGATTTTTCTCACATTAGTTGTTTAAAATGGCTTTTCTAAAGCAGACGTATAATAGCATGATAGTCGGCTCCAAAATATCAAGGAGAAAAATATTTAAAAGGCAGTGATATGAGACATTTGGAAAGAAAGCTCATATTTATCCTCCTTTAAGTGGCCTTTGGGACAATTTTGCTTAAAAATGTTAATGTGTTTTATTAGTTTTGATTTATAGGTATTTTTAACAGTAAGCCTTTAAGGTGTCAGCTCAACTAATTGTGCTGCCTTGCTCTTTCTAAAAGCATGAAGGCTGCTGGTTATATCTTAAGGGGACTGACAATAAAATGAGTAGGAGTCAGGTTTGTTAATAAGGTTTGATCTGAAATAGAAAAGAGAGGATATAATAATGTTTTGAATTTGAATAACATGTTAGCTAAGAGCAACGAAAAGAAACATTAATTCAAACAGAAGGGAAAGCAGCTAAAATCACATTATACTTAGCAATCACAGATTCACTGTGGGACTGCAATGGGCAACAACAGCACATCACTTTCTGATGTAGACTTTTGAAGCATCTGATGTAGACGATATTGACTCTCCACCCCGTAATTTGTTCCCCATCCTTACAATCACTGTCACTTCAAGAGTAGGGGAAAAAGTAATTTGAAAACTGTACTGTAAACCCAAAGGTAAGAGAATGTCTGGATCAACAGAGAAAAACACATTCATCCCTTTTTTTTTTTAATTATTTATTTATTTTACTTTAGGTGCATACTGTATCTGGAATTTCTCCCCATGTTATCCCTCCTAAACCTCCCCTCCCTCCCCACCCCCCATTTTTCTCCCCTACCCCCCACAACTGTCCCCTGTGTGTGATGCTCCTCTCCCTGAGTCCACGTGTTCTTGTTGTTCAATACCTGCCTATGAGTGAGAACATACGATGCTTGGCTCTCTGTTCTTGGGTGAGTCCGCTGAGAATGATGGTTTCCAGATTCATCTAAGTCCCTACAAAGGACACGAACTCATCGTTTTTTATGGCTGCATAGTATTCCATGGTGTACATGTACCACATCTTCTTTGTCCAGTCTATAACTGATGGGCACCTGGGTCGGCTCCAGGTCCTCGCTACTGTACACAGGGCTGCAATGAACATACGTGTGCACGTGTCTTTATAGCAGAACGATTTATAGTTCTTTGGGTATATACCCAATAGTGGAATTGCTGGGTCAAATGGAATCTCCATTTTTAGATCCTTGAGAAACTGCCACACTGTCCTCCACAATAGCTGAACCAATTTATAATCCCACCAACTATGTAAGAGTGTTCCTGTTTCTCCACATCCTCTCCATCATCTGTTGTCTCCCGATTTTTTAATGAGTGCCTTTCTTACTGGTGTGAGATGACATCTCAATGTGGTTTTGATTTGCATGTCTCCAATGACCAGCGATGACGAGCATTTTTTCATATGTTTGTTGGCCTCATATATGTCCCCTTTTGAAAAGTGTCTGTTCATATCCCTCGTCCACCTTTGAATGGGGTTGCCTGCCCTTTTCCGGTATATCTGTTTTAGTTCTTTGTAAATTCAAATGCCCTTTGTCAGATGGGTAGATTGCAAAAATTTTTCTTCCAGTCTGTGTCTTTTGATTGGGGTGTTTAGGCCATTTACATTCAATGTTAATATTGTTATGTGTGAATTTGATCATGCCATTTTGTTACTGGCTGGTTTTCTTCCTCATTTTTTTCATTGCATTTTTGGTCTTTGCCAACTGGTTTGCTTTTGCAGTGACTGGTACTTGTTCCTTTCCATGCTTAATGCTTCTTTCAGGAGCTCTCGTAGGGCAGGTCTGGTGGTGACAAAATCTCTCAATAATTGCTTGTCTGTAAAGGATTTTATTTCTCCTTCACTTATGAAGCTTAGTTTGGCTGGATATGAGACTCTGGGTTGAAAGTTCTTTTCTTTAAGGATGTTGAATATTGGCCCCCACTCTCTTCTGGCTTGTAGAGTTTCTGCCGAGAGATCTGCTGTGAGTCTGATTGGCTTCCCTCTGTGGGTGACCTGACCTTTCTCTCTGGCTGCCCTTAGCATTTTTTCCTTCATTTCGACCCTGGTGAATCTGACAATTATGTACCTTGGGGTTGCTCTTCTTGAGGAATATCTTTGTGGAGTTCTCTGTATTTCTCGAATTTGAAATTTGGGCTGCCTTGCTAGGCTTGGGAAGTTCTCCTGGATAATATCCTGGAGTGTGTTTTCCAGCTTGGATTCATTCTCCCCGTCATATTCAGGTACGCTGATCAAGTGTAGATTAGGTTTTTTCACATAATCCCATATTTCCTGGAGGCTTTGTTCATTTCTTTTCACTCTTTTTTCTCTTGTATTGCTTTCTCTTTTATTTCATTGAGTTGATCTTCAATCTCTGATATCCTTTCTTCCGCTTGATCGATTCAGCTCTTAAAACTTGTGTTTGCTTCATGTAGTTCTTGTGCTGTGTTCTTCAACTCCATCAAGTCGTTTATGTTCTTCTCTAAGCTGGTTATTCTAGCTAGCATTTCGTCTAATCTTTTTTCAAGGTTTTTGGTTTCTTTGCATTGAGTTAGAACGTGTTCCTTTAGTTCTGAGAAGTTTGTTATTATCCACCTTATAAATTCTGTTTCCATCAATTTTCGTACTCCTTTTCGGTCAAGTTGTGATCCTGTGTTGTTGAGGAGTTGTGATCCCTTGAAGGAGAAGAGGTGTTCTGGTCTTTGGTGGTTTCACCTTTTTTGCACTGTTTTTTTTCCCATCTTTGTGGATTTACCTGGCTGTGGTGTCAGAGAGCTGCTTGATGAGGTCGCTTGTCTGCCTGTGGGGGCACTACTGGGTTTCTAGGGACTCCTTCAGGTTACTGGGGAAGCTTCCTGTGTCTTTTTTGTTTATGCTGGGAGATTAGGCCCGCCTCTTCCGCTGACCTGTAGGCGCTGCTGGGTTGTCGAGAACCCTGTCCTGTTGCTAAGTAGGCTTCCTGTGTTTTTTGTTGAAACATGTAGCCTGGTCCCACCCCTCTAGTGGTGGGTTGTGCCCTTCCTCCACTGGGCTGGATCATTCAGGGTTCCTCTCAGACTGTGGCTCTGGCTACGCAACCCACTAGAGTTAGAGCTTCAGTCTTCTGGGGTTTGTGGGGGAGGTTAGGGACCCGCTCAGCCACACCCAGCAGTCTCCGCCTTTCAGCTTTCTCTCTATCTGGTCATGGGGTAGGGGCCACCCAGCTGCTCCCGCTTACAGCTCCCTGCCTCTCCAGGCAGGGGGAAGGGGTGATAGCTAAGTCTGCAACTCTTACTCAACTCCGCACTTGTAATTCCCGGCGCTTGACTGGCAAAGATCCCCTGTTGTGTGTATTGCTGAGGCTTTGGGGAAAGCGCTGTATCTGGACCGGAGTGCCAGAGGTGGAGCCTCCGACTAGCCCATCAAATGCACTTTCTGGGTGAAGCAGCACCCCCTCCCTGCCTCGGTCTGCCTTGAGTGGGCTTTGCTCACCCTCAGACCAGACCAGTTGAAATACACCTGGTACCTCGGTTGGAACTAGGAGATCTCTGGGTTTCTGCATCTCTTTTGATGGGTGTTGTGCGCTGGAGTTGTGTCTAATCTGCCATCTTGGATCCTCCTCATCCCTTTTGTGTATGAAACCCTTACAATAATGAATCTTGTACTTGGTGGCACACACAGCCTCAGTAAATGTTAAGAGCAGTGATTTTGGAGGCCATATTCTAGACTTTCATGTAATAAATCTGAAAAGCCAACAACAAAAATAAGCCTAATATTAAACAAACAAATTTAAAATGTAAATCATATCTAAATTAAAAAGACATCTTTTAAGACAACATATCAAAGCTCCCGATAAAAATGAATCATATTTGTTCAAATATTTTCCTTTTTCAATTATTTTCCATTATTTTTTCAGAAATAATACAAAATGTGTGTTATTGTTTAGTGATATAATCCACACCTTAGCATCAAAATTGAAAGAGCTAGAGGAACAAGATCAAAAAAACTCAAAACCTAGCAGAAGACAAGAAATAACTAAGATCAGAGCAGAACTGAAGGAGATAGAGACACAAAAAATCCTTCAAAAAATCAACAAATCCAGGAGGTGGTTTTTTGAAAAGATCAACAAAACAGACAGACCACTAGCCAGACTAATAAAAAAGAGAAGAGAGAATAATCAAATAGATGCAATAAAAACGATAAAGGGGATATCACCACAGATTCCACAGAAATACAAACCACCATCAGAGATTACTATAAACAACTCTATGCACATAAACCAGTAAACCTAGAAGAAATGGATAAATTCCTGGACACTTGCATCCTCCTAAGCCTAAACCAGGAAGAAGTCGAAACCCTGAATAGACCAATAACAAGGGCTAAAGTCGAGGCAGCAATTAATAGCCTACCCACCAAAAAAGCCCAGGTCCAGATGGGTTCACAGCCGAATTCTACCAGACATACAAAGAGGAGCTGGTAACACTCCTTCTGTGAAACTATTCCAAACAATACAAAAGAGGGAATCTTCCCCAAATCATTTTATGAGACCAACATCATCCTGATACCAAAACCTGGCAGAGACTCAACAAGAAAAGAAAACTTCAGGCCAATATCCTTGATGAACATAGATGCAAAATTCTTCAATAAAATACTGGCAAACCGATTGCAACAGCACATCAAAAAGCTTATCCATCATGATCAAGTAGGCTTCATCCTGGGTATGCAAGCCTGGTTCAACATATGCAAGTCTATAAACGTAATCCACCACATAAACAGAACGAAAGACAAAAACCACATGATTATCTCAATAGATGCAGAGAAGGCCTTTGACAAAATTCAACAGCCCTTTATGCCAAAAACTCTCAATAAACTAGGTATTGAAGGAATGCATCTCAAAATAATAAAAGCTATTTATGACAAACCCACAGCCAATATCATAGTGAAGGGCAAAAACTGGAAGCATTCCCTTTGAAATCTGGCACTAGACAAGGATGCCCTCTCTCACCACTCCTATTCAATATAGTATTGGAAGTTCTAGCGAGAGCAATCAGGCAAGAAAAAGAAATAAAGGGTATTCAGTTAGGAAAGGAGGAAGTCCAAATGTCTCCATTTGCAGACGACATGATTGTATATTTAGAAGACCCCATCATCTCAGCCCAAAATCTCCTGAAACTGATAAGCAACTTCAGCAAAGTCTCAGGATACAAAATCAATGTGCAGAAATCACAAGCATTCCTATACACCAATAACAGACTTAAAGAGAGCCAAATCAAGAACGAACTGCCATTCACAGTTGCTACACAGAGAATAAAATACCTAGGAATACAACTAACAAATGATGTAAAGGACCTCTTCAAGGAGAACTACAAAGCACTACTCAACGAAATAAGAGAGGACACAAACAGATGGAGAAACATTCCATGTTCATGGTTAGGAAGAATCAATATTGTGAAAATGGCCATACTGCCCAAAGTAATTTACAGATTCAATGCTATTCCCATCAAGCTACCAATGACCTTCTTCACAGAACTGGGATAAACCACCTTAAACTTCATATGGACCCAAAAGAGAGCCCGCATAGCCAAGTCAATTCTAAGCAAAAAGAACAAAGACGGAGGCATCACACTACCTGACTTCAAACTATACTACAAGGTTACAGTAATCAAAACAGCATGGTACTTGTACCAAACAGAGATATAGACCAATGGAACAGAGCAGAGGTCTCGGAGGCAGTGCCACACATCTACAACCATCTGATCTTTGACAAACTGCACAAAAACAAGCAATGGGGGAAAGGATTCCCTGTTTAATAAATGGTGTTGGGAAAACTGGCTAGCAGTGTGTAGCAAGCAGAAACTGGACCCCTTCCTGACACCTTACACTAAAATTAACTCCAGATGGATTAAAGATGTAAACATAAGACCTAATATCATAAAAACCCTAGAATAAAATCTAGGCAAAACCATTCAGGACATAGGCATAGGCAAGGACTTCATGACCAAAACACCAAAAGCATTGGCAACAAAAGCCAAAATAGACAAATGGGACCTAATTAAACTCCAGAGCTTCTGCACAGCAAAAGAAATAATCATTAGAGTGAATCGGCAACCAGCAGAATGGGAAAAAATTTTTGCAATCTACCCATCTGACAAAGGGCTAATACCCAGAATCTACAAATAACTAAAACAGATTTACAATAAAAAAACAAACAAGTCCATTCAAAAGTGTGTGAAGGATATGAACAGACACTTTACAAAAGAAGACATATATGAGGCCAACAAACATATGAAAAAATGCTGATCACTGGTCATTAGAGAAATGCAAATCAAAACTACATTGAGATACCATCTCATGCCAGTTAGAATGGTGATCATTAAAAAATCTGGAGACAGCAGATGCCAGAGAGGATGTGGAGAAATAAGAACACTTTTACACTGTTGGTGGGAGTGTAAATTAGTTCAACCATTGTGGAAGACAGTGTGGCAATTCCTCAAGGATCTAGAAATAGAAATTCCATTTGACCAAGCAATCCCATTACTGGGTATATATCCAGAGGATTATAAATCATTCTATTATAAGGACACATGCACACGAATGTTCACTGAGGCACTGTTTACAATAGCAAAGACTTGGAACCAACCCAAATGCTCATCGATGATGGACTGGACAGGGAAAATGTGGCACATATATACTATGGAATACTATGCAGCCATAAAAAGCGATGAGTTCATGTCCTTTGTAGGGACACGGATGAACCTGGAAACCATCATTCTCAGCAAACTGACACAAGAACAGAAAATCAAACACCACATGTTCTCACTCACAGGTGGGTGTTGAGCAATGAGAACACATGGACACAGGAAGGGGAGCATCACACACTGGGGTCTGTTAGGGGAGAATAGGGGAGGGACAGTGGGGGGTGAGGAGGTTGGGGAGGGGATAACATGGGGAGAAATGCCAAATATAGGTGTTGGGGCAATGGAGGCAGCTATGCAACAACCCTGCATGATCTGCACATGTACCCCAGAACCTAAAGTACAATAAAATAAATAAATAAATAAGATTTAAAAAGACAAAATATGGAAACTCTCATTAAGGAAACAGCACATATAAGGAAGGAACAAATGGAAATTTTAAATGGAAAAAATATGAATAATCACTGTGGGAACTGGGTAAGCAGTGCATGGAATCTCTTTGTTATTTCTTATAACAACAGGTGGGTCTAAAATTATCTCAAAATGAAAGCTTATTTTAAAAATCTATTTTAGAAGAAGAAAAACATGATTTTACTTTGAAAATATTAGTACTCAGAATAAAAATAAAAGACCCAAAATAATAACTTTTCAGCATACCTTTAAATTCTAAACCATAGTGTTGACACAATTTTCAAAACCCCTTAAGAGTTATCTATATTTTTTAACCTAGAACGTGCCTCTCATTACTTTTACAAATTATTTGGTAAATGTACTTTCAGGAAATAAATGGCTATTTTTATTTTTAATTAAGATGCAACTAGTAGCAATATTTTTTATATTAGGGATATCAATGAGTAGCCATGGTCAAACTATATAGGGCCTTATAGGACCTGATATAGACTTAAAATTTTATTATAATTTGTGAGTCAGGTTAAGTTTAAGAGTAAGATTTGGTTTAGAATTAGCCTATTATCTTTGTTTATTCTATCATTTACAAAAGAATATTTTTCATATTATATAATTTATTCTGTGAGAATTTTGATTTATTATTTGAGCTTACCTAAATTGCTTAAATAGGTTTTTGCCACCTCCAGATAATATAAAAATTCTTATACATTTTTCCAATATGTTAATACTTATTTTAACTTTACCTTTAGAACTATAATACATCCAAAATTTATTTTTGTGTTTTAAAAAGTAAAAATACATATATTTTTTCTTAATAGATTATTGGGTACCCTAGAATCATTTTTGAAACACACTTGCCTCCTAGTTGTTTGGTCATATTATTATATTATTATTTCCACATAAATACTTTGATCGATTTCTTTACTTTCTGTATTTCCACTGGTATCTTAGATGTTTACTATACAGATATCACACTATTCTGATTAAAGTAGCTTGGCAGCCAATGGGCAGATACCCCTTCACTATTGTTTTATTATTCTTTTTTGTTTTAATAATTTCATACTATTTTTCCTTATGAACTTTAGAATAATTTGCTATTTTACAAATGTCCATTTTAATTCTGGTTGACATCAAATTAGATGTATATATTTATATAACAAGATGACTATTTTTACAATATGATGCCTTACCTTTATTGTATGTATTCATTTATTCAGGCATGTATTTTCAGAAGTGCATTTCAGTTATTATTTATGTGTGTGTGTGTGTGTGTGTGTGTGTATGTGTGTGTGTATGCATGCATAATTTTTAAATTAAGTTTTTGGTAATAGGATTAGGCCAGCACTATAAAAATAACTGAGAGATTTTTCATGATATCTTGTTATGAAACTTTCTAAAGCATGAAGGGTTTACTTGTCTCTTAAATGTTTGTTAAAATTCATAAGTAATACTACTTTGGCTTTGAAAATCTTTTCTTTTAAAGTTTTGAAATGTTCGTTTTTTAAATTTCTTTTTAAGCCAGTTATTATAATATATATTTTGCTGGGAAGTCATCTAAGATGCCATACATTTGCACCAACTATCACTTATAGTAATTGAAATCACTTTTGTGTTTGTAGTCCTATCCACTTTTTCAATACTCAGGTTGCATGTATTCTTTTTTTCCTCTCTTTCTTAATAACACTTTTGAAGGAAGGAGCAATTGACTCTATTAGAATTTTATATTAGTTTATTTTCTACTTTGAAGCTAATCTTAGCTTTTATCATACTCATTCAACTCAATATTTTTAGTTTACATTGTTGTTCCTTTTCTATTTGTTTTTCAGCTTATCATATACATTCTTTGTTTAAAACATATGTTTTACTGTGTTTTAGATTTTGGAGTTCATGTGAAGAACATGCAAGATTGTTGCATACGTACATACATGGCAAGGTGGTTTGCTGCCTTCCTCCCCATCACCTAGATCTGGCATTTCTCCCCATGATATCCCTCCCCAACTCCCCCACCTCCCACTATCCCTCCCCTAGATCCCACCCACAGACCCCAGTGTGTGATGCTCCCCCTCCCTGTGTCCATGTGTTCTCATTGTTCAACACCCATCTATGAGTGAGAACATGCGGTGTTTGATTTTCTGTTCTTGTGTCAGTTTGCTGAGAATGATGGTTTCCAGGTTCATCCGTGTCCCTACAAAGGACATGAACTCATCGCTTTTTATGGTTGCATAGTATTCCATAGTATATATGTGCCACATTTTCCCTTTTTATGGCTGTGTAGTATTCCATGGTGTATATATGCCACATTTTCCTTGTCCAGTCTATCATTGATGGGCATTTGGGTTGGTTCCAAGTCTTTGCTATTGTAAAAAGTGCTGCAATGAACATATGTGTGCATGTGTCTTTATAATAGAAAGATTTATAATCCTTTGGGTATATACCCAGTAATGGGATTGCTGGGTCAAATGGAATTTCTGTTTCTAGATCTTGAGGAATTGCCACACTGTCTTCCACAATGGTTGAACTAATTTACACTCCCACCAACAGTGTAAAAGTGTTCCTATTTCTCCATATCCTCTCCAGCATCTGTCTCCAGATTTTTTGATAATAGCCATTCTTCTTTATTTAATTATTTATTTATTTTTGAGACAAAGTCTCACTCTGTCACGCAGGATAGATGGAGTGCAGTGGCGTGATCTTGGCTCATTGCAACCTTGGCCTCTTGAGTTCAAGCAATTCTCGTGCCTCAGCCTCCCGATGTAGCTGGGATTACAGGCATGCAGCACAGCACCTGACTAGTTTTTGTAATTTTGGTAGAGATGGGTTTTCACCATGTTGGCCAGGCTGTTCTCAAACACCTGGCCTCAAGCAATCTGCCCACCTCGGTCTCCCAAAGTTCTGGGATTTAAGGCAAGAGTCACTGTACCCAGCCTTTCCAAATTTTTATTTGTTCTCTTCTCAGTCTTTGCTGATGTTGGTTAGGGTGAGGCAAGTGGTGTACCTAGCAGAGATCTAGCAGTAAATATATATTGCATACTTAAAAATGCTCATGAAAAGAGTTTAATAAAGGACATTTTACAACTGTATAGACACACTTATGGGAGATGAAGAAGGAAGGTGAAGTATCACATGGGTTGGCAATAGCTGGCGACCTCTGCCTCTCCTAGAATTGAAAATGGCAGGACTTGCATCTATAGGAGAGTGGTGCCCAACTCCAGCTGTGGCTTGTAGTAAAGGAACCAGCCACTGGTAACCATAAGCTAACAGAGAGATTTCAATGCAATGGCAGTTATCTGTGCACAACCACCCATCTCTCATTGGAGTTTTCTACTGAACAAATGTAACTCTAAGTCTTGAAATGAAATCTAGCTGCTGCAGAACAGAAAAGTCAATTATTGGCACACAGAATAGGATAAAGAAGGATGGAGAGTGAATCTCAAGGGCCAAGTGTAAAATACGAAGCAAAGACGTGATTCCATACAGTAAAGAGGAGATCAAATGAAGTGCATTTTAGTGAGAAGGTTAGCCTATCTAGAGAAGAATTCAAATGAGACAGATATTGGATATAAAATGAGATCATGTAGCACTGCAAAGGCAGCATCAGCAGTCTCAGCTGATGGAATGTAAGCAATTCACAGATTATGAAATGGCTAATAAGCACATATAGGTAGTAAAAGATGACATAGCAAAGCTTAAAATATTCAGTTCTCTATTTTTAATGAAGAAAATGCTTTTCACTATAAGGCAAAAGAAAATGCTTTTCACTATAAGGTAAAAGGTAAGTGCAATTTAGTATAGTAAAATATAGTAATTTACATTAAAAGGTGTTTAATTACAACAGAAAGATAGTGGAATGGTTGGAAAGACTGGACGTTTTGTAGAGATGAATCCATTTTGGGGAAGATAAAATCCAGATTGACATGCTGAGTATGTGTCATTTTATTTGGAGGATTTGTGTGAGTGTGGCATTTTTTTCTCATTTACATGAACAAGCTGTAGTGAAAATAAAAAGTCGCAACCGGAAATCTGCCTTCCAAAGCAAGACTATAACCATCTAATCACAACCCTTTTCCTTTCCAATACAATTAGGGTCATTAGAACTACATCTTCCTAAGAGGGAAAGAAACACCCAATAACATCTTGGCAGGTGCTGCATAATCATGCCTCAAATGACTTTCTGAAGATAAAAAGAAAGTAGTATTTGCTTGCATAACTGAACATATCTGCCTGAGTTGTTTTCCTACAGATGTTATCCTGGGAATATAAACAAAATTGTTCATTCTCTAGCAGCCTTCAAGAAGCACTGTGATCTAGGGCAGCACAGAGCCAGCAATGAGAGACAGAATGGCATTCGCAATTCTGGAAGAAAACACAGGAGTAGAATATGCACAAAATGACTGTTTGGTCTCAAGACTGCATGAATTATTATCTGGCTGTGCTGGATGTTCTAATTCCTTTCTCTCAGAGGACTGTAAGTAGGTACACATGCTGACTAACTACATATGTGGATAACACTGCCAAATGCCAGTTTTCACTAACAGTGTTTGTATTAAGCTCTCTACACTTTTTAGGCTGGCATTATTTGTGGCCAACAGCATCTTCTAAATCATAAATCCTTGAGAGCAGTGACTGTCTCTTACTCAACTTTATATTTGCAACTTGATCCTAGTGCATCTGCAAAATCATAAATGCTTTTGACATTAAAGATCTCTTATATTCAAGCTATAGTTACAACTCAAGGCAGCTTAAGAGTAGGGATTATAAAAGACCAATGCCTAATATTGTATACACTTGGATTTGTTTTTATTTAATTCAATTTCTGAAATAAATTGAATAAATGAATTTTTAGTTTTATGTATGTATTTCTTGAACTTAACTTTGTTTTACCCCAAATACTAAAGAGAGCTCATACCAGTTCCAGGAAGTGTAGAAATAGGACTGCACTACACACATACTACCACTTTCCCCCAACTTCTTGGCAGGTATTAAAACTTCAACTTGGAGCTTTTTTATTGAGTCCAGACACAGGGTTATACAATTTTTTAATGTAACACTCTAGGCTAAGGGTCCCCAGACCTTGGGCCATGGACTCTTACTAGTCAGTAGCCTGTTGGGAACCAGGCTGTACAGCCAGGAGGTCAGTGGCAGGCGATCAAGCATTACCACCTGAGCTCTGCCTCCTGTCAGATCAGCGGCAGCTTTGGATTCGCATAGCACTGTGAACCCTATTGTAACCTGCACATGCAAGGGATCTTGGCCAGGTGCTCCTTATGAGAGTCTAACCAATACCTGAAGGTCTGAGGTGGAACAGTTTCATGCAGAAAACATTTCCCCCACTCCATCCTTAGGAAAATTGTCTTCCATGAAACCAATCCTTTGTGCCAAAAAGTTTGGGGACCACTGCTCTAGACAGGCACTCCCAATAAATCTGTGTTGTAAATAATATGGAACCTGATTGTTGCCCTGGGTTCAAAGACATGCAGACATATGTCATGTAATGAAACATACACACACACACACACACACACACACATGCACACAACCATCTATATACTCTTATTCTTGCAAACTACAACTAAATTCTACTATACTTGACCCAAACTATATACTATGACTAACTAAACTATACTCCAGTTAAATTATTCAAGGACTGTACTCAAACTAACTAAACTACTTAAATCAGGCAAAATAAATCTACATATATTTCATTATCAGCATACTGTGCTTTTGAAACTAATATTGTATTTTGGATTTTTTTTCATCTGAAGTTATTTATTTACTATATGAGGCTATTCTGCCTTATTTATGTATTTTATTTCTGTTTGGTAATAACTTCTAGCATAGACAAACACACTTATCCTTGCAACAAACATTTATAGAGTGCCTATTATGGATTAGGCCTTATGCTAGGAAATGAAGTTTTCCAAAGGACAAGTTAGCTCTGAAGAAACAAGATTTAGATTCCAGATTGCAGCTAGCCAGTTTGGTTTTTGTTACTATACTATCCATGTATTTATCCATGCTTATATTTTATAAATATTAAGCAATGATAACTCCATTTATTATATTTCTGTGTATTGCTATTTTATACTAATTTTCAGGCAAATTTGTTCAATAAAATGAGAAAACTGCAAGAGTGATTCAGGAGTGAACATACTGAGTTTCAAGAAGGTATGTTCAGTATTTTAACTGATCTGCCATTGGTTTAGTTTCCTCAAATTTAAATGACATTTAAATGGGTGTGATGGCTTAGAATATCACACTGGTATTGATTTCAATGGACTCCAGTTGAAACAGGATCTCAAGATGTGACAAGATGAAGTCAGGCATCTAGTACTCATTGGCTTATTTTGCTTGGAGATACCTCCTTGCCAACAGGTAGAAGGAGTATGGAAAAGATTCTGGGCTTAGAAAGAGAAGACTATGCATAGCTTTTAACAGTGGCAGGGCTCCAGCGAAGCAGCCTGAGGTTGAAATTTGGGCCCCAGAATCAATGGGTAATGAGTCAACTGATAAAGAAGCGAAGGAAGTCATACCTCTATAGTAGAGATACAAAACTCATTTTGTGTGTCCAAAGTGTCCAGCCAGGCCCTTTGGCAGATAAAAAGCAACAGGATCATTTCTATCCCCCACTCGTTTGTGGAATTTCCTCTCCCAAAGCTCCTCCTGCCCTCGGTGATTGGCTTCTGTCCTAGATGATGGTGCTAGCGTGTCCAGGAGAAATTAAGTGTGAACTCCATTGTAGAAGATGGGAAATAATAAGGATTTTAGAATAGAGAAATACAAATTGAGATACTTTATATTTGAAACACACTTGCTGCTTTTTTTCTGACCTTTAGCACTCTGCGTTGGTTCTCACTTGCCTTCCAGAACAGTAATAAAATGGTATTTTCTCTTACATTTTGCATAAACATATATTTTGTTTTGCTGTGGGATTACATTTCAATACATTGTTCAATTTGTGTCTAGTCTATTTTCCTTCAGGTTGTTTTTATTTCTCTGCATGACCAAGAATAACCTACAAATACTCAAGAATATACTGCAATTCTCTAGGTCAATACGCTTCACAATATGCACTTATTTACCCTTACTTTTATCATTTTAGACTCCACTAAGATATAAAAACAGTTAATATTCATGTGTATTCATACATTTTTATCTAGGCTTTGAGATCTGTTGAATTCATTGGATGAATTTGGAAAGAGTGTGTAATCAATATTCATCAGAATCCATGTTCTGTTTGGTTCACTCTTTGCCCTTGACAGATCTTTATGTGTATTTTGAGAATTACAATCATTAGCAGTGTGGCTATTTTATAATTTATTAGACATAATTTCTCTCAGAAATAGATATTCTAGGAAGAAAGATAAAGTTAATATGTGAATAACTATGACAGAACATGAAATAAGTGACTCACAAAGTGCACGAAGAGCATGTGATTGAAGTTCAGGAAAGAAAGAGATCTGATTGGGCAGAAAGAATTTTGTTTGCTAGGTTACATTTTATTTGGCTCTCACATTATGAGAAAATTTTAAAAATATATATATATGCTTGGAAACTTCTTTATTCTTGAGTTTTAAGAGATAGCATTGTTACATTTGGGCCATTATTACCTATTAGTTTATTAATATATTTTAAAACAAAATATTATACAATCAAAGACATTAAAACAAATGCCTGAAAGCAACCTCTCACATAGAAGAAATAATAATTTGTCTTGAAAGTTACAATATGCCAAAACACCTAAAGCTTCTTAAACATAGTACTCTCTGATGTGTGTGGAGCTTGGGCTACAATTTCATGGGCTTTAGGCTACCTAGAAACATCACAATATTCTGTTAAAAAGAGTCAAAATGACTCTTAAAAGCTTTACTTTCCTCTTACAGAAAAGCACTGAGAGCATTTGCCTTCAACTCACATAATGAAATTTCAGTAGCAATCTTCATTGTGATACATTTTATTTCAGGTAAAAAAAAGGTTTATCATGATCTGGAATGCACATCTAGTACTAAATTCTAGAATGTAAACTCACTATGAATGAATCCTTTGGGTTCAGTTCTGCTTAAATCCTTTATCAGGTCAGGTGTGCAGTGGCTTATACCTCTAATTTTAGTATTTTGGGAGGCCAAGGTGGGTAGATTGCCTGAGCTGAGGAATTTGAGACCAGTCTGAGCAACATGGTGAAACCCCATCTCCACCAAAAATAGAAACATTACCTGAGTGTGGTGACCCAAGTCTGTGTCCCAGCTACTCGGGAGGCTGAGGTGGGAGAATGACTGGATCCCAAAAAGTGAAGGTTTCAGTGAGCCCAGATTAAGCCAGTGCACCCAGCCTGGGCAACAGAGCAAGACTCTCAATCAATCAATCAATCAATCATTTATGGAAGTCCCTCCTGCCTGGTAACTTAGTAATTCCTCCCATGCATTTTTAGGTAGATTTTCCCAATAATATTTCTTTTACACAACCACACCCTGCCCCTGCTGATATTATGACATTTTATCTTGCTCTTCCTGGCACTTCTGGCTTTCTTTCCTCCAAAAACCCACAGAGTTTTTAGTTTTCTTCTTCCTCCTCATCCTATTCCTGTGGTTGTGTTTTTCACTTCTGCAAACCATACTTTTCTCCAGTCTTCTCCTCATTAAGTGGTTGCCTTTACAATTGACAGTTTATGTGGTTGCTGTTCCTGTCTGCCTGAAGGGTAGCAGGTAGAGGTGAAGTGAGCTACAGCCATCAACAGGTTTCCTTTTATCCCAGATTATTTTTCCGTATATGTTGCATGTGTTATTCACAGGCAATGCTCTTTTTTTGAGACAAGAGTCAAGCTCTGTCACTCAGGCTGGAGTGCAGTGGCACAATATCAGCTCATCACAACCTCTGCCTCCCAGGTTCAAGCGCTTTTCCTGCCTCAGACTCCTGAATAGCTGGGATTACATGTGTGCATCACTGCGTCTGACTAATTTTTGTATTTTTTTAGTGGAGAAGGGGTTTTGCCATGTTGGTCATGCTGGTCTTGAACTCCTGACCTCCGGTGATCCTCTTGCCTCAGCCTCCCCAAGTATTGAGCCACCCCATCCAGCCTCTTACTTTTTAAGTTTTAAGGCTCTTACCTTTTAAGTTTTACCCTCTGCTTTGTGAATTAGCTGCCTAACTGGCCAGACTCTGACTGTCCCCCTCCTTTGGAGATGACCCTTTTCAACTTCTACCATTTTCACAAGTGCACAAAGAATCAGGTAAAATGTCATGTAGTTTTTATAGCTAGCCTGGTACATGACATACAATTGATTTCCAACTTACGAATAGTGAATTGAGGCCTAGAGCAGTTGGAACGTCCTAAGTTGTCTCAGAAGTGAGTAGAAGATCTAACGCTACAAAGAAGGCCCAACAAACATCATCTTACCTCACACTCAAACAAATCAAAATTGTAGGTTTTACATCTTCTCTGCTCTTAGAGTTTCGCTGAGGCAAATATAATTTCTTTGGAAAAGAATAAAACCAAAAATTTATTTTCATAGTGGCAGCCGTAACCAGTAGAAGTGAAAAAACAAAAAAGGAGATCTAGATTAAGAGCGCCTTAGAAAGTTCCAAAAACACTTTAGATTCTGTATCTGGTAGAGAATTTGAGCTACAAAGAAAGTTTTGTCTTGTTTCGTGGCCTTTCTTCAAATGGTAACGTATCTCTTTAATTCGTTTAATTAAGTCAATATTCCACACTACTTGATGTTTAATGCAAACTGACATGCTATTTTAACCACAGTGCCAAACTCACTGTGTAAGAATCACCTGGGGAATTTCTTAATTATAAAGATTCCTGAACATACCTCTAGAAGTTTTTATTTAATGGGTTAAGGACAGGGTCCAGGAGTCTGTATTTTTAAATGCTTTTTCTGTGATTCTGATGTAAAGCCTATGAGAGAAAGATTAATTCCCACTATGTATAATCAACAATTCAATAAAAACATGACTTTCATAAGAAGAGAATTTATTAAATTTCTAGACAACAATCATTTCTTGGTCTCCCACAGGCTATTTTTATCACTTTTCTAAATTGCACTTTTTCTTTTTATTTATCAGGGAGTTACTTTAGAAGGAGAGGACAGGCTTGGAAATGTGTATTAGTGTCATCTATTCACTTACCCAATCCATAGTAAATATTCATGTGGAGTCAATTGAAGGAGTGGGGGAGGGGAAAAGAATTAAAATCTAATGAAAGTTAATCAAAGAGAAGAACTTCCTTCAGGCTGGCCATGCATGTCTGTGGTTTGTCTGTCATTTATAATGCTGCAGCCTCTGGTTCATAGTCAAGCTGTAATTCTGCCAGTTAATGTATCCAATTAACCCCACTAATGAGCTAATCAACAGTGTAAAATCTGTGTAAAATCACTGAGGGTGTATGATGAATGGGAAATGCACTGAACTCTCCTAATATAAAAAGTGCTTTACTGCACTTGTTAAAGTGGCACTGTCTTATCCCTCTCTAAAGGGTAATTTATCACCAGGGTCCGTAACAGTGCCATGCCCTGATAAGGCAGAGGTGGCAATAAACCCATCAGAAAATGATTACTCAGGAATGTGGAGCAATTACAATGTCTCCGTGTATCAGAGTCATAGCCTGGAGAGCAAATGTGCTTTTCTGTTGATTCAGGGTTCAAACAAAGAACCAGCAGTAAACTTGAAGGTGATCCATAACTTGTAAACGGATGGTATTTTATATATATGCATATTTGTTTAAAATTCTCTGTAGCAAATGTTTCTAGTATTCCAAGCTCCATAGTATGTTCTATTGTAAATGAAAATAGTGACTCATTCCAGAAACTCTTTGTTATAAGGATAGGACAATACAAGTTTGGTTGCCCTGTAGGAGCTATCAGTTTTCTCTAAAAATCAATCATCTCTTATGGAAAAACTTTCATCAGCAAATTCATAGTCCTTTGCTCTTGTTCACATACCAAGGTAACATTCTAGAAAGGCTCACTCTCATGTGAGAAATTCCGTCTTTCCTTGTGGTATAGGATTCAGAGACACCCTCTTCAGGGTATGGATCACAAAGCAAATCCCAGTATATGTTCTCTCTCTTAGTATCCTTTTATGGCACAGTCCTTGGATGTTTTATCTTTTAAATCAGTTGGAAATGAAGGATCAGCTTCAAGGAAAAAAAAAATGTGGCATACCATGTTCATTTCTGGATAATTCTCTACCCTATTTGCTACTGTAAATGATCTAAATCCTTGTCAGTATTTTCATGTTTCTATTTCTGGTCACTTTTCTCAAAGTTATGTTCCTCAAAGCAGGCATTCTTCCACCCTTGAATTTTCCATCTTGTTCCTATATTTGCTCTTGATATTACCTAAAAATGTACTTTTTGCTTACTGTCTCCTTTTGATCAATGCATATACCAACTTAACCTAATGCTCTTATATCCTCATTTGTACCTACTAGTAAAACTAAAACAGCTTTCTCAAAACCAGTGGATTCATGATAGTGCTCATCACAGTTAAATTCTTTGAAGAAAATCTCACACACTTAAGTACATTTGCTTCCCCCAAATTATTATGCCCTCACTTTCTATGACTACTGCATTTTTGGTCTCCTTACATTTCTGATTACTTTTATCTTTGGTAGACTTTAGTCAGCTGTTCTTCTGATGTATATATTCTACAATATGATTCAATATACACATTTAAACATATTCCTACCATGCCTACCCACACAACTAGAGCACAGTTCTTACCCAATAGCTTGACTCTATCCTCGATAGTCCAAAGTATGAAACTGCAGTTCTGAACTCATTTGTGAATTCCAGGTCTGAATTTCTAAAATCCATTAGCTATTGTTGATATCTTAAACATAATATTTGCAAAATTTAGGTTATTAAATCATACTACTCAATCATCATGTCCTTTTTGGATTACAAATAATTTCCACTAAAATTAACTTAAAGAGGAATTTATTGGACATATACTGGGGTGTGACGAGACTAACCATAGTTAAGTGTTCATATCCTTGTTTTCCCACCGTCTTTATAAGTGCCAGTTTTATGCAGTCCAATAAAACCCATTCACTTTATAGAGTAAGGAAGGTGATTGCCAACAATTCCTGATTTTCATTGTCTTAGTCTGCTCAGCCTGTTGTAACACAATACTATAGATTGGGTGGCTTAAACAGCAGAAATTTGTTTCTCAACATCCTGGGAGCTGGGAATTTCAAGACTAGGGTGTCAGCTGATTTGGTTCCCGGTGAGAGTCTCCTACCTGGTTTGCAGACAGCCTGCACATTGCTGTTATTCTCACATGATGGAGAGAGGAAGAGATCATCTCTCTTGTGTCTCTTCTTATACAGGCACCAATCCTATTTACGAAGTCTCTACCCTCATGATCTAGTAACCTAACAGAAGCCCCAGCTTCAAATAATATTACATAGGGGATTAGGACTTCCACATATAAATGTACAGTGGGGAGGAGGACAAATATTTAGTCCAAAGGATTCATATTTGAGTTTCAAATTTTGATGTTTTGATTGAATCTTTTTTCCTGGTTCCAGTTTGCAAAATAAGGGAGAATTCCTCCAATTAGCTCACTTTAGGCCATTTGAGAAACACCTGACCATTGTAAGCTCATTTAAGTGAAGTGAGGCTGATCTCAGAGGTTGTGTGATTGTTCTAAGCCAGGCATGCTCTTCAGCTGTCACCAATTACTACCTACGTTTCGTTTCTGAACTATGGCATCAACCAAATCACAAAAGCTAAATATTGTAGCATTTTCTTAACCACTTACTTTCCCTCTAAAGCCAATCACTAAACTTTAGTCATTCTGTTTCTACATTGTCTTACTTGTATTTCCATTTTCCTCCTTTCCGATGCCGATGCTGTAGTTCAAACCCAACATCATATCTCTCCTAGACTATTGCTACGTTGATTTCCAACTTGAATCTGAAACATTTTTAGAGCCCTCTTTCTAGTCAAGTCAAAGATGATGATGATTACTCTCAGCATACATGCAGACTATAATTTCTCTCTTGCCTCCATTTACGACCATGTTTTTACTATTTTCTTTTTTAGCATAGAACGTTATAACACAATCCAATCTTACGGGAAAGTTGCCAGTTAATACTTTCTGTCTTGAATTTCTCCACTTTCTTTTCTAGAAACTGGTGGAGGTTTTCACCTACACCAACCAATTAAACCAGCCCTTCCAAATTACTAAAGACATCCATGTGGCTAAATTTGTTGTCAGTTATCTGTTTCCTTTTTACTCAAACCTTAGCAGAATTTGCTACAGATACTCACTTTTCATTCTTGTATTACTTTCTTCTTGTTTTTTACTTTCCAACTCATTCTGATTTATTTCTTATTTTATAGATGTTTTATTTTCATTGTTCATTTATCTACAGATCTATACCTTTTCTCAACTTTAAATGTTGGTATTCCCCAGGGTTCTGTCCTTAGGCTTAATTTTTTCCCTTTATATTGACTTTCCCCACAGGTTACCTGTGCAACATTCTCTGCCCTCTGTACATGTAGACTTATCCTTGATTATATTAATATACTGTGACCCTCTGGCATATCTACCATTTCTTTAATACTTTCATATTTCTACAATACATATGTGCCCATATAATTGATGTTGATCAAGTCCTCACCCATTCCCTGCCTCAGTTACCAACAGTTATCTCTAAGGCTCAACTCAGTGCTACTTCTCCCATATAACCTTTCCAGCTAATCCCTCCCACATCAACTAGAATAAATTATTCTAGGTTTCTCCTCCGTGTGTAATCTATGCTTCTTTTAACCACTTATTTTGTATTCTCTTACATTTTGCTATCAAATGTTTGACTGCCCCCCAGACTGCAGTTCAATAAAATAATGCTATGATCAATGTCTGACACACTATCCAGGCACTCTTATAGCTAACCTATATAAATTCAATTCCACCAGAAAGCCTAGAATTTTGATCTCTATCTAGTTCAATCTATATGACTCATCTCCTCTCAGGAAGTTTTTTCCATCTTTCCAAAGTCTGATGTGGTTCCCAGAACTAGTTTGATTCAATTCTTGTTCTCAGTCACAAGTTAGTAGGCAATACATTTTTGATATTTAAATATTACACTTATTAATTCTATTAAATTTATTTAACTTCAATTTTTATTGTTATTGATACATTTAAAACTAAAAAGGTATTCATTTAGTTTTACATAAATCCCTTTAGCCCTATTCAAATCAGAAAAAAGTAATTATAGATGTTAACTTGCTGAAGTTCATAGATCAATACAGGAAAGAGTTAAAATTCTTTAACCTATTTTATTTAACTCCCAAATTCAGACTTTTAGACTCTTGTCCCCTCTCTTCATCAGTTTTCTCCTTCCCTTTACTCCTCCCTTTCTGGCTCTGGCAGAGTGTCTTCCACCCCACTAGGAGTTCTGTAAATATTTGTTGAATTGCTTACAACTTTTGTGGAAGTTAGTGGTTTTGCTGTGAAAACGCTGAGAGGCAGGGAAGGTTAATTGAACATAAGTCTCAAGGTGTCTGTGTTATTTCTCTCCTCAGTACTAGCTGGCAAAAGGCATTTTTCTTTTTTGCCCAGTGCCTCTTACAATCAGCCACAGGGGGCCTTGGAAAGCTTAGGGCAAAGTCAAATAACCCAGTCAACCCATTCTAGGGAGGCTTTGCTATGTGCTTGGAAAGAGATCACAAAGTTGGAAGAAGAGAAAACTCACTTCAAACACAGCAATATAATTGTAACATTTGATAGTAAGAACACAACATCTGCTATTTTACAAGATCAGATTATTTACAGCATGTGTGAAATATATAGGTTTTCTAACAGACTTACTGAAATTTGACAATACTGAAAACAAAATAAGACAAAAACATGGTAGTGGGAAGGTGTCTTTACATTTTTGTCTGTATAGAACATTCTAAAAAATATAACAAATGGCTGATATTAATGATCCAATGTAGAAAATTGTTCAGAGTAAAAAACTACAAGCTCTGCTACCTAGCCAGATAAAATGATGTTACAGAGTAATGCCTTACCTTTCTAGTCACACATAATATTCATGGTTGGTCATTCTGTTAATTCAAAAATTAATTTTTATACTTAAAAAATTATGTTAGTTTTACATTTTTAAAAGATGAATAATCACTTCCATTTTACAAAAAATATTATGCTTCATAATTGTTCACATGTTCAGTTTCTCTGTGGTTTCATTGACTATGGCAGGAGCAGAGAAAAATCATTGAAAGACATTTTATATCTAGATCATAAAGTAGAAGAAAGCTTTTGGTCATAGTCATATTTGAAGTCAATGCAATGCTTTAGTATTAGGTAAACTTTAAATGTTAATTGTTTACATCACTGACACTATGTCTGCTCATCTCTGACTTATGCAATCCAAATTCCTAGAAAGAGTTTTTTTTTTTTTTATTCTGCCTACACAGGAAAACATTAACTCATCAAAATATGTATTCTGTTCTCCCACTCAATCACAGTGATCCTGCTCAAGAGATCTCAGATTTACATAACTAAAGCCACATATTCTAAGAAGCTCTTTTCAAAAACTCTATGGTAAAATATTACCATTAAGTAAAAAAACTTAATACGTTAACTTGCAGAACTTCAGCTAATAAAGTTTCTACATATTTAAGAAATTTTACAGTTATTTTTATGAAATATCACTTCATTGGAATTTGTCTAATAGTTTTTTCATAATTAAATTCATAATAGATATTGTTGTCAAAATCATAACATAAATGATGTTGTATCCTTCTCTGTATACCATATCAAAAAGCATATGGCATGTAGTTTTTCAGTTTCTGGCAAGGAAAAAATTCATCACTTGGTTAAGTTGATATGTTCTAGACTTCTCCATCATAAAGATACCTTTACTTCTTTGTAATGAAAAGCAATTAGTGAGGCACTCCTTGGAACTACGTGAACATCCTTTTTCCTACTAAAGTTTATCCACTTTTCTTTTTTAAACAAATTATATTATAGAATAGTTTTATATTTGCAGAAAACTTTCCAAGATAGTAGAGTTCTTTATCACAATTAATTTGCTTTGATATTAATATCTTGCATTAGATGATACATTTTTGATAATTGATAATTGACTATTGACATTAAATATAGTCCATATGTTAGCTGGTTTATTTAGTTTTTATCTAATTTTTTTTTAGAAGGAATTTCACTCTGTCACCCAGTCTGGAGTGCAGTGGCACGATCTTGGCTTACTGCAACCTCCGCTTCCCGGGTTCAAGCAATTCTCCTGCCTCAGTCTCTCAAGTAGCTGGGATTACAGGCATGAATCACCACTCCCAGCTAATTTTTGTATTTTTAGTAGAGATGGATTTCACCATGTTGGCCAGTCTGGTCTTGAACTCCCGACCTCAGGTTATCCACCCACCTTGGCCTCCCAAAGTGCTGGAATTACAGATGTGAGCCACTGCACCAGCCCTTAATGTTCTTTTTCTAATCCAGGATCTCATCCAGTATACCATGTTATATTTAGTCATCATGTCGCCTTAGATGTCCCTGTATGGTGACAGTTTCTCAGATTTTCCTTGTGTTTGATTACCTTGATAATTTTAAGGGGTACTAATCAAGTATTTTGTAGAATGTTCATCAATTTTGTTTTGGCTAGTGTTTTTGTCATGACTAGACCTGGTTTTAGCTTTTGAGAAAGAAGACCACAGAGGTAAAGTGTCACTGTATTATATTATGCCAAGAGTCCATGCTATTAACATGACTTTTCACCATTGATGTTAACCTTGATCCCATGGCTAGGCCAGGGTTTGTTTAGGTTTCTCAACTGCAAAGTTACTCCTTTCCCCTGTTTCTATATGTTAGTCTTTGGAAGAAAGTCATTACACACAGCCTACTTTCTGAAGGAAGGTATATCTACATAAATTATTTTTATATCTTCTATATGGAGATTTGTCTATCCTTCCCTTTTCATGCATTTATTCAGTCATTTATTTATTATCAGTATGAATTTATAGATACTTATTTTTACTTTAGGTTAGAGCCCAGTTCTATGTTATTTATTTATTTTTGCTCAATTTGTTCCAGCTTTGTGACTAAGAGATATTTCAATTGGGTCCTGTACTTCTTTGACATATTTCATTCTTTTCTATGATTTCAGCTTTTATTTTAGATTCAGGGAGTACTGTGAAGGTTTATTACATAGGTATATTGAATGATGCTGAGTTTGGGTTATGATTGATCCTATCACCCAGGTAGTGGACATAGTACCTAATAGGCAGTTTTTCAACCCTTGCCCTCCTCTCTCCTTCCGGCTTCTAGTAGTCCCTAGTGTTCATTATTGCCATCCTTATAGCCATGAGTACCCAATATTTAGCTCCCACACATAAGTGAGAACATGAGGCATTTGGTTTCCATTCTTGTGTTAATTTGCTTAGGACAATGACCTCCAGCTGCATCCATGTTGCTGCAAAGGTCATGATTTATTCTTTTTTATGGCTGTATAGTATTCCATAGTGTATAGGTACCACATTTTCTTTATCCAATCCACCATTGATAGGCATCTAGATTGATTCCATGTCTTTGCTATTGTGAATAGTGCTGCAATGAGTATACTAGTGCATATGTCTTTTTGGTGAAGTGATTTATTTTAGATTGCTGAGTCATGGTAGTACTGTCTTAAGTTATCTGAGAAATCACCAAACTGCTTTCCATAGTGGCTGAACTAATTTATGTTCCCATTAACAGCATATAAGCTTTCATTTTTTCCCACATCCTCTCTAGCATTTGTTTGTTTGTTTGTTTGTTTTTCGGCTTTTTAATAATAGCCATTCTGTCAAGGTGATATCTCCTTACTGTTTTTATTTGCTTCCCTCTGATAATAAGTGATGTTACACATTTTGTCATTTGTTTGTTGGCCACTTTTATGTCTTATTTGCCTGTGCATGTATTTTGCCCATTTTTAATGAGGTTATTTGATAGTTGTTTGTTTAATTATTTAGATTCTGGATATTAGAACTTTGTCAGAGATATAGTTTGAGAAAATTTTCTCCCATTCTGTAGGTTTTCTGTTTACTCCAATGACAGTTTCTTTTGATGTGCTGAAGCCTTTTAATTTAATTAGGTCCCACTTATCAATTTTTGTTTTTGTTGCAATTACTTTAGAGGACTTTGTCATAAATTCTTTCCTAAGGCTGATGTCATTGGTTTGTTTTTTAAGCACTTCCTTACAATCTGGTATTACCAGATTGCTTAGGCACATCTTGCGTATTTGCTACCCTAGACTTGTAATGATCCATTTTTTCCAAGGAGCTCTATTCTTTTCTATTATAAACTAAGATCATACTAGGTTCTCAGTATGCTCATTGCTACTGGGGTACTATTGCTTCTAGGCTTTTTCAGAGGACACAATTTGGAATTTTGTTTCTATTATGCCCTATGTATACATACATATTTATAAGTATTTATATATCTTATCAAATTTTAATCATTATTAAGTTAAACATGAGTTTATACTGATGTCTTCAACTTAATTTGGTATTAAAAGGTTTGTTCTATTCCTGCTCCCTTGATTGTGAGGGAAAAAAAGGCTTTCATTGTCTACAATTTGTTTATGTGTTTGTTCAGTTCTAATATGGATATATAGTGGTTTCAGAATTGCTAACTCATAGACCTATGAGAAACAACTTCACCAATCAGAGTACAGTATTTATGTACAGTTCACATTTTCTTCAGTGTTACTATCTCCACTTGTCTCCAAAGTCACTTGGGTGAGCAGTTTTTCATCCTAATTTCTTCAGTGATGTCACATATTTGTAATATATTTAGTTGATTGTACCACAATTTGCATTCTGTTCTGGGATTCCTTGACCTCCCAGTTAAATTTGCATACATTAAATTTTACTTTTTGGATTTAAAGCTGTACGTGTTTGACGAATTCAGTATCACACGAGTTTTACACTCCTACGATAAAATCTCCCATGCTTCACTTATACAGTACTTCCTAAACTCCTGGAAACCACTGATAAGTTTTCTGCCTTTATAGTTTTTGCCTCTTCCAAAATGTCACATAATGGAGTGATATGATATATAACCTTTTCACACAAGCTTCTTTCACTTAGCCATATAAATGAAAAACTTATTAATGTCATTGTGTTCATTTCTTTTTATTACTGAATTTAATTCCATTGTACAGATGTATAACAGGTTATTTTATCCATTCATCTTCTGAAACACATCTTGGCCACTCTCATGTTTTGGAGATAACTGCTGTAAATATTCAAAGGCAAAATTTTGGTTGACATAAGTTTTCAAACCAGATAGATAAATACCTAAAAGTGGCTTGCCAGGTTATATCAGTCTATGTTTAGTTTTATGTGAAACTGCCAAATTGTCTCCCAAAGTGACTATTTCAGTTTGCATTCCCACTAGCAAAAGACAAGATTTCTTATTGCTCCACATACTTGTCAGAAATCAAGACTTTCTTAAGAGCCCTCCCCTCTTTTCCATGAACTTATCAATTTTAATGTATTATATTATTGCCATTACATCATTTATTTTGATTCTTACATTTCCCAGATTTGGCTAATCAGGGCCCATTTAAGTTCATCCTCTTACTTTTGACACATATTTAGTATTGACAAGTTTCTAAACAGACAACCAAATGAACCAAACTGCAGCAATAAAAACACAGAGGAAAAAGGTTGAATCCAGAGTTGTTATGTTGTCTAAAATATCTAATTTTCAACAAAAATTCTTAAGGCATGAAAACAAACCTAAAAGTGTGGCTAGCAGTTGGGATTAAAAAAAGACACTATAAGGAACCCTAGATATTGGATTCAAGGAAAAAGACTTCAAAGTAGCTATTATAACTATATTCAAGGAACCCCCAAAAAATAATGTTTAAATAATTTAATTGTGATGACAATAACTCAGAAAATAGGGAATCTCAGTAAATACATAGGAATGCATGAAAAAAGAACCAAATAGAAATTTCAGAGTTGGGAAGTACAATAAATGAAACAGAAAATTTATCACAGGCTTGAGCCTGACAGAAAAAAAATGAATCAATAGGCTTGAAATTGACCAATGAAAATTATTCCATCTAAAAAATAGGGAGAAGCAGGGCATAGTGGATCATGCCTGTAATCACAGCACTTTGGGAGGCCAAAGTAGGTGAATCACTTGAACCCAGGAGTTCAAGACAATCCTGGGCACCATAGTGAGACTTGATCTCAAAAATAAAATACAATAAAATAAAATAAAGAAAGAAAGTAAAAAGAAACAAATAGGGAGCAAAAATATTTATGAGACTTGTAAGAAAATATCAAGCATATCAACATGAATGTAATGTGACTGCCAGATCGAGAGAAAAACGGAGGGGCAGAAAAAATATCTGAAGAAATAAGCCTCAAAAATAATCCCACATTTATGTAAATATTAATTTACAGATCCAAGAAGCTAAACAATTCCTACGTAGGATAAACACAACAATATCTAAACCTGGATGTATCAAAGTCAAATTGCTGAAAAACAAAGAGAAATTCCTCAAAAACAGTAGGAGAGAAACAACTCAACATGCAGAGTAACAGCCATGCAATTAATACATTCCTTATAATTTGAAATAATGGAGGCCAGAATGCAGTGGGATTTACACATTTCCTGCAACCTATTTTATAAATTCCTGAGCAGAAATGTCATTGCTTCTATAAAAGTGTGTTACACCTCTTAATGCCTTTTTTCATAACTTTGGTAATCAGTTAAGGATCTCTTTTTCTCTCTTTCTACCTATCTCTAATTATCAGAAAAAAAATACATTATTCAACATGCTGATATACTTTTTGTCTTCGAGGGTTTAACTTTGTGTTTCAATAATTTTTATTCAGTTCAATGAATTATAGTATTCCTTTTTATTGTTAGAGGAGACCTGGATAGAGTTAAATATTAGTGTACTCTCTTGAGACCAAATAATGATTGTTGCATTTGCCAATAACTTCAGAGGGAAAGTGAATTTTTTAAAATGCTGAGTTCTAAAGCATAGAACACATATAAATAGATTTGGAGTGGCCAATATTAGAAGTTTTGTGATTTTGAGGTTATCTTGTTCGATGTGGAGGAAATTTTGTAAGACAGAGTCCATCCTACCAAAACAGCATGGCAAAACAGGTGGCTTGATCCTTCACACTGTCTCAAATACCGAAGTATCACTTTGAGCTATTTTACCTCTTGATCACTAGCCTTAATATTAGTTTTAATGTAATTAACATATAAATAATGTTTGGGACTGCAATTTTTTGTAATTAAATGTAATTTTTTGGCAACTCAATCCTTTGAGAAGGCCTGGAAAAATGTTAACTTGTGTAACTAATATAAAACTAGTGACTAATTTTCTTATTAGTCACTAGTTTTCAGTGAGTGGGTGTCAAGAGTCAAGGTTTCAGCAGGACTACTAGCTGGCTGCCATTTCTATGATCCTCTAATATCCTTTAACCCATCCCAGCCTATAGCTTTCAGGCACTTCCTCTTATACTCTTCTATCCACATCTCAAACCACAAAACCCCTGTTTAAGGCAGACTAAGGTATGAATCATAACACTGACTACATTCAATACATCTCTATTTTATTTGGAACTCACTTCTGCTGCTCTCTAAAAGCAATAATAAAATATTTTCAGGCTACCATGACTTGACAAGTAGAAGCTAGAGATGAGGAAGCCTGGATTTAGTTTTGTGATTTTTATCTTTTAATAACAGTACATTTGAACAGTAAGTACATTTTGAAAGCCTACGAATCAAACGAGCTAACATCATGGTGATGATTTTGAAATATGGATTTTAGCTTACATGGCAATTTAATTGCTAGTTAGAAGCAAATCCTGTGCTGTAGCAATAGGGTTAGTCAGTATTTCTCAAAATACAATAGTGCGCTATTGATTCATGGCTGCTATGATATGAGGGCTTGCTGAAATAGCAGGATTTTCCAGATAAAGTAATTCTGAACAATAAAATTGTTTAAAGGAAAAAGCTGTTAAGATAACTAATACATTTAACTCAAACCAAACCAGACTATTAGGAACTTGGAAATCTGTAAACTTAATTAATAGTGGCTGTGTGGTTTAGATTTGAAAAGTAGGAAACCCATGCTTTTATAATGATTTCTTTACTAGCGTTTCCAGAAAGAGTTCAGCTACTTGTTGCAATAAATCCACTGGAAATATTTTTCTGAACAAGAAAATATTATCTCATAAATAATAAGACCTGGAGTCTTGATGATAATAAAGGATATACGAAATTAGTTTAGACCACAATTATTCAGGCCCCAAATCTTTTGTGTGCCTTTTCTTCTCCCTGTGGCTTCGTAAATTTGTCCGTCCAACATTGACATTTCTTACAAGTCTCAGGAAGAGAATAAGTTATCAAATAGGTAAAAATTGCCCTAAATGCTCCAAGCTCCTTAAATATATGCTGGTTTTCCTCCATACTGCTATAGCTATTCAGTATTTATTGCTTTCTTTTCTGATGTTCAAAATCTTTCAAATCTTTCTTTTCTTAATTTTTTGTACCAAGTTAATAACGAAGTTATACTACAGTGTTTTTCTTCCTGATAATACTTGCATTTTCACCATTAAATACATTTTAAGTGATAAGTGTGATGCTCACCAGAGGTCCCGAATTTGAAATAAATTTTCCAGGTTAATGTTTTTCAAGTCAGTGATGTGAGAAAAAACAAAATTTCTAGGACATTTGTATGAAGCTGTATGTGGGTGAGAAGGTAAAGGAATTGGCCAGATGTAAATATGACTCCTTGGACAATTATGACACATTTTCTCCACGTACCACTTTATGACTGAAAAACACTCACCTGTCTATCAAGTCTACTTAAATCAGCACCATCACCCTTCATTCTGTGGCCAGCCACCTCTGCTTTCACCTACTCTTAGATTCTGTCCCACATCATGAGGAACCTTTTGTCAGATAAAGCCCAATAACCAGCATAGGACACGAAGTTGTATCAAATAACAGGTATTAGAAAATAAGGAACATGCTTCCTTATCTGATAAAATTTACTCCTTTAGGACAATTCTAGTTATGCTGAGAGTTGATTTCCTTTGAGAGATAGTCTATAGCAGTGCTTCTCAACTTTCAATGAACATTAGGATCATCTTGAGAGCTTTTAAAAACATCAATGTCTGGCCTTAATCCAAAGATCTTCATTTAATTGATTTAGGAAGAAGCCTGGACATTGGTTGTTTTTAAAGTTTCCAGAGTTATTCTAATATGCAGCTGAAGTATAGAATGTTGAGGTCCCCACAAAAGCCCTAATGCAAACTGTATGTTATTTCATTATAGTTTAAAAAGTGGTGTGTATTTATTTTGGTGTATTCTTAAAGTTTATTCACATTTAATCTTTTATTTTCAAAATGTAATATATGAAGATAGTTGACATATTACAAAAAGCGTAAAGAGTTAATTGACTAAATGAGGTCCTACAGGTAGTTCATGCCAGATAGTGAAATCCAACTATGCTATGCTATGCTGTGCTATAAATGACTAACCCAGGATTCTTTCTAAAAATATATATTTTCCTAAAGAGACCTCTGTTGAATTCTGATCCTATAAGAAGTCGTCTGAAAGAGTATATTGATCAAATAACCTGGGAAAATTCTTTAGAACATACCCTAATTTTGAATATTTTTAATAAAGTTGTTTTTTTTTAAGACAGCATTCTACTTTGTCATCCAGGCCAGAATACAGTGAGCAATCATAGCTTACTACAACCTCAAACTCCTGCCCTCAAGCAACCTCCAACCTTAGCCTTCCAAAGTATTAGAATTATAGATGTGAGTCACTGTACCAGGTCTGAATTGATTATTTAAAACTGCTCTTTGAAGTCCTGTAGAAAAGGAAATCAGTTGGAGTGATTAATCCTGTGTTTTCCTAACTCATTTGACTATAAAATATATGTTATAATAACACATAGTAATATTTAGCAAATCTTAATCTAAACACATGTTGAAAATCACTGTTCTAAATCATACTGTTCTACTTCACATATTCAATAAACTACATTAAAGAATCTTTATAAAATGTTATGCATTAATGATATTTCTTGAGATTCAGAATGCTAGAGAAGGTCTAACTCTTTTACCACCTATAATAAGATAGTGTATGTTCCAAAAAATAAATAAATAATAATGTTTATTAACTTGGGGAAAGGGTTGTAAATCTATTGCATATTTTGTGTTTAAAAAATGACTTAAACTGTGATCATAATAAAGGAATATAAATTGGACTTTTTTTTTTTTCTTAATACTTTAAGATCTGGCATACATGTGCAGATCGTGCAGGTTTGTTACATAGGTATACACGTGCCATGGTGGTAGTTTGCTGCATCCACCGCCCCGTCATCTACATTAGGTATTTCTCCTAATACCTTTTATATTAGATATGTTCACAAACATTTATGTTTCTATCTATATACTACTGATAGCAGTGGGGGCCCATCTGGCGCAGCTGCTGTGTAGACACCAGCTACCGCAGGGGAGGCACATCCAGGGCTGTGTGTTCCATGTGTGCTCCACTGAGTGGGCAGGAACAGGAGCTGGAAACAGGTAGGAGCTCTGCTTCCTTCTGAGTTGGCAGGGAGGGAGCCCTGCCCTCCTGTGGCCAGCTGCAGCTGCCCAGTCATACATCCCTGCATTCCCAGGAATGCCTGGGAATACCCTCCCCGCCCCTAGGGGCTGGGAAGTGCTGCTCTGGCTACCTGGCCTCTTTCTGCTCCCTGTGCCTGCTTTGATTTTACAAAGCTGAGGTTGAGCCTGGGCACTGTCATGATCTGGCTGGAAGTGCACGCACTCAGGGTAGCACTGGCATGCCAGTCCCCTGCTGCTAGGCCCCCTCCAGACTTTGGGCCCTGAAGAGCACAGGAGGGAGGCCAAGAGGGTGCTGAGGGCATCTGGCAGGGACTTCAAGGCACCTCTCACCATAAACAACCTGGGTGCCAAGAACAACATGATTGATGGCAGCAGGAGGCAGACGGGCTCCTGGATGGAAAGGGGTGTGTCCCCAGTGAAGCCCCACCTTCAAGCATGGGGGCTGGGCTGTCAGTTCTGGTTGGATTATACAGCCCAAAGTGAGAACTTACAGTGCTTTTATACAGGCCCACCCATGGCTACCAATGGACCAATCAGCACACACTTCCTCTCTTCTGAAGCCCATAAAAACCCCTGGAGTCAGCCATACTCACAGAGACATCAGGACTACAAGCTGTGGAAAGGAGCTGCCCATTTTGAGTCTCCTCCACTCAGGGATGACCTGCCTGCAGAAAGGCGCTACTCATTCTGGATCTCCTCTCAACTGAGACCTGGACACTCACTGGGATGACCTGTCTGTGGAAAGGAGCTACCCACTCTGGGTCTCCTGAGAGCTGGTCTGTTACTCAATGAAGCCCTTCTCTGCCTTGCTCACCTTCCAGGTGTTGGTGTACTTCATTCTTCCTGGATGTGTGACAAGAACTTTGGACCTGCTGAATGGTGGGACTGAAAGAGCAGTAATACAAGCAGGGGGCAGAAAACCGACACACACTGTGTTGTGTGTGATATGAAGGAGAAAAGAGCTGCAGCCCTTTGGGGAACCAAGACCTGAGGCTCCCTGAGCCCTGGCTGTAACATCCTCTTTGGGGCTCTGCGGTTCCTGGCATCTGCAAGCTTCCTGGCTCCATGGATGTTCACCTCATCCAGACACAGGTGCCCACAGTGGAAGCCATGTGCAGTAAGTACATCCGGTTCAGTGCAGCCTCACACAGAACCAACACCTGTGCAAGCACCTGGGCCTGCTCTCCCTGCCATAACAGTCAGCATGTCTGACTGTGAGTAGTGGCCAGACCCTGTGCTTGGTTGCCCACACACCCCTCACTACTTGACACTTGGCTTGCCCTTGGGAGGTGTGGGATCTTGGCTGGTAGCACAAGCCAAGTGTAGCCTGCCAGGCTGAGTGGATGGAACGAGCAAACTCAGGCAGAAGGTGCCACCAGCCACAGAGGTTTCTGGCTGGTGAAGTGACACCCCAAGATCCCATGACATTACTATGTGAGCACTAATTTATTTTACCAATTTCTGTTAAGTACTGTTAAAGTTTAAGTACATTTTGGGCATTTCAGTGTTTTCTACTACACTCAATCTTAAAATATTACTGTACAGTTTTAATCGAGCATTCGATTCAAAAGAATCATATAACTAGAAAGCTAGATGTAGTGCCTTTACTTTTTGTAATGAAAACATCTGAATAGTGATGCATATACTGTCCTTTGCCTAATAGAAGACCCTATTGATTCATATTTGCTAAAGCATACATTTACTTGGAGACTGTTATCACAGTGTGTGTTCTACAGATGGTTACTTAAATGCACACACATGCACACACACATTCACAGTTTATTGGATATATAATGATTTAACTGCATATTCTGTAGCTTTAAAGTCTGTCTTTTAAATTTGAGTTTTCGGTTTTGTTCTCATTTGTTAAGATACTGGCCTATGTCACCACTCATTGCCAAATCTATGTATGTATTGATTTTCTATTTTAAGGGTAATTTCCATTTTAAAGTTATCACCAAATAACATTTCTGAATTATCCTATGTGCTTGTGGATGTTTCCATCTGTCATTAATTTAATTCAATGATTATTTTTTCATGATAGAGTAATAATAATTGCGAAATAATAGTTAATCATAAGGGAATGCCTTCCAAAGGAACACTGAAGTCCTCCTGTGGATTTTCTAATATTGGCTGCACATAATTTTCATAGGTTCATTTTCAAAACACTTACCAATTGGCTGTTTTGCTTTATTCGTGCTATAATACCTGTTTATAATAGACAGGAAATCTCATGTTTTAAATATGAGTTTCTTTAGCAGATTTGCATTCATATAAACAACCAGCAATATTAGAAAATGACAGAAATTTTCTGAAGAAGTAAAGCAAGAAGTAAAGGCATAAATACTATTTCTAAGCTATTGGTAATTCTGGTCATGCTATCCTCTATTTTTAGGCACCTTACTGAACTTAAACTTACTGAACTTAGACTTACTGAAATGAAACAATAAGATACAATGTCTTGTTTCTTTCCCTTGGACATTTTCAACAGCAGGAGGTATCCAATGATTGTCAGGTGGCTTTTGTTGCTTCTGAATACCAAAGAAATAAAGAATTGTAATTTAAGCTAAGTTTCATTTCTAGACACCTAGTCTAAAAATTCTGAAACCACACATTTTCTTTTGCTATACCTCTAAACTCAGCATCTTCATCAGTTGCCTCTACTTTTCTTTTCAGGTCTAGCAGATGCAATATTACTGACTTTAGAACCCCTTCAGTAGCAGGCTCAACTAAGTATTTTTCATTGATTTTTTAAAATTTGGTCCTACACGTTGATATCTTTAAAAGTTACCCAAACTCTTCAAAGCATATAGCATTATCTCCATTATTGAGGCAAATTAACCCTCTCTATAATAGTTTATTTTGGCTTTATTTAATAAGCTTCAAATTTTACCTTGAAAATGTTAATTAGATATCTCATCAGTTAAAGAAAAACATTCTAATGACAAAATGTGGTCTTCCATTCACTTAAGACTTCAGGATATAGACTTACATGGCAATAGAAACAATAAGCCTTTTTGTTGAAAGTGAAGTTAGCCTAGTATTCTAGAACTGAAGCTTCCAATATCTATGTATCACTGAAAATGGTGATTTTAACTTTCTAAGAGGAAGTTCCTTCCTTTGTAAAATGATGTAGTTGAATTGATGATCACTGAGGATTTTATCTAAAAGGCATATCAACTCAGCATTCAACATAAAATATGCATTTAAAATACATTAAAAATTAATTTCTACTTAGAATTTAGAACTAAAGAAGTCAAGATGCTACTTATCAGAATGCTACAAATAATGTAGAATTGCAGTTCTGAAATATCTTAAGCCAGACATAAAGCAGTTTTGACCTAGAATAGTTATGTTTACTTAATGGTCATATGTTTGAAGAGTTAAGCTAATGTATAGCAATACTTCCTGGACACATACAACCTACCACAATTGAACAAAGAAGAAATAGAAAATCTAACAGAAAAATAACAAAAAACCACCTTAAACTTCATGTGGAACCAAAAAAGAGCCCACATAGCCAAGACAATCCTAAGCAAAAAAACAAAGTTGGAGGCATCATGCTACCTGACTTCAAACTATACTACAAGGCTACAGTAATCAAAACAGCATGGCATTAGTACCAAAACAGCGATATAGACAAATGCAACAGAACCTAGGCCTCAGAGGCAACACCACACATCTACAACCATCTGATCTTTGACAAACTGCACAAAAACAAGCAATGGGGAAAGGATTCCCTGTTTAATAAATGGTGTTGGGAAAACTGGCTAGCAGTGTGCACAAAGCAGAAACTGGACCCCTTCCTGACACCTTACACTAAAATTAACTCCAGATGGATTAAAGACTTAAGCATAAGACCTAACACCATAAAAACCCCAGAAGAAAGCCTAGGCAAAACCATTCAGGACATAGGCATAGGCAAGGACTTCATGACTAAAACACCAAAAACATTGGCAATAAAAGCCAAAATAGACAAATGGGACCTAATTAACCTCCAGAGTTTCTGTACAGCAAAAGAAACAATTGTTAGAATGAAACAGCAACCAACAGAATGGGAAAAAATTTTTGCAATCTTCCCATCTGACAAAGGGCTCATATCCAGTATCTACAAATAACTTAAACAGAAAAAACAAACAAACCCATATAAAAGTGGATGAAGGATACGAACAGACACTTTTTAAAAGAAGACATATATGAGGCCAACAAACATATGAGAAAATGCTCATCATCATTGGTCATTAGAGAAATGCAAATCAAAACCACATTAATATACCATCTCACACCAGTTAGAATGGCAATCATTTAAAAATCTGGAGACAACTGATGCTGGAAAGGCTGTGGAAAAATAGGAACACATTTACACTGTTGGTGGGAGTGTAAATTAGTTCAACCATTGTGGAAGACAGTGTGGTGATTGCTCAAGGACCTAGAAATAGAAATTCCATTTGACACAGCAATCCCATTACTGGGTATATATCCAAAGGATTATAAGTTGTTCTATTATAAAGACACATGCACACAATGTTTATTGTGGCACTATTTACAATAGCAAAGACCTAGAACCAACCCAAATGCCCATCGATGTTAGACTGGACGAGGAAAATGTGGCACATATACACCATGGAATACTATGCAGCCATAAAAAAATGATGAGTTCATGTCCTTTGTAGGGACATGGATGAATCTGGAAACCATCATTCTCAGCAAACTGACACAAGAACCATGAGAACACATGGACACAGGGAGGGGGAGCATCACACACTGGGGATCTTTTGCGGGGGGATCAGGGGGAGGGACAATGGGGAGAGATAACATGGGCAGAAATTCCAGGTATAGGAGAAGGGGGGGATGGTGGAAGCAAACCACATTGCCATGTATGTACCTAGGCAATAATCCTGCATGTTCTGCACATGTACCCCAGAACCTAAAGTGCAATAAAATTTTTAAAAAATTAGAAAAAAACAAGTAATGAGATTGAATTAGTAATTAAACATCTTCCAACTTAAAGTCAGAGACTGGATGACTTCATTGCTAAATCTTATCAAGTCTCTAAAGCAGAATTAATACTAATTCTCAAATTATTCCAAAAATTTAAGAGGAGAAAATTCTTTCTAACATCCTGTGGGGCCTGTATAACCCTTGCACCTAACTCAGATAGAGACACAACAGGAAAAGAAAACTACAGGTCAATTCCTCTGATAAACCTAGAAACAAAAAATTTCAACAAAATACTAGTAATAGAAGCTATCAATACATATAAAAGGTAATACACTATGATCAAGTGGGATTCATCCCAGTAATGCAAGGATGGTTCATCATATGCATATAAATAAATGTTATACATCACATCAATAGGATGAAGGAACAAACCCATATGATCATCTCAATAGATGCAGAAAAAGCTTTTGCTAAAATTTAATATCCTGTTATGATGAAAACTGATAATAAATTCTGCATAGAAAAAAGTGTACCTCAGTAATAACAGCCTGATATGACAAATCCACAACTAATATCTTCCTGAATGGGGCAAACCTGAAAACGTTCCTTCTAAGAACTGGAGCAAAACAATCATGTCCACTCTCACCACTCTTATTCAACATAGTACTAGAACTCCTCACCAGACTTGCAATAAGGCAAAAAAAGAAATGAAGGGCATACAAATAGAAAAGGGGGAAGTCAAATCATCCCTATTTGCAGATTACAGGATCTCATATAAAGAAAAACCTAAAGACTGACAAAAAAACTCTTAGAACTGGTATACAAGTTCAGTAAAGCTGTAGTATATAAAATTAACATGTAAAGGTTAGTAGTGCTTCTATAAAAGAACAATCAACTAGCAGAAAAAGAAATCAAGATGATAATCTCATTATAATAGCTAAAAACAAAAAATAAAATACTTAGAAATAAATTTAACCAAGGGGGGAAAAATACCTCTATAAGGAAAACTTCAAAATCCAGATGAAATAAATTGAGGAAGATACAACCTAATGAAAAGACATCCTGTGCTATCAACCACAATAATTAATATTGTAAAACTAACAATACTACAATACTACTCAAAGCAAACTACAGATTTGATGCAATTTGTATCAAAATACCAATGACATTCTTCTCAGAAATAGAAAACTCTAAAATTAGTAGAAAACCACAATAGAATCTGAATATCCATAGCAATCTTGAGCAGAAAAAAAAAAAAAAGCTAGAGTTCTCAAACTGCCAGACCTCAAAATATACTGCAGACTATAGTAACCAAAACAGTATGCTACTGGCATAAAGACAGACACATTGACCAATGGAACAGAATAGATAACCCAGAAATTAATCGTCACATCTATAGCCAACTGATTTTTGACAATAGCACTAAGAACTCTCTTTGAGAAAAGAGCAGTCTCATTAATACATGATGCTGGGAAAATGGGATACTAATATGCAGAAGAATGAAACTAGACCCCTCTTACCTTATGCAAAACCAACTCACAAGGATTCAAAGAACTAAATGTAAAACCCCAAAAATTAAAACTACTGAAAGAAATCATGGGAGAAATGCTTCAGTACATTGGTCTGGGAACAGATTTTCTGAATAAGACCTCAAAAGCAAGGGCAACAAAGGCAAAAGTAATGAAACGGGATTATATTTAACTGGAAATCTCTGCACAGCAAAGGAAACAAGCAACAGAGTGATAATAAATCCTACAGAACGGGAGAGAACATTCGCAAACTAGTCACCCAAAAGGGGATCAATATCCAGAATGTACAAGGAATATAAACATCTGGACAGCAAAAAACCAAATAATTCAATTTATAAATGAGTAAACTATCTGAGCAGACATTTCTCAAATGAAGACATACAAATGGGCAACAAATAAATGAAAAAATACTCACCTCGGAAACAGTGGCTAACGCCTGTAATCCTAACATGTTAGTAGGCTAAGGCAGATGGATTGCTTGAGCTCAAAAGTTCAAGACCAGCCTGAGCAACATGGTGAAACCCTGTCTGTACAAAAAATACAAAAATTAGCCTGGAGTGGTGGCATGCTCCTTTAGTCCCAGCTACCTTGGGCATTGAAGCAGGAGGATCACTTGAGCTGGGGAGGTTGAGGTTGCAGTGAGCTCATATTGTGCCACTGTACTCCAGCCTAGGTGACAGAGTAAGACTGTGTCTCAAAAACAAAAAAAGTTCAAAATCTCTAATCATTAGGGAAATCCAAACCACAATGAAGTATCATCTCATTCTAGTAAGATGGATATTATGACAAAGACAAAAACAAATGCTGGCAATGATGCAGTGAAAAGGAAACATACACTGTTGATGGGAATGGAAACTAGTACAGCCACTATGGAGTCTCCTCAAAAAACTACAAATAGAATGACAATGTAGTCCAGCAAAGTCACCACTGGGAATTTATCCAAAGGAAAGGAAATCATTCTATCAAAGAGAAATCTACACCCCATGTTTATTGAAGCACTATTCACAACAACCAAGATATGGCATCAGCCTAGGTGTCCAACAACAGATGAATGGATTTAAAAGATGTGGTATATATACACAATTGAAAGAGAAATAGAATGACATCCTGTCATTCTGGGCAACATAGATAGAACTGGAGGACATTATGCTAAGTGAAATAAGCCAGGAACAGAAAGTTAAACACCACATGGTCTCACTTATATGTGGAAACTAAGAAAAGCTGATCTTGTGAAAGTAAAAAGTAGAAGAAAGAATACTTACTAGAGGCTGTGAAAGCAAAAGGGAAAGAGATACAGGGGAGAGATTTGTTAATGAGTACAAAATTACAGCTAAATAGAAGGAATAAGTTCTTATATTTTATACCACTGCCGAATGACTATAGTAAACAATAACATATTAAATAGTTTCAAATAGCTAGAAGGAGGCTAGTGAACAATGCCAACATAAAGAAATGATAAATATTTGAGATGATGGATATGCTAACTACCCCGATCTGATCACTATACGTTTAATGTATTGAAACATCACTATGTACCCCAATAATATTTACAATTATTTATCAATTAAAAAAATACAAGCAAACATATTTGAGTAAATATACCTTATTATCTTTCAGAATGCAACATACCCAACATTTTTTCTTCTTTTTCCTTTTTTTTCTGTTTTTTCCTCTTCCCCCTTTCCATTCCTTCCCTCCATTCACTTCTCTTCTGTTCATTTTAGAAGTATTTTACTAACAAAATACCATGTTAGAAGACTAAAAGTCATCACTTATTATTTATTTTCTTTTTTTTGGGGGGGGGGAAGTCTTTGGACAACATAAGAATTCCACAATGATAGTAGAAAATAAGGTAATTCTATCTATTCTTATTTTTGCATCCACTATTACAGTGTGAATACGAAATCTTACCTGTCTACCAGATACTTAGTTTTCACATTTAACCTTAGTGAATCTGAATGGACTTTTGAAACTATAATGTATCAAATGAAATTGAAAAATACTTTTAAAATACAGTAGAAGCCTTCCTCTTCCTGGCTCCCACATAAGTAAGGATGTGATTCCACTTCAAAAGAACCAGTTCATCAATCATATTGATATTGGGAATGTTTGCATATCAGTCTATAGGACATTAGCTGGTCTATAAGTAGCTTAATCTAATAAAAGTGCAGGTATAGTGTGAAGAATAAAAAATGAAAAATTTGGATTTTTATGTAGTTCTGACATAATGTAGCTAAAGTATCAGGAAAGTCATTTAGTCTCTCTGGCCTGGTTTTCTACTTTGTAAAATGATGTTCTTCTGCATTGAGGAGTAATGTGTAGCTATTATTAAGTAAATTAAAATATAAAACATCCCATTAAAAATCTTAATCTAATTTGTTGCCTTTTTGACACTCCTCCTTATGCAAAAGAAAATGAAAGCAGAGAAGATTAGTGGAAAAAAAGACATGAAAAAATTTATTGAATACTTTCTATGTGTCTAGGCATCTTTATTTATTGTTCCATTTAATTCTCATAGCTTCCTTATGTGGTAAATATTACCTAAATTATGAAGTTTAGGATTTTGTGGCTTTACCAGGCACTTTGGCTAGTATATAATAGATTGATGCAGGTATATGCATTGTGCGACTCTCACTCAAATTTTATTTGAGCAATGTGATATTAAATTTGAACACATTCTACCTTTCTACCTCCCAACCAATCATCTCTTCCCTTCCATTACAAGTAAGCAGAAATTCAATGCAAATAACACACTGTTAATGGCAGAAACTATGCTTTAGGCATATAGCAGCATCTTTTTATGTCTCCAAGGACTTCACAAACTTGTGTCACCTTGTTCTTGTTCCTTGAGAAGTTGTAGTTTTTTTCCTATATTTATAGCTGCAACTTACGCTTTTTAATTCTGCTATTTTTTAAAAAAATATCCTTAATGTCACACATCATTTTTTAGTCATTTTTTTTCTCACTGGAGAGAAGAGAAAAACTATCCAAGTTCTTTGGCAAGATAAAAAAATACATGAAGATCTAAATATTTGTTTGCTTTCATTGGCAATGAAAGTGTTCTTAATAGCATTTTACTGTGGTTTGACTGGTTCTCATTACCACTTGCTTAATATTTTCTCCCAAATCCTAGGATATTTGGTATCCTCTCCTGGAGGTACATGAAATCAGATGGCATTCACTTTAATCTATTCAACTATATTTCACTGAACACAGAACTTATTGTCTTGTACTGTACCTTAGGAGACTAATTTAGATTTTTAAAAACTAAAATATATCCATATCTATAGCATTTTAATTTGCCATTTTTTATTACATAAGCACAAGGCATACAATCTCAGGAAAGTAAAGACCAAAAAAGAAGACTAATCTAAACTAGTAATGTAGTAGTTAATTCTCTTCCTAAAGAGAGTAAATACAAATGACCAAAATAACAAATCATTGACCAAATTTTATAATGTGCTATATATCTTATAGTCAAATTCTGGTTTGCAAATAAATGTTTTTAGAGCTAAATTTGTTTCTGTTTGTATTTGATATAATAGATAGTGATGCACAATGAAATGTGATACATACTTTGAATTTGTGTGTGTGTATGTATCAGGGACATACACACATACACACACACATATATTTCAAAGCAGTTGGCAGCTGCTGTTCCAAAATACAGGTTGCCATTTGTTAATTTTATAAACATTAGAACTTTAGGAAGTCAGTGTAGTGTTATTGCAACATCTAAAAGAGTTTATGAAATATTGTAAATCAGAGACCCTCATCTGTGTTTATTCACTCTAATCTCCCACTAATCAAAACAAATAAACTGAAACTAACAATGTGGAATAACTCTAAGAGAGAAAAATTCTAAAAATAATATAATTGTTCTGTACATATTTGAATTTTCATTGAAAAAGTTTATACTTATAAAATGTTGATTAACATCTTCATAAAATGCAAACAATTCTATGATAAACTCATTGTATTCATAATTCCTTATTGAATAATGTTTACTAATTATTTCCCTCATCAGTGGATAGACCAAAATATATACACTTAAGAAAAGGAAATCTGTAATTTAGACAATTAGTAAATATTTGCTCAGACAGTTTTTGAGCATATTATAAAATATTAAAATGGTTCTTTATGATATATGAAGTATATGTGTTTTTTCACATATACTTCATATGGGAGCAATCAATCTTAGATTTAAACAAAATTTAATGAGAAATTTTAGTAGTTATAATTAACAAATAAAACTTTAAGAATACAACTACACAGAATAGTCAAATATTTTCTTGCAAAAAAGCATATGATCCAGAGCAATTGACTAGTGTACTCTCCTAGCATTGTAAACAAAAATAGTGACTCTAGCTTGTAGATATCAAAGAAACATCTTATAATTTGGTTTAAAAATTACAATGAGAAGATTGCATGAGAGAAATCTACCATGAGAACCAAACTTACTTTTTTAATTTAAGCTAATTAACTTATAAGTTATAGATTGCCATAATGTCAATACATGAAGACACTAATATAAAAATAAAAATATTTTAGTGAAAATACTAAAATAAAAATAAAATACTTTCTGAGACCTTACTTAAATTACATAAAGTTGAATACAGCCTATGTACATGTATGATCGTATATCTTAAATTACATAAAATTTAACATAGCCTATGTACATGTATGATTGTGTGCCCCTTATTTTACAAACATAAACTTAAAAAAATGGTAGTAGCATCACATCTCAAGCTGAGCGGGTACTGGCAAAATTTACATTGTATTTTAGTCATGTATCACATGATAAATGCCCAGACAAAAGAAACAGAAGAGAAAACAGAGTATTGGGATTGCAAATATCGTCAGGAGATGCCCAGAAGTAAATACAGTGCTACTTAAGCATACCATTTCGCATCATATAGTTCACTATTTTAATACTTTTCTCAGAAGTCATTGAAAATATAGAACATAAGTCAAAGTACCTAGTATATAACCCTCTTGCAAAGCAGTAGCTGCTTATGTTAATTCTTTTGTGTTGTTTCTAAATATGCTTAATAATTTATTATTTAGATTTAATTGTGCAAGTTTTTAAATCTTACTTATTTCTGATTTGTTGTTTTTCATGTTGTTTCTTTAAGAGTAGAAGGTATGATAAGAATAGAATATAGTAGTGTATCATAGAGTGCAATGCTATTTTGATAATTGGGTTTTTATCTTCTGTATAGATATGTTACTTGAAAGTAGACCAGTAGAGGTTCAGTCTACCTACCAGCTACATAGAGTAAGTCATTAATTGCTCTGAATATCAATTTAATGTAAAATTGAGTTAATAATAAGATTTAAAACTACCACATAGGGTAAACCTACAGATGGCAAGAAGATATGCAGATGGCATATAAGAACATGAAAAGATGTCCAACATCATTCCTCATTAGGAAATGCAAATTAAAGTTCCAATGAGACATAGATAACACTGCTTATCTATTTGAATAGCTAATATGGAAAAATAACTGACACAACAAGTACTGGTGAGGATGAGAAATAACAAGGACTCTCATTCACTGCTGATGGGAATATGAAGTGGTATAGTGGTAGAGCCGCTTTAGAAGAGAGTTTGGCAAATTTTTATAAAGTTAAACAAGCACTTACCATTCAACCAGCTTAAGTATTTTCCGCATAAATGGATAAATTAATAGTGAGCATAGAAAATTATAAAGAAACAAAAAAATGCACTGAAGAACAGCTTGCTTGAGTTTTCCTTAAAAAAGGTAGAAGAGCTTCAGGAGAATAATCACACTAGGAGCTCAGATCTTGGTTTATCAGTACCATCATCAACCGAAAAACTAGGGCTCCTTGGGAAAATGGTGAGTATTAAGACTGAGGCAGAACAAGAAGACAAACCTGGAATATCTTACTGGGTGAGAAAGCAAAGAGTTACTCAAAATTGATGAGGGATAACAATAGGACACAGGAGTCAGTCTTAAGCAGCTCTTTCTGGCTAAAACTGAAGCAATTTTAGCTTTAAAATAAATATCAAAAATAGTAAGTTAATATCCAATGAATAAAGTGTCCATCTAGAAGTTCAGGCAACTATAAATAACATATAAATAAACAGGGAGGAAGATAAAGCTCTTCCTTAGAGTTAAATGCCAACTAATACATTTAAAAGGAATGATGGAAACAGGAAATCACACTTTGGCAACTCTCATTTTGGTGGTTAATTCAGAAAGTAGTCCTTAAAGAATGCTAGAGCTGGTGGGTAGACATTTAATGAGAAACAGGTGTTGCACGTGAAAAAAATGATACGATTTTCTTAGAAGTATTCCCCACATAGAAGTTATCAAAAGGCAATGAAAAATAAAAACAGGAAAGATCTACATTCTCTGCAGCTGTCAAATTCATAATGGTCAAAGAAAGATTGAGAAACTGTGCATATTGAAGCGGACAAAGAGACAGGAAAATTTACCCTATCCAGATTCCTAGAGTAGAAAGCAACAATACAGATCGTTGGGACAGTTAACAATATTTAATGGAGGTGTATGAACTGGATGGTAGCATTGTAATAATTTTCATATTTGAATTGTTGCATGCAGTTGTTTTGTGGTTAAGTAGTAAAATGTCTTTTTTTCTGGCATGCAAACAGAAGTATTTAGGAATGATGAGGAATTGTGCCTATGATGCTTCTGAGTAAGAGATAGGGTGATGGAACGAACACGGTAAAATGCTAACAATTGAGAAATAAGAAAGAATGAAAAGAAGAGGGCTTGTGAGCTCTTTGTACTATTCTTGCAACTTTTCTGCATGTGAAATTGTTTTTAAATCATATATTAAATTATATTTAAAAGATAGAATTGGTAAAAAAGATGAGTTAGAGTAAAATAAGGTGTGCAAATTTTTAAAAAGAGATGGAAGATAGGATTCATAGAATAAGCTGAGTAATATTTGCTGTGTGTTTATGATTATGTTAAGGCCCGTAAGATAGAAGAAGAATAGTATGTGGTCTTCTCTAAAAAATCTTCCACTCTTTGCAAGGAAATAAAACTAAATTTAATGTTGATTGATATATTTTGATATTCTACATTTTCATTGCTACCTACTTTCTTATTATTTGTCCTCTATGACAAATGTTTGGAGTAATTTGTAATAATATATGTTATTAAAGAAACAGAAATTCAATTGTAAATTAAAATAAATTATAACATACAATAAGATATACAGTTATATAATATTTAAGTTATAAAATAAAGAATCAGAAAAAAAGCAAGTAGCTACAGAGTGTATACAAATAAAATGTAATTTGTTAGATCCTATAGACTATGTCATTTAGAGCCTGAGATAAAGTCCATGGTTAAATATTAAAGAATTCAAGTTTGAATTTTGAATTTAGATGTTTTAACATTTAAAACAGCTTCAGTTGAAGGAAATTCTTGGAAAATTTTGGGAGCTAATAGGAAGTAAGATTAGAAATGCCACATACTTCCAGGTTACAGGTACCTTGACAATAAGGTTTGATTTAATTAAAAGACATAGGGTATCACAATAACCCTGAGATATAAAAATACAAATCAGATTCCTGGAATGGTTGCTATGGAAGCAAAGGATACTGTTCATCCTTTTGGTCATTTTAATGCAGAGGTGCCTTATATTTCTCACCTCTGGGCTTCTAGTTTTCTTCAGCATCTCATTAGGATTATTTAATGGAAGAATGTGGCAGGCAGAGTTTGAAAATTGGACTGTTTACAAATGATTATCTTCCTCAGTTTGCCTGTCGAATTGTAGCAAATAGAAGAGTATAAGTCTTACAATCATGTCTTTGTTTGATATGAAGTTCCTTTTTTGCCTATTCTTTCTGCTTCACCTGCACAAAGCCAAAGTAAAGAATACAATGCACAGAATTTCCATATGTAAAGGCCGCTTCAATTACTATTAATACTTGTGTTTAAATTTACTATGTGTAGAAAAATCATATCTGCGTATTCCACGGTGCTCCTTTCTAAGTTTCTAAAAGATTAGAATTGCAGTGCAACTGCCCCTGTCATTTACCTCTCACTTTTATGTGTTGCTGCTTTTATAGAGTGCTAAATTGCTTAATTAAATTTTACTGGTTTATTCTGCTTGCTTATTCATTTCCTACTTAATCCAGCCTACAACAGTTTCTTCCTTTAAGTGAACATATGAAATCTTACAATATAATTTTAGAGGTACATTTGGGCTGTGAAAATGGCTAAGTGGTTTCATAATTTAAGGTGCTATTTGTTGGAAAAAAAACTGAATACTCCACGAGCGTATCAAAGTCATAAGCAATGTCAGTATGTTGGGTTTAACAAAGCTTTTGAAGGCATGAATATGGGTTAAATGCTTACTTTTATTAGGTGTCATTATACTTTATTTCTAAGCTTTTTTTTCATTCTTATACATTTGGAAAACTTTATTCCTGAAACTAAGAATAACACATAAAATATGCACTTTAACAAATTCCCTTTCTAGGGTATATAAGAAGAGGAAAGAATACCATTTTCTTTATTATACTTCCTTCCCAATTGAAAGTAGTGGGACATGATAAAGCATTTGAAATGTTCTCCATCACTCACTTGCACACCACCTCCAAAACTTTCTAGTTTCTCTCTGAACTCTTTCTTCTCTCTTCAGATGACTTCATACCTTTATATAAAACAATGGTGTCCATTTAAAATGCTTCCTTCATTGTTTTATTTTTGCATATGAAGGATTAACTCCTGCGTTGTCAGACTTATCTTCTTCATGCCCGTGATCAAACATTTTTTCACGGTGCTAAACTCTGTCTTAGTTACTGCTGAATTAGTAACTATTAAATTCACTCTTTCTCTATTCCCTATAGTTATGCCTAATATTTTAATATGTTAATCATTTCTACTATTAACAATGCACATAACTCACTTATTGGCAGGGCATCTATAAATGAGTTGAACCTTTCTCTCCAGACTAGATTAGTGGCATTAGTATAATCACAAGCAGGGGCTCTGTTACTGGTTTCGAAGCTTCAAATAGAAGCTCTGTCATTGCAGTTTTTAAATCTCAATATATTTCATTTTCTCATTTGTAAAATTATAGTACTCAATATAATTGAGGAATTATGGTTCCCAAATGAGGAAATTATGTTTAGGATATGAACCTCAAATATCTGAGATAGGTCTCAGTCAATTTAGGAAGTTTATTTTGCCAAAGTTAAGGACACACCCCTGTGACACATCCTTGGGAGGTCCTAATGACATGTGCCCAAGGTGGTCTGAGGACAGCTTGGTTTTATACATTTTAGGAAGATATGAAAAATCAATTAATACATATAAGATAAACATAGGTTCGATCCAGAAGGTGGGACAACTCAAAGCAAAGGTGAGACAACTCAAAGCAAAGGTAGGACAACTCGAAGTGGGGGAGGGGATTTCCAGGTCATCGGTAGATAAGAGACAAATGGTTGCATTCTTTTGAGTTTCTGATTAGCCCTTTCAAAGGAGGTGATCAGATATGAATTTACCTCAGTGAGCAGAGGGATGACTTTGAAGAATGCGAGGCAGGTTTGCCCAAGCAGCTCCCAGCTTGACTTTTCCCATTAGCTTATTGATTTTGGAACCCCAAGATTTACTTTCCTTTCTCAAGAACATGGCCTAATGAGGGATCTCATTTTATTAATATGTTTAATATTGTTAATAGCCAAAAGAGTTGGATGTTCTCTAGGTGTAATAAATATCTTCCAGTTGCATTGCATGACGTTATTCATGCAAGGTGCCATGTCAGCTGATCACCTCCTCCCTGGTGTCCCTGTGCTGGGTACCTGCAGACCAAGGGCCAGCCAGCCCATCTTCCAAGAGCACCTATCGATCAGAAAGGACACAAGTAACAGAGGTTACAAATACAATCTGCTACTTTTCCAAGTTTTAACCTGTTAGTTGTTTGATCCTAGAAGTTGAGGCATGGGCAGAGGCAGCTGGGATATGAGTATGTGTGGCAGAGACCATCAGAGGACTCAAAGCAAAGGCAAACTGCCAATTGATGAGTATGTATTTTATTATTTAAACTGGCTGTACTGGGGGATGTCCGTATGAATATCATCCTTTCTTTTCCCCTATGCTAATCTCTCTTATCTTAATCTCCAGGCAATTTCTCTACCAGGACTAGGGTCATGCCATATTAATTTTTCTTCCTCTTTCTCATACAATTTCAGTCTATCTCACCATATCAAATAATTTCTTTTTCCTTCAAAACTGTAGAGATTTTTCTATTAGGGAAAATAAAAAGACTCTTCTAAGCACCAAAACTAATATCTTATCTCCCTCCTTTTCATGGCTATTGTTTGTATGTTTTCTCAATATAGCTTCTAGGGCTGGGTACCAGTTAAGTCATAACCAGTCAGCTTTTTTAGGTGGGGTATTACTTGACTTTAATGAACTCATCCCACTGAATGGAAATGGAATTAAACAGAGCCAATAAAAACTTGAGCTCTGTGCTCACAGTCCAACTATTTTTGTCATGCATATGGCTTCCAAAGATTTAAGTTCTGATTTAACATCCTGAGATCCACTTTTACACATACACACACATATATGTGTCTATAGATACACATACATTATACGTTATATATATATGTGTGTGTGTATATATGTCTACATAAATAAATACTTACATATATGTATATAATCTCTTTACATGAGTATCCTGTTGTTTTTTCAAACTTATTATTTCCAGCATATTGAGTAGGTACTTAAACGTCTTTCTGAATTCCCTATCTGTTAGCAGCTCCTTATTCTAATTATACAGGATGGAAATTTTGGAGTCATCTTTGATCACTCTTTTTGCCCTTTTTTCTATATCGAATTAGTATTCTATTTTCAATAGTTCAATCTCTTAAGTTTTTCTTAAATTATTATTTCTATAGCTATATTTCAGATTCTCATTACCATCTACATAAAGTATCTTAATCAATTCAGGCATGGCAAGGCAAAACTGTAAACCTTATATGCCACCAAATACAAACACACATGTGTACATATACACACATACTTATCCCATCTGCTACATTTGCCCTTCCTGCAGTGCTATTTAGTTTTTTAAAAAGGCTTATTTATTAACCATTTGATCAAAGTATGTAACCTGGTAGTTGTCCTTGACCAGTCATTACCAAGATATAGGCCATCTCCAGGTACTATCAAGTTTATATATCTGAGATAAGTTTTAAGCTGGAATCTTATTAAAATGCAGATTCTGATAATGTTTATTTATGATGAGACTTGAGGCTCTATATTCTGAGTTGATCTTAAGGAATGCCCATATTGAGGACTTGAGAAACATATTTTGTGTAGCAAGGATCTATCGGGTCCTACATCATCTGGCCCCTTTGCAATCTCTCAGAATTTATCACAACACTCTCCATCTGACTCACTTGGCTTCAGGTCCCTTAACTTCTTTTATTTTCTTCGTACATCACACTCTTTCATATGTACACAACTTTGCATGGAGAGTCTCGTTTGTCCAGAATGCTCTTCATCACTTTTTGTACTACTAACCCTGCATCCTTTACATCTTAGCTTATTTTATTCCTCTGGCAAACACTTTCTGAGTGTAATGGTTAATTTAACCTGTCAACTGGGCCGTGAGACACCTAGATATTTTGCTAAAGATTATTCTAAGTGTTTCTGTGAGGATGTTTCTGTACGACGTTATGTCTGGATCTATAGACTGGGGAAGCAGATTGCCCTCCCGAATGTGGGGTGGGCCTCATCCAGTTCACTGAGTAGAACAAAAAGGCTGAGTTTGGGAGAATTGTTTCTCTATCTGACTGTCCTTGAGCTGAGACAAGCGGCTTCTTCCGCCTTCAGGCTCAGATTCAGACTAGGACTGAAACTTACACCATGGGCTCTTCTGGGTCTCCAGCTACATGCTCTGTACTGATAAACACCCACATAAATATTTGAATAGCACAGCAGTAAGGGCTAAAAAGAAAAAGATATGATTATGAAAAAAATGAGGTATATGGTGCATAGGTGTTTAGGGAAGTATTCCAAAAGGAAGCAGAATTTTAACTGAAAATTAAAGGAAGAGTAGAAAGAAGCAGAAAAAAAGATAATTTCAGGCAGAGGTCACATCCTTTATCAAGATATTGAAATGGTATTGTTGGGGGCCATTAAACAATATCTCGAAACTGGGTACTGTGGCATTCTGAGTACTTTAAATTGAAGGATACTAGAAGGACCTCGGAAGCATGGTTCTCTCTGACCTTGACTCACCTGTCTCCAGCCCCTTTTCTCTTCAGAAGTGAGTTTTAGAAACCAGAGTTCCTCTTCCTCATGACAATTCATAGAAACTAGAAATTCTTTCCTTCAAAATAAGTCATAAAACCTAGAAACGTCCCTCTCTGACTTTGTCCCTTCTCCTCTGAAGATCCTCCAGAGACAGGTACCCTGCCCTTACCCAGAGAAAGGAATGCTACTGGAGAGGCCAAGAATAATCGGAACAGATAGGCCTTGGTGGGTTCTCGTCATCAGTTTACTACCATTAGATTATACCCTCTTCTCCCCTACCTTTTTTTTTTTTTTTGGTAGAGACAGGATCTTGCTATGTTGCTCAGTCTGTCCTCAAACTCCTAGCCTCAAGCAATCCTACCTCCTGGGCCTCCCAAAGCACTGGGATTACAGATGTGAACCATCACAACTGACAAAGATCATACCCTTTCTTTGTACAATCATATTTCCACATGTTGCTCATTCTTCATTAAACTAAGCATAAAACAGTTTTTCCTGACTTTCATTCTTTGTTTCTGAAGACTCCCATGTCAGGTAAAACTGTTACAAATATTATACTTTTCACTTGTTAATCTGTCTTTTGTTATAGAAGTGTTGACCATGACCCTTGTGATATGTTACAGAAAGGGATTATCTTTTTACTTCTGCAATTTCATGACCAGTTGTGTGTTTGCAAAGTCTAGAAAAACAAAAATCAGTGTGTCTTAAATGAAGGGAGTAATATTTATGGGATGTTAGAGAGAAGGCAGGAGATAAATTATGAAGACACTTACAGACCTTGGTAAAGAATATAGATTTAATCTAAGCACAATGGTATACAATGAAATAAGGAGAAGATATTACAAGTTTTGTTTGTTATGCTTTACTCTGTCGGGACCTCTGTTTCCAGTCATGACAGAGAAAACTGGTACCAGACATGTGATCTCTTCATGAAAACTACTGCAAAAATAATAAAATACATGAGAGACAACATATCAGGTATGAAATAGTAGAAACGGTTTGTATTCCAAGAATTCTGTCTAGAAAACATCTGTCTAGAAAAGATCCCGAAGATTCTGTCTAGAAAAGATCCAAAAGTAAGCAGAGATCTGTGATCATGGGAAGGAAAACACACAAGGTGAACTAGATGTTTGTACCAGGTGGACCCTGGTTTCTGCCTAGAGACTTTTTTGTGCTGCAAAATATTGAGGCAAAATAACAGTGATTTTGCTGAGTTGAGGAGGAAAGTATTAGATTCTTTTTGGCTTGTGAAGCAGCTTAAATATACAGCTTTGGCTATCTAAGATGAGAGCTCTCTGCCAGAGAAGGGGATCTGGAAGTATTTGTGGTGAATCATCATGGGTCCTTGAGTAAGGGCTCAATGATTAACTTCAGATGAACAGAGTGTCAGCCCAGCCAGAATGGAATGATCTGCCCCACACCCTCTGAGCACATTGAGGATTCAGGTGACACTCCAGAAAATACCATCACTTAGGAGTCAAGACCACACCATGTAGTAAGTGGCATGTTCTAAATGCTAAGCACAAAAAAGGAATAGAATGTTCTTAGCAATGATAACATCAAATCTGATAGGACCAAAGTATAGGTCAGTAATTGAAATACCTGACAAAACAAAATGCATTGCCTTTTAGTGGGTGACAAAATACTTCGAACACTACATAATATAATCCACTATGGCCAGCATAAAATTAAAGAAAAAGAAAATATTAAATATATAGAAATAGTGTTACCCATAGACAAAAGAAAGAGCGGTTAGAAAAAGCAATGCTGACATGTTGTAATTAGCAGAAACTACGTTTCAAGGAGCTGTTGATACCTTTGGTTTGTGATGTTCCCACATAACCACTATTGTTTTCCTGGTGTGTTATAGAACAGGGAAATTTCAGGAGTAAAAACGTCTAAGCTTGTAAAAATAGACAATTTTGAGCTAAATGAACATGTGGGAACACATGTTGATTCTGAATTTAAGACACCAACACATTTTTATTTAATGTTTTAAAATATTTTTTGCTGGAAATAATGTTTAATTATAGTGAGTTTTAGTCTTAGAAAAGTAATAAAAACTGAATTTTCTGATGTATGAATTTTCTGATGGCTTCAAAATGTATGGGTGACAGTGGTACAAGATAAGATTTGACATTTTTGACTTTGAGAGTTATAGGAAGTATAAAATTTATATATTAACCATTGCTAATTCATTGTTATTATCCTTTCTGAGTCAGAAGTTGAGTGTTAAGAGAGACACTTTATTAAATTATTTGTCATGTGACACTTGGACTACCATGAACATTCCTCATCCTTTCCAAGCTTTCATTTCCCTACATGTAAGCTTGGAATAATGATACAAATTTCGCTCTTTTTTAGTATAAAAGTGGGAGATGTGCTCCTTTCACCTCTCTGCTTCCCTGAGTGGACATTGGTAGCCCTAATAATTTATTTTTGAAAATGCAAATATGGTCATACTCTAAAAGGCTCTTTTGCAATCATCTATTTTTATTTACAAATTAAGTTGTTTTTTTTTTTGTTTATTTGTTTTTCTGAGACAGAGTCTGGTACTGTCACCCAGGCTGTAGTGCAGTGGTGTGATCTCGGCTCACTGCAACCTCTGCCTCCCCCGGTTCAAGCCATTCTCCTGCCTCAGCCTCCCAACTAACTGGAACTACAGGCGTCCATCACCACCCCTGCCTAATTTTTGTATTTTTAGTAGAAACGGGGTTTCACCATATTGGCCAGGCTAGTCTTGAACTCCTGACATTTTGATTCTCCTGCCTTGACCTCCCAAAGTGCTAGGATTACAGGTATGAGCCACTGCATCCGGCCTAGATAGTATAATTAAATATTTTGCTTCTAATCTTTCCCCCCCCCCTTTTTTAGGTCAGTGGATCTTTTCTAGACAGAATTCTTGGAATACAAACCATTTCTTCTCATGGTACAGTTTTGGCCACAAGTCTCAAAAATCTATTTTGAAATTCAGAAAACAAAAATTCATCCATTGTTTTTCTCAACATTTCTGTAACGGCCATCGCTCAGAAACTGTCAAACAACCCAGTGCTGAAGCTGTTAGTTTCTGCTAAGGACAGGCAGGAGAGATGACATTATTATATCAAAATGATTGTTGCAACTCTATGGTCTTGCTGTTTCTTTAATATATAAATAATGCCAGAGCAGAATTCAAAATACCTTAATTCTAACTATTTTTCTTTACTAACTAGGTGTTATAAAATACTGATGAGTCATTCCACCACTGGGATCCTGCTTCTCATGCTAAAGTATAAGCACTTATCTAGCTTGGGTCTGAGATATGTGCTAAAGATCAAGTCAAACTAATCATAATATATAAGAGCATTGCAGTGGATTCCATTCTGTAATTGTTGTAACTAGTGAGTCAAATAAGTTCTATTTTCTTAATGAAAATGCCAACAAAATTGCTTTCATTTTCTTTCAATACATAATATGTTTTACATAACATCCAAGAGTATGAAACAAATTTGAATCAAGAAATCAATCTCATTTTTAGTTTTTCTTTCTGAGAAAGTTTCTTTCAGTCATTTTATTTACTCTACCTGCATTTTTTAAAATGTCTAAGCATGGAAAAACTGAAAGCAATATTCAAAGGTGATTCATTTATTCATTAAATATTAATTAGATATTTCTATGCAGCTGGCATGCTGTACATAGATGGAATACAGCAAGAATAAAACAGAAAATTTTTTTTTAAAAACTCTGCTTTCATGAAATTCACATTCTGGTGAAAAGATTCCTAAAGACACATTAGAAATGATGTTACTCTACATATATACTCAATAAAGTTTTGAATTGTTCACCTTGCAAACATTATTTTGTCCCTCACATTTCATGTCATCATAAAAGAAATAAAATATATTTATTAATATGATGGTAGGATTAAAGATTTTAATGTAAGACCTCAAACTATAAAAATCCTTAAAGAAAATCTAGGAAATCGTCTTCTCAACATTAGCGTTGAAAACAATTTATAACTAAGTCACAAAAGCAATTGCAACAAAACCAAAAATTGACAAGTGGGACCCAATTAAACCAAAGGGCTTCTGCACATTAAAAACCATCAATTGAGTAAAGAGACAACTGGGAGAATATATTTGCAAAATGTCTGTCTTACAAGGGTTTAATGTCAAGAACCTGTAAGGAAATTAAACAAATCAACAAAAGAAAACCAAATAATCCCATTAAAAATGGGCAAAGGACATGAACAGACACTTCTTAAAAGAAGACACCCAAGTAGCCAACAAACAGACGAAAAATCACTCAACATCACAAATCACAAGAGAGATGCAAATCAGAACTACAGTGAGATACCACCTCATACATGTTGGAATAGATATTCTTAAAAAGTCAAAAAATAACAGATTGTTGGTGAGGCTGTGGAAAAAATGGAATGCTTATACACTGTTAGTGGAAATGTAATTAGTTCAGCCACTTTTGAAAGCAATTTGAAGATTTCTTAAAGAACTTAAAACAAAGCTACTATTTGACCCAGCAATCCCATTACTGAGTATATACTCAAATAAATATAGGTCATTCTATTAAAAAGTCACATGCAGTCATATATTCATCTCAGCAATATTCACAATAGTAAACACTTGGAATCAACCTAGGTGCTCATCAATGGTGTATTGGATAAAGAAAATGTGGTATATATACACAATGAAATACTATGTAGTCATGAAAAGAACAAAATCATGTTCTTTGCAGCAACATGGATGGAGCTGGAGAAGACTATAATCCTAAGTGAACTAAAGTAGGAACAGAAGACCAAATAGCACATGTTCTCACTTACAAGTGAAAGCTAAACCTTGAGTACTCATGGATATAATAATGGGAACAATAGATACCATGGGCTACTAAAAGGGAGAGGGAGAGAGGTGGAAGAGGATTGAAAAACCACCTACTGGGTATTATGCTCACTATCTGGATTCAATATACCCATGTAAAGAATCCTACACATGTAACACCTATATCTAAAATAAAAGTTGAAATTAAAATAAATAATTAAAAGGATAAACAATCTGCAATATAGAAGCTTGCCTGATAGTGTCTAATGCAAGAACACATATTTAACCATTATTTATAAACAAGATAGAAAATTACTTCATGATATTCTAGCATAGTATTGCATCAACTATGGTAGAAATACCTTTGTTTTATTAAAGTTTGCAATCTAAGACAAACAATAATGACAGAACACAATGTTAATACACAGTACTTGCAAAACATTTTTTTAAATTTATTTATTATACTTCAAGTTCTGGGGTACATGTGCAGATCGTGCAAGTTTGTTGCATAGGTATACACGTGCCATTGTGGTGGTTTGCTGCATTCATCGCCACATCGTCTAAATTAGGTATTTCTCCTAATGCTATCCCTCCCCAAACCCCCATTCTCTGCTATTCCTCTCTGAGCCCCCCCACCCCCTAGGCCATGGTGTGTGATGTTGCCCTCCCTGTGTCTGTGTGTTCTCATTGTTCAACACCCACTTATGAGTGAGAATATGTGGTGTTTGATTTTCTGTTCTTGTGTCAGTTTGCAGAAAATGATGGTTTCCAGTTTCAATCCATGTCCCTGCAAAGGACACAAACTCATCCTTTTTTATGGCTGCATAGTATTCCATGGTGTATATGTGCCACATTTTCTTTATCCAGTCTAACATTGATGAGCATTTTGGTTGGTTCCAAATCTTTGCTACTGTGAACAGTGTTGCAAGAACATACTTGTGCATGTGTCTTTACAATACAATGATTTGTAACCCTTTGAATATATACTGAGTAATGGGATTCCTGGGTCAAATGGTATTTCTATTTCTATATCCTTGAGGGATTGCCACACTGTCTTCCACAGTGGTTGAATTAATTTACACTCCCACCAACAGTGTAAAAGTGTTCCTATTTCTACACATCCTCTCCAGCATCTGTTGTCTCCTGATTTTTTAATGATAGCCATTCTAACTGGAGTGAGGTGGTATCTCAGTGTGGTTTTGATTTGCGTTTCTCTAATGACTAGTGATGATGAGCCTTTTTTCATATGTTTGTTGGCTGCATAATTATCTTCTTTTGAAAAGTGTCTGTTCCTATCCTTTGCCCTCTCTTTGATGGGGATGTTTTTTCTTGTAAATTTGTTTAAGTTTTCTGTAGATTCTGTAAACCATTTCTAAAATGCTTCTTAGCTAATATTGCTCCAAAGGCTTCTGGCCATCTTATATATGAATCAAAATGGATACAAATATTTAATCACCTAAGCCCAAATAATCCAATATTCATAGTGACATTGGGGGAAATCCCTGACTAAATTGTTTTTAGTTATTTTGCACATGCACAGTCTCATTTTAATATCTGTTTCTTATTTTAAGTCAATGCTTAATTCATTAAATAAGAAACTGTTTAAAATCTGTACTTTAGTCATAACCATGATATTGATTTTTTCAAGAACTCTAAATGTCAAATAATTTTAAAAACAAAGAGATTTAAGAGCTAACCTACTTTAACCTCACCCTACACATATAACAGAGAGAGAAACTAATGGCCAATATGGTTAAAGATTTTTTATTTCAAAACAAATTAGTAGCAGCAGAACCAGGACTTGAATAATTCTCATATTTCCCAATTTCACACATTTGTAAACTTGTCAGTATCATTTAAACTCATTTGATTTTTTTAATCAACATTTTAAATTGGTGTAAAGAAACTCCTTCATCTTTAAAGGAGGATTCCTCTACGGTTACCTTTGAATGGACTTTGTTCTAATTCTTTATTTCGTCAGGAAACTGGAAAATTATCAATGTAATGATGAACTTTCTAGATTGATCAATCCTATTTTAATTTTTTAAATTGTTAGAAGTAGTTTTACATCTAATATATAGCTTTAAAAAATCACTCATGGAATATCTAAGACATAAAAACATTCAAATATTCCTTCTTCCACAAATGACTATAGTGATAATAAAACAACACTAAATTTTTCTTTCTTCTTGCTTATTCAACAGAATACATAAAATTAATAAGCACTTAAACAGCCATTTGGGAAAATAGATAACTTTGGGTTTCTCTGAGTCTATGTATGTATATGTGTGTATGTACGTATGTGTGTATATGTTTGCAAGCACATAAAGGATCAATGTGGAGTTCAGTGTTAAGGAATCTTGGAGGTTTTTCTATATCCATTCATGGAACTCATTTAACAATCAGGAAAATGAGACTTTCTTTTATTTATTTTATCTATTTTGACAACAAATTTAATCTAGTTTGCTAAGTTGACGCCAATCTCTTACTTAAAATATAATTTTTTTTCCTGCATACCTTTGGCTTGATCTCTTTCAGAAGCATCACATCAGTTGTCAAAAGAATATTTATCCATTGGAGGGCATAAAACCCCCAAAATAAGAGAACAGATTGTTTAATAGCAATATTCCCTATACAGCAGAATATGACATTAGGTAATAAAACAGTCTTACATTCTGTGACTCCTCACCATGTGGTCTCAGTATGCCTAGAGAGTGAAGCAGGCATTTATTACTTCATATGTCCTCTGATACTCTGGGATTATCACTTAATTAACTTGGTATAAATAGACTGAACAAGTGGTGTAAATCCCAGTAGACACAACACTTAGAATTCTATAATGGATCCTCAAAAGAAATCCTAGAAAATGAACTAACAAGAAATAGAGAAGTGACACCTGCTTCAGATCAGAATTTGAGTTTATAATAAACACTTTTTTAATTTTTCTGCACATCTTTTTCAGTGCTGGTTGTCACATTTAAAACTTATAAATAGAAAGACAGACATCCATTGAACTATTATAGGACCTCCTTCATGCTTCTCAGTTTGGGGAAATGTTAAAGGATTAGAGATTAATTTAAATTCCAGATACAATTTTAAGTGCTTCATTAGGACAGAATTCAAGAGAATTCGACAAAACCATTAGCTGATGATGGAAGTATATTTTTATATTGAGGGGCAGTAAAGAGCATGTGTGCTTTATTTGTTATAAAAGTATAAGAAAGATATATGTTAATTAGGGTGATTAAGGTTTGTTATTTCTTAAAGCTCTATACAAAACTGAACTTAAACCTATTAATCAAATCTCTTTGTGACCATTTAAGAATCTGACTCAACATTTTTTGAAAGTGCTCTACAAAAAATAGAAAGTGCTCTCAATTTCTATATTTTAGAAATTGATTAAGTCAGATCAAAGAATAGTATCAAGATGTTTTAACCCAAATTGCATCTAAAAGCAAGCATTAAAAAGACCCATGAAACTATAATGCAATTTTAGCAAAACCGTATCTTAGATGCACGTTAGTGCAGTAACTTTTCCAGGACTATTGTTAGTAGACCTAAATGGAAATAAATATTTATGTCAATTTTTTTATCAAAAGTATACTGGACAGTTTATAGCTTAATACATTTTTAAAGTATTTAAAGAATACAATACTGATGTATAATTTTGCTAACCCTTCCCATAATTATTTTAGAGTTCAAATAACCAATACATTTATGTTTGCCTCTAAAGCCAAAGAGGTGGCTAATAAATGAGGCCTGTAGTAGGAGGCATCTCAATTTCATGGAAGTCACTTATGAATCTTAAGAGTGTCTCAGATATAAGATAATTGGCTATATCAAAGTCTATTATGCAGAAATATTTTTTTCTCACTGATAGTCGAAGAAGAGTACTCGTTTATAAAACTAAAACTCTGATGCTTTACTAAGGGATTCTGAGAGTCTGTTTTGTTTGATCAAAACCTTCAGTTTGCTGATGGACATGAACTCTAGAGAGCCATGTATTCCAACAGCTGTTTGTATTTCTTCTTTCCAATGATCACAGGTTTTGTTTCAAGTGACTATAGTGTTATCATATAATGAGTGACGTCACAAGGTTTTTCTGGTAATATAAAAAATGAAGAAATGAAAAAATGCTGTTTAGATTTTTTTTCTAGAATATGTAATAGGAATTATCTTCACATTTATGGATTTTGATGCTTCTCATTATCCCATATCTTATTTCTTGACTTACATATGTAGGTAAAAACAAGATGAGTTTTATAAGGATATTTAAATTACTAACATAATAAATATTTAGTGTTCATTTTTATTCTGAAGTCTCCCTTTTCATGTGCATTAGGGGAGGTATGTAGGGAGTGTTGCCTATAGAAAACGTCAATTTATATAAGAAGTGACATAAGGAATCAGCTTGTGACAGGGAGGAGAATGGAGAAAATCCAGGTGGCAAATCTCAGTTAGAATTCATGACCTCAGGCATGCATGCCTGCAAGAGAGAATCTGATAGCCAGTAAGGCCTTTTGAATGCTGAGGACAAACTAAGGGCCTGGTCCTGCCCTTAGAATGGAGACAAGGTCTCTAAAGGCATTGAAATATTAATAGTGGTTTTTTATATAGTAGCTTTTGGACCCTACACCTCTGCAGTTCACTAATCCTAGAGTTAACTCTCACTAATCCTGCAGTTCACTAATCCTATAGATTCAGACCTGCCACTGAGACACATACAGTCTTGTTATTGGTAGACAAATAGGTAGCATTCAAAAAGCTCAATCCTCTCTATGTCAACTTTTTTAAACTTTTTCTTTAGGTTCAGAGGTAATTTTTCACATGCTATATAGGTAAACTGCATGTTACTGGGATTTGGTGTATAGATTATTTCATCATTCAGCTAATAAGCATAGTACTCAATTACATAATAGGTAGTTTTTTGATCCTCACCCTCCTCCCACCCTCCACCCTCAAGTAGGCCCTGATGTCTGTTGTTCCCCTCTTTGTTTCCACGTGTACTCAATGTTTAGTTTTCACTTATAGAGAACGCATAGTATTTGGTTTTCTGTTCTTGTGTTAGTTTGCGAAGGATAATGGCCTGCAGCTCTCTCCATGTTGCTGCAAAGGACATGATATCATTCTTTTTATGGCTGCATAGTATCCATGGTGTATATGTACCACTTTCTTTATCCAGTCTACATTCATGGGCATTTAGGCTGATTCCATGCATTTCTCTTGTGAATAGTGCTGTGATGAACATATGTGTGCATGTGTCTTTATGGTAGAATGACTTATATTCCTCTGGGTATATACTCAATAATGAGATTACTGAGTCAAATGGTATTTTTGTTTTAAGTTCTTTGAGGTATTGCCACACTGCTCTCCACAAGGTCTAAACTAATTTACATTCCCACCAGCAGAGTGTAAGCATTCCCTTTCTCCACAACCTCACCAGCATCTGTTATTTTTTGACTTTTAAATAATAGCTATTCTGACCGGCATGAGATGGTATCTAATTGTTGTTTTGATTTGCATTTCTCTAATGATTCGTGATGTTGAACATTTTTTCGTCTGTTTCTTGGCTGTTTGTATGTCTTTTGGAAAAGTATCTGTTCACATCCTTTGCCCACTTTTTAATGGGGTGGTTTACTTTTTGCTTGTAAATTTATTTAAGTTCTTGTTGTGAATTTTATTTCTTCTCTGGAGATGTCTATTATTTTCTGGATCCCTAGTATACCACTAGTGATTCCGTGTATTTTTCTGACAATTGAAATTTAACAAATTGTCCCCATTCCTAATTTTGAATATACACTTAGGGTCAGGTGTGGTGGCTCATGTCTGTAATTTCAGCACTTTGAGAGGCCAAGGCAGGCATATCACTTGAGGTCAGGAGATTGAGACCAGTCTGGCCACCATGGCAAAACTATCTATACTAAAAATACAAAAATAAGCCAGGCATGGTGGTGTGCACCTGTAGTCCCAGCTACTCAGGAGGATGGCTTCAGTCCCAAAGGCAGAGTTGATTTTGTACCACTGCACTCCAGCCTCGGTGACAGAGTAAGACTCCACCTCAAAAAAAAAAAAAAAAAAAAAAAAACAAGAATACACACTTAGATTGTGACCTCAAAGGGTGGTTTTTAACAAATTAAGGATAATAGTATGACGACGACAAAAATAAATAATAAGATATGTTATGCAAAATTAAATATTATATGCAATGTTATCATACTTTATTATATGTAGAATGATCTATACATTTGAAATTGCTTTTTTTTTTTGAGACAAAGTCTCTGTTGCCAGGCTGGAGTACAGTGGCATGATCTCAGCTCACTGCAACCTCCGCCTCCGGGGTTCAAGTGATTCCCCTGCCTCAGCCTCCTGAGTAGCTGGGACTACAAGCATGCACTACCATGCCCAGCTAATTTTTTTTGTATTTTAGTAGAGACAGGGTTTCACCATGTTGGCCAGGATGGTCCGATCTCCTGACCTCTTGATCTACCTGCCTCAGCCTCCCAAAGTACAGGGATTACAGGCGTGAGCCACTGTTCCAGGGCGAAATTACTTTTATTTTAAAGTAATTTAAATTTTATTCACGTATGTTCTTCACTAAAAGAACTTGCTGAGTTTTCCTTCCACTTTTTGGCAACTAGACTGGCTGGCTTGATCTTCCTTTGTGATATTTGGTTCTATCCTTATCCTTATTGTAGAACAGTTTTTGACCATGTTACTTTTACCAGCAGGCTGAAACTGAACACATTTTAATCTCAATTAGGATGCTCATCTCCTTTATTTAAATCAATAAGTATAAGTGCTGGCCCTAGAGTTTTTAAAGGGTGAGTTCCTTTTACTCATTAAGAGGTAAATATGCTTTTGGCATTTGTGTATATACACAATAGATAATCCAGTTATCTACTGTAAGTTGCATGTTAACACCTGGCTCATTTCTAAAAGGCATCAATATTGTAAATTTATCACTTAATGTCAAGAGGGCTGTTTTCTGCTAAACGTCTTTTGTTGAGTATTTTTCTGGACCGTGGCATGCATTTTGACTCATTCGTTAACCAGGCCTTACCTCAAAGTAATAGAAACAATGAAAAAATTTAAAAAGTCTATCATTGATTAAGTATGTCTTTTATGTTTTATGTATTGTGTTAGGTGAGATTGGTAGGTAGGTAGACTAATGAATTCCTCAGAATAATTTTGTTATTTTTATTATTATTAGCTCCTATTTCCAAATAATGAAGCAGAGAATCACATATATTTGTAGATGTCAAATCTAAATTGTGGGGAACACAGAGTCTGAAGACTGTATGACTTTAAAAGTTAGTTTGTTTTCACTAGCCCTAATGATTCAAATTAGGTCTCAAACACCTGTTACTGGAGGGTATGGAGGCAACTCTCACGTGTTCATAAATGAACCAAAATTGAGACTACAAGGAAATATGCCTATAGTCACAAATCAAGGAAATCCACTTCTCTCTGTCCTGTTTATTACTGGAAATGACTATACTTTATAAAAATTTCTACTTGTTAGAGAAAAAAATAGAGACATAAAATTACATTTTAGCTTTGGGAATTTGGCAATTGAAATAAGACAGGGAGTTATTGGGACATATATCATCTAGTGACTTTTCTGTGAATACAAACTGTTTCATCAATGAACTTGAAAATTGAACAGTCTGTAAGTTGTTTGCCATTAAGTAAGTTAACTCTTTATCATGTACTTATTTCTCATTATGCTGTTTATAAACATTTTAATGACAAGATTTTAATACCTCTATATTATAATTAAAATGATTTTTTGAAGTTTTGGAGGTTTTGAGAGGTACTCATTAATTATCTTTCTCTCTTTTATGTTTTGAAGCAATTAAAAAATAGACATAGGAATAAATATTTAAACAATATATTGTTTTATTTCTATTTAACCTGTATTGAATAAACAGCCTGAGTTAAGGTTTAAAATATGTGGTCTACAGTTCTCCCCCTGTGAACTTTACCAAACCTTTACACTGAAAATGGGGCAACTGTTGAGAGAGAAAGAAAAGAAGTACTGTTCTCTAATGACTTAATTCAACCAATAGCATAGTTGATGAATACAAATGTTTATCTCTTACAGTAAAATAAAGGAGGAAAATATGTAGAATTATTGAAAATAATACCTCATTACTGCTTCTGCTTGGAGAATAAAATGGCCATCTATGCATAGAAATATAACCAAGGGAAAATGATGTTTCCTCAACAAATTTGTTGGGAAACTAAAATAGTTCATGTGGGAGGTACTATAAGGAAGACCTGAGATCATATTCTAAGAAAAAGTAGACTGAGGGATACTAGAGATTGAGAAACAAATAAATTGAAACTGCTAAAAAATAAATTGATCTTCTTAGTTGTAATACACACAGTTGTCACAAAGTTTTGATTGTTAGAAAGAGTAACAGGTGGCATTATGGTACCTGGGAGGTCCATAGAGTCACAAAAAGCCAGAAACATGACAGGAAGTATTTAAGTAAGAATGACAGTGAGAAAAACAGAAGGAATGGACTATAGGCCATTAATATAGTGACAGGGAATGCATTCCTAATATAACAAATTAGTGCAATGGCAAGGTGTAATTTGACCCATATATTTAATGTAAAATGAGTAGCAACCACTCATACAAACTGCAAATAGAAAAAGCTCCTGGTGCACAATGATAGAGAAGGATTGTCACACTAGACCTGATGAATCTATCCCAAGAAATCTAGTAGTTTTAAATTCTTTTGGTTCAAACTTTGTCCTTCTATCTTGCAGGCTTAGAGACTCATTGTCAGCTCACCAAGATTATATTCATCCCTCTGGGAATACTTAAGTTAAAATAAAAGAAAATATAAAGTTAAAAAAAGTAAATTGGCTGGTTTAGATGAGAACTATGAAGAATATAACCAAATGGCTTTGTCTTTTAGTCAATGCATTTTTTCCATAATATAGGAAGTCACATTATCACTGATAGGTTGGTTGTCTGGTGAGAGAGAATTAGAGGACTCAATAGTTAACGACATCAAATAGAAACTGTCTGACATATACCTCTCCCGAGTATTGAGATAGACAGAGAGTAGAACCAGGTTCTAAGAAGGCCAGATTTTGAATCAGGGCATTGTTCATATTTGTCCTTGTAATATCTCTCTATATTTTAAACAAGTAATCTTTCATCCATCATAAACTCATTTTAAAATTTAACACTAAAGATCATTTTATTTTCTTTAATATTTTATCTGAGGTTTGTGAAGATTTATACAAATTATTAGAACACTGAAAAATTCCTATCTAGAATTATTAATTTATTTTATAAGTTGAGAAAGAGAATGGGAGAATGATTCTTCTAATCCTGTTTGAACATAAAAGAATTGATGCATGAACTGGAACTTTTAACTTTCCCTTCTAGAAAAATACCTGATACATTATATTAAATCATGTGAAAGATATCAGACTGCCTCCATAGCCAGAGCTTCTCAAAAGAAAATGGATAAAGAGTTATGATACAAGCAATAAATAATTAAATTATTGTGATTCTAAATTATTAAATGGAGAAAAAAGGGAAAGTACATGAAAACCAAACTGACCGCTCATGAACTCACATTTTTGGAAACATTGAACAAATCAAAGGAGAACAAATACTATATTTGCCTAAATTGTGGAAATTTAAGGTTTAACTTAAATTACAAAGAACTGAATTGTGGGCAGAGGAAAGCTAATCCCTGAAGGTAACAGAGGTAACAGTGGCCCTGCCATTGTGTCTGCCCCTGCTAGGTTTGCTTTCCTCAATCGGATACCTTATCTGGGGGGCATAGTGGAGGCATAGGTTATGAAATACAAGTATCCTATACGCATTTACATTAATGTAGTCAGAAAGCCCAATACATATTTGCCCAGGTAGATACCTGATTATCAGAAAGCAAAGACCTAAATCCATGTCTCCTAGAAGCATTTTGCCTAAAGATTGATCAGCCAGATGGAGGGTTAGTTTAACTTCAGCCTCCCTGTAGATAATTTTGTAGCTATATTAAGGCCGAATGTTTTAGTTGATGTTGTATTATTTTGAGTTATTAATACCTTTCTAACATTTTAAGAATTATTTGGTGAATACATACATTAATTTTTGTGCTTTTGGTGTACATATATCAAATTTATAGTATTTTCTGATTTTTTCTTGCAATTGTATTTTAAATCTTATAAATATATTTAAAGATATTTTACTTTTAAAAGAGATTTTTAAAAAAATATTTTATTTCTATAAAAAAGGTTTATAGAAGGTCTTTGAAATTTTATCCACTGCATTTATGTCTTTGCTCTTGCTGTTTTATTCCATTGTGTGTGCTTGTGTTTACTCCATGCATTAAACAATATTCACAAATGAATATTGGCATTCATTTGTGTTATGAATGCCAATATTCATTTGTGCTAGTGTTTTCTTAGGTATTGATATTCTGATGGGAAAAAACGAACAAAGGAGACTTGATGAATCAGAATGTTATCAAACTCCATTAAATCTTATTTTTCAATATAATTTCATAAAATGTAAATGAGATCAATGTCATCCATGTATGCCATGTTTAGTTCAGTGTTCTGTTACTGGCATCTTAACTGCTACACTTTCTTTCCACTCCTTAGGAGATATATATATATATATATATATACATATTTTAACCTTATATACACATTATACATTTATCAGCATACTATTTACTTTACTAAACTTAACATGACAATGTCCCCCCAGTAGACAGTAAACTCTGCTTCCCTGTTCTTGGGACAATCCTGCTCAAAAATATTTGTTCAGTTCGTAAAATTGAGGTTACTAATCTGTGTTTTTCTGACTATGTTTTTTCCCTCTCAGTAAGTCAGAATGGTAGTGTTTGGTATCTCTCCCCATTCTCCAGTTGAGAGCTGGTTCTGGTCTGTTTTCTTGAACCAAAAAATTTTAACTCAGATAATTACTTCTTAACCAACTTCTTGTATGTCCAGAGCTGTATTTATTACATCCTTTACTGACTAAATACCAGTATCTTTATTACAAATGATGTAAATAATTACATTTGGTAGTTATGTGTTCTTTATGCCATCAGATTTATCCTTCACTATGTACCTATCACCCAGCACCTCAACCATGGCGTGGAGGTAGTAGAATATTTATAAATAAATTTTGGTTGAATGAGTTATAACCTCTTATCATTATCTGTCACCAACAATAGTACTATAAGTCCTTGTTACTTTATCCCAGTTCCAAAATGACCAATTCCCATATCTTTTTTTTTTTTTTTTTTTTTTGGTCCTTAGTTTCAAGCTTTAATCTTTTTGACAAACTTTTATTAGAACAATACTGCTCTGAAATTTTAAAGCTATGTTCCCATATCTCCCTCTTACACATATTTTTAAATAGATTTTACTATAGATATTTGGCTAGATTGTCTTGCCTCTGCTACTGCTACTTAGAAACATTGAGTGGTTTGGCAAAGGAGCTGTATTTATTGCCATTCTAAAAAGGACTACATGCAGTTAAATGCTGTAGATTGGCATGTGAGGGGCAAAGGATAAGGTAAGAACCTCATATTGCTCTCACTCTAGTCTGTCCATATCCCTGAGGAAAACATGGCACAATCCCCAAAAGGTTAGACTTCCAGTGGGCCAAACCAATCTGTAGGACATGCATCAAAGCACCCCATATTTTAAAGTTTTCTAACCCTAAAATGCTATTGGATTTGTACCAGATTGGCTCAAACTGAATGTATTCTCCAAAAAAGGTTCTCCTGCTTTATTCATATGTGTGTTTCCCAGCCAATCCCAAAAAGTGCCATGTTGTGTAGCTCTGCTTGATTTGGTACTGGTATGTCAGTCAATTCTTCCCCTCTCCCCATTGGCTGATGTGACTCTTTCTGATAATAATCTTTGAGAATCTTCCTTTTACAATGACTCACTCCAAAACAAAACTCAGATTCAGGTGGCCTGATGCAGAAAATTCATTTTTATACCATTCATTATCAATTTGCCACAGAACCAAATAGAAAATCTTGGCTTGACAGACTAAGAGAGATTGCCTACATTGAAAGCTGTGGTTTTTATAGGACCAAGTCTGGTAGAAAAGTGAAAAGCACATATATTAAAAAAATAATCCCAGGTCAATTCAGTGACGCAACAGTTTTATCAAATATTCAGGCTCTTTGCAATGGTCTGCTAAACTATGTCATCCTGTATGATCAAAAGATGGCCCACACTTAAAATACCTGCTTGACAAAAAGGGAGCAGAATCTCCATGATGGCATTGAGTAAATCATGGTCCACCCTTTGGTTAGGAGAGGAACCTACTCCTTGGACCTTTTCTTTCCTGAACCCTAAACAAAATTTAGAATCTGTTAGTCAGAAAAGGAACAAAATGGTTGCCATGGGAAGTTTCCATATAACTGTCAACATTTTACTTGGACATTTACTTGAATGCAAGACTCAACAATTCATTGTACAAAAAGCACAATGCCTGGGACCCACAATAGATTCTTGAGCCATAAATAGTTTAATTTCTTTTAGATGAGAAGAACAAATAAATTTTTAGGTCAAGTAAAATGTTGTAATATGTATCACTAGTATATTCATCTTTTATACTAGTGAGATTGTGAACCATACATTTTAGTATAAAGGGAAGGGTCCCACGGAAGTCATAATACAGTCTTAGCCACATGAGTGTACCATGTCAGGTACACAAGAAAGGGAAGTGCATTAGAGGTGAAGGGAACAGGATATGCTTTCATCATGGGAGAGATGAACCACCTATCCTCCTCACCCCATTTCAAAGGAAAGGATATCCTCACTTTTAAATTCCCAAATGGTCTTAGAATGATTACGTGCATGAACAGACATCTGCAGTGAGGATACTCACATTAATTTATTCCAAGACATTTTCCAATAAACTGGACTTAATAAACAGATTTTTCCAGAAGTGCCAATGAAAATAAGGCAGCAACAGCATTTTAACAGTTTTTCTTCCTATTTTTCAAAATGATAGATCAATATTTCCAAAAGATAGGTGTGCCTTTCTTAAGGCTAACCATGTGTTCTATAAATATGGTGCCATAACAGACAACGCACCCATCATTTCTGCTTTTGACACCTTTTCCAAACTAGTGTATTTGATAAGTGGATATCTCCGTATTTTTGCTGTCAAAGACCTTTATTTGCCAGCTGGTTAGAAAAGAAGGAAGCAAAGGTCAATTTGCTTTCCGCCAGAAACAAATCTGTCATAGCACTGATGTTCCACTCTAGTGACCTTGTGGGACTGAGGGACACCAGTCCTTCTCCTTTAGGACACTTCCTATTCAAATATACCCACAACCGATTTTGTTCCAGATAAATTGAATCAGTCATCAGAATGGCAATCAAGAATACTATGCCAGAAAATAATTGAAGTCACAAAAATTTGCCCAGATATTTCCAACAGAGTACTTTAAACATATTCTTATAATATACCTGAAGACATAAAGGTTTTCTAGCCTTTTTAGATGCAAGAGTCTTATGTTAGAGGGCAAAACTGCAAAGTCAAATGATCAAAAGGGTCAAAGCTTCTCTGACAGAAACAAATGTGGCTCAAGCATTAGCAAATGCATATGCTGTAATGAAAATATCTTTTTATAATACACTTTCCCACTCTCAGCTGTGAATTTCCATGGGAATTATTTCCAAAGACAAGCTGCAGGGAAAGCATCAATTAATCTGCTGAATGAATTTTTGAATCTATTCTCAATGCTGAGACCCCCTCCTGGTGCTTGGTAATTACCCCAATATTTTCTGCACGCTTGTTTAAATGGCTTCCTCTTGGGCTTCCTGTGAAGAAGGCCTCTCTCTCTGCAGATCTGAAAGGCAATGTGCCTTATCGCTCTGCCTCATTCCATCTGCAGCTCGTAGGGGGTCTTGCTAATCATTGTCATTGGAACATTGGATGAGCAGTCTGGGGACATAGATAGATGCGACACCAAAGGAGACCAGGGACTTTCCAACAGAGTGCTCATCTTCATAAACGCATCATCCCTCCCAGATTCAAAGCAAGAGATGAACTTCTTTAAAGCAAGGACCTGCACCTTAATTATACAAATGCAATGATCAAAGTTATTAGCACTCTTTTCAAAAGCCAGGGATTTAATAAAATAGTGTTTTGTTACTTTTGACAGAAAATATGCAGTCCTCATGGAGAGTGAAAGTCACAGAGAACCACAATAGGGAGAGCAGTAAAGCAAGAGGAAAGTAAAAATGGTGTTAAACAAAAATGTTATTTATAGAGAAATACGATTTAAAAAGCAGTTGGTACAAAAAAAAAGATAAAAGTTCTGAAGTGTTGGGCTGTAAGAGAACTTCAAAGTGTATTCAAATATTACATATTTTGGATTTTTCTTACCTCCCTAAGTAGTAAGTTTCAAAAGATAAATGTGATTCACAATTTATCCACACATGATTTATCTAGACAGAAAATAAAGCACAGTGATGTTTTTTCATATAAAAGAATCCTTACATTGAAAATATTTACCCTTTACTTACCTTAAATAAAGATGACTTTCATGCTTTTGGAGATTGTGACGTGTGTGACTATTACTTTCTAAGTAAGTTAGTTCACGGGTTCCTTGAAATTGTCTGAGAGGTATCTGAGAAAAAGCTACGCTACTTTACTTGGTATGTAATAAGTGGATGTGTGTAATTTGATTCAGAAAGCTAAAAGATATAATTTAAAGAATGAGCAATGACTTTTTTTCTGACTTATAAGTATTTGAACAAAAGAAAATTCAAAAAAATTAAAGGAAAATAAATCATTCCCTTTTATCTTAGGAAATAACAATCTCGGTCTAATTAATTTATTTCCAAGCTACCCGAGTCTTAATATTAAAAGTGTTTTAGATGGCATCTCATTGATAATGACATTGACTTCTAGGACATAAACTTGAAATATTATAAGCAATATTGTTCTATCACATTCAAACAAAGTAAAATATTTAGGAATCCCTTATATTTAGAATATTAAGGAAAAATTTTTATGAAATCTCTATCCATTTTATTTTAATGTAAATATCTATGTATCACAGGTCTAAATTTTACCTGAAAAGTGAGTACTTTAAATCCTGGAGGACTATACTTCATCCTGTTCTAGGAGGAGCCAGCCATAAAAATATGGTGGGGTCTGAAAGCCAGGAAATCAGATAAAATTCAAAGGTCTGTGTTAATTGCTAATGTGACTCCTCTTGTTCTTGCTTGAGAATTCATTCTAATCATAAATTGTTTCTGCCAATTTACCAAAATGCTTTCATGCTATCAAGTTCCTCTCTGTTGCTGAAATCAATGGTCAGTCTCGACTCTCATCTTCGTGGACCTATTAACAAGATTTTTCTTGGTTTTTCAGGCTTTCTTCTTGAATACTTTCTTCTTGGACTCCAGAACATTAACTGCTCCTGATTTTCCTCTTACATTACTCACCATGTCTTCCGGTGTATCCTGATTTTGTTGGTTTACCTACATACTCCTGACTTCTGATGATTTATACATCCAACTGCTCAGTCTTTAAATCTTTTCTATTTGACACTTTCAGCAATCTCATTCAGTCCATACTTTTAAATACAACCTATGTGCTGTATGACTCAGATATTGAATTTTTCATACTGCATATCTGCCTTGTACTCCAGACTCTTATAACTGTATTTTCTTATCTTGCCTATTTTAATGAATGAGAAACGTCCCAAACTTAACATATCCAAAGCAAAACTTCTGAATGTCTCCCAAATATATTTCTCTTAAGTTTTCCCCAACTCCATCAATACAAAACTCATTTTACAATGGATAAAGGAAAACATCCTGGATTCATCTGATTCATTTGTTTCTTTAATTTTTCGACACTCAATATACCACCAATTTGTTCTTAATACAACTGTTAGAATGATGCTTTTGGAGGCAGCAAACCACATTGCCATGTATGTACCTATGCAACAGTCCTGCATGATCTGCACATGTACCCCAGAACCTAAAGTGCAATAAAAAATAAATAAATAAATAACAAATAAATAAAACTCAAAAGCAGACCATATCATTGTTCTGCTCCAAATCATCAATGGTATCTCACGTTGCTCAGATGCAAAAGCCACACCTCCTTCCAATGGAATACAAGGCTGTATAGGATAAACTTTACTACTACTTAGCTGAATTCATCATGACTTATTTTTTCATTTGCTCATTGAACAACAGTCACATGAGTCTTTTGCTCTTCCTAAATCATGCCCAACATGTGGTCACCTTCGCTTTCCTCATCCTTCTGTCTTGAAAAGTCAAATCCCTCATTTCTGTTTGGCTTACTCCATCACTTCCTTCTGGTCTTTCTTCATGTATTAACTGTGGGAATCACTGTGGGCGACCCTGTGTAAATTATCTTTACTTTCTGGTATATATCTTTCTCAATTGTACAATGCTGACTTTACAGAGTCATTGTAAGATTTAAATAAGATAGTCCAACAGCATTAATGAAAACCACATATGAATGATTTCTTCTATTCTCAGTCTAGAACAAAAACATGGTCCTAGAGGTTACAACAACACATTCTACAAGTGGTCAAATTACGCTAAAACAAACTTTTTATCAGCATTGCTTCTCCTCTTGAAAACAGGAATTTTAGATATACCTAGTCTCTCCAGATCTCTGGAAGTAAACCAGAGAAGGGAAGAAAAGATTAGTTACAATTCAGACAACTATTCAAAATATTTCACTAGAGCTAGAAAGATTCATGTTATGTGTAAAAATAAAATGAAGAAGCCGGGTGTGGTGGCTCACGCCTGTAATCCCAGCATTTTGAGAGGCCAAGGCAGGCGGATCACCTGAGGTAGGAGATCAGCTTGATCAACATGGAGAAACCTTGTCTCTTCTAAAAATACAAAATTAGTTGGGCTTGGTGGCACATGCCTGTAAGCACAGCTTCTTGCAGGACTTAGGAGAACTTGAACCCAGGAGGCAGAGTTTGTTGTGAACCGAGATTGCACCATTGCACTCCAGCCTGGGCGATAAGAGCAAAACTCCATGTCAAAAAAATAAAATAAATAACATAAATAGATAAATAAACTGAAGAGAGGTTAAGAAAGAGGACATTCCTCAAAATGGAAGATGCCTCAGAAGACTTCAATGCTATGGTATTATACAGTTGAACTCAAAGTGTTCAGAAAGTTTTAGAGCCAGTATTATCTTCAGAATCATTGTCACATACATGAGTAGTCACGTTTGAGAAGCAAGAGTGTAGTGGATGACATGGACTTTGGTGCTTGATCATTTGGGTCCAAATCCACTCTTCTACTTCTTACTTGGTTAGTGTAGCAGAGATTCATGCTAGGCTATGTTTCAGTTCCTCTAGCTATCTAATTTATCTTTGCTTTACCTTCAGATGTGTATAGTGGGAATAGCGGGACTACTGACTACTTCTGTGAAAATTAAATAATCAATAATATAACCTCTTATAGTAGTGTCTGATTGACAGTAAATGATCAATAAGTTGTAGTTATAATAACATTAACCCAAAATTAAATATCTCGTAGAGTCTTGCATGGAGAATCAAGCAGCTTTGAGGAAATTGTAGAATCTAATATAACTGGATGACATTTCCCAGAGGTAATTGTTTCTAGCTGTATGTGTTTGTTACAGTTCCAGTGATTAAGATCTATCAAAATCACTATCTGGAGGAGGAGAAGAAGCTGTTTGCCTGTCTGTCAGCTCTCTCCCTTCAGCCTCTGTGTAGTCTCAATTTCTCAAGGATAGACAAGCCAACTAGAAAAAGTGTGTGTGTGTGTGTGTGTGTGTGTGTGTGTGTGTGTGTGTGTGTGTGGTGTGTTGTGCTCATTGTACCAGATGATCTAGTCCTATATACAGGTTAGAACTAAATCCCATTTGTTTGGGTATGGGAACTAAGAAGTGTCAACAACTCATTGGAGTTTTGGAGTACCCTGAAACTTAAAATTACTCTCTAGGCCCTTGGAGAAACTTGAAACTCTTAAGTATTACAGTTTCCTGGTGAGGCACTTGAATCTATCTGTCCTAATTTTCTGTTCTAATGATTTCTCAGGGACAGTTCATTTTTGATGAGCCTGCTCTTTGAGAAAGCAATCAAAATGATCTATTTTAGTCTGGACCAAGTATGGGGTACTATGAATCAGCTGAGACCTGAAGATACCACAACTTGCTTCTCACTCATAAGTGAATTTTGATAAAAGGAAATAAACGAATGGTTGACAATTATGGGTACGGGCGGATCTTTTTTATGTTTTTAAACAAGGTCTAAGACACATTCTTTCTTCACTATGTGTTTGGAGCAAATACAGATTTCAATTGCTTAAAGTAATGCAATCTTAAAGATTGTATTTAATTTCTAGTGTTTTCTAAAATGCAAATGTTGTTTTACTGTCATTTTTTTTAATCATACTGACATTTTAGTGTGTGTTGTTGCCTTCTTTCAGCTAGCCTTCACTTCTTTTAGCTAGGACTTACGGATGAGTATGTATGGAATATAGTTGTAGAAGAATAATGCATTATCCCCATTTTTGAATTCATATAAAACAGACATTATTTTAAATCTGACTAAACTGTACATTTTGTTATGGCTCACATTCAGTATTGGCCTTTCTCTTTGATGTGTGTTATAAAAATTGCTCATTAATAATTTATAACCATTAACATAAAAATATCATTTTACATACTAAAGTGAAATATTTACAGGTCTAGATACAAACCTCTAGTGGATTTACAAACTCCACTGATGAGTTAAAAGTAAGTATGTTGATTTGGGCAAATAAGTACATCATTTAGACAACTTTTATACATTGGAGTAATCAGAAAAATTCTAAAATGCTGAATTTGGGGGATATAATATCTTTTACATTTCCTTTATTTAAGTTGATTTAACCAAGAGAAAACTAACTAGATCAAAATTTTATGCTGATTCTATTAATGATCTTTTATGAAATCATGATTCAGAGTCACTATCTTTGGTGAGTTAAAAGTTGTTTATTTTCTCTTTTTAGCAAATAAAAATCTCACAAGATGCTTTCCTATCCATTTCATGAATACATATAATTGGAAACTTGGAGACTACAGAGGTCTCATTTTCTTTAGAAGTTTGAAGCTGGGCTCTTTATAGTGAAGTAAAGTAAAGAAAAGTGCTTCTTAAATTCATGTCCAAAGAAGGGGAATGGGAACAATTTGATCACTCAACTTGCAAATGACTTTTATTTTACATACTCACGCAATAGAATTTGTTGTGTAAGCTAGGTGATTTTCTCCTCTTAAAGTGTGAAATATTTTACAAAATGCCTAGTATTTTTCTGAGGAATTAGGGAATCTCTGTGATGATAGACAGCTAGATATTACTTACAAACCTCTTTGTCAGTCCACACAAACACAGAAATAAAAAGAATGCCTGTTGTATAACCAAAAAAATATTTGTTGACTGAAGAAGAGTCAGTAAATTTTCTTACAGAGGATGGAGAATGTCATGTTTCTGAATGTTAGAAAGCACATGATGTTTCTTTTTCAGGTTTGCCATTTTCTTCTCCCCCAATCCAATTTGTAACTTACCCTGCACGACTTTATGGTTTGAATGGTAAGTACAGATGTCAATCTCATCTCACTCTAAACTATCACCTTGTGTTCTATTACTACTTATACAAATGTATTATTCCCATCATTTTGACAGAGTTTGAGGAATGCTTCAGTGGGATAACTTTTTTCTTCAATTTGAAATATTGCTTTTGTTGAAAGTTAATTTAAAAAAACACTATACATGGAACAAGCTTATGTTTCTTTTATTATTTATTTCAAAGACATTATTCAGCATCTATTTTATATAAGGTGATCTCTTATGCACATTGGAAAATGGAAAACTCTATACAACCTTTTCCTTTTGTTAAATAAATTATATCAAGATTATAAGAATATGGTTGTTACTGACTCACTATACCTCTGGGTTTATCCAACACCATTTTGGCAAGCTGCTAAAATCACACTGGAAGTTTATTTCATCTCTCCATCATTGTAACATTTTGATTTCTGTTAGTCTGAGCTACAGACATGCCTGTTTAATTACTTTTGAAACAAATACATACAAACAAGCACATGCACATATGTATACTTTATTCCTATTGGATATAAGGCACTGCCAATGAGACATTCATAATATTATTTCAACACATTTTGGAAAAAGGAATATTCCCTTGACTCATTTATATTCAGAAAGCTGCATTATTGATCAGAATAAAGTTTATTTCCTTTTCTACTTCCCTGTGTGGATATGCTAAACTAAATATTAGGCTTTGTTATCTTTTAATCAGGATCCTTGACTTTTCAATGAGTGTTTTTGAAATATTCATTTTAGTTGACTCATTTTTGCAAAGATATTTTTCTCTTGAGTCTCTTTCTTATACAGTATGCCAATGAGTACATTGTGTAAAAAATCTTTTCCCACCCCAAATGAGACCATGCAGGGAACAGAGCTGCCATATGATTCACTGCCTACACTAGCTTCTGAATTACAAATGGCTAACTGTGCGATATTAAGAAAAAATCTTATAAGAGACAACTGACTTAGAAGCCGGACCTGGGCCAAAATATGCAGAGCATCATGGGTTTACTCCCTTCCCTAGACTTGGGACCTGGAAATGGAGGGTATCATTGATCACCCTCCTAAAGCCCCAGGACTTAGCTTAATCCCAAATGTCTCAAATTTGAGGAAATGAATTCTGAAAGAATAGAGTAAGATTTGCATTTCTGTACATGTGGTAGCGATTATTACAAAAGCATTAATAAGCATTTTGGATTTGAGAAAAGAAAGACTGTGCCTTATCAAAACAGTGGAGAATTGAATGTGCTCATGTGGAAACCTTTTGATGAAGGGCTCTATTTCCTTAGATTCTCTTTTTTACAGACTCTCAGGAAAGTTCACTTCAGGGAACAGCATGCTGGTTGTACAATGAGCAGTGGCCCATGGCAAAAGTAGACACAGCAGAAAAAGAGCTTGTTGTGCTGAGAAAATTGCAAAGTCCACAAATCCAAGGTCTTAAGACTGCACCATCTCTGCTTATCCTAAATAGGAAAGGAAGCTAATGTTGAAGGCTCAAGGAAAAAAATTAGAGATAAGATACATTATTCACTTAGCTAATCATTCTAGCATAATATGGCTCTGAATAATCATTAACCATAATATATCTCTGTCATTTACCCAGAAGATGGCTAAATGAAGATGCCCACATCTATACCATCTCACATAACTGACTGTAACTTGAGGAGATTAACTCCTCTACCTCACGTCTGTGAGTTCTGCGAGTGTATGTTTGACACCTGGATTCAGGAATTTGGCTACATGCTGATGCTGTGACAAACAGAGAGAAATACATAAAACACTAAACATATGGCTCAATGTGAGTGTAAAAGTTAAGATATATGCCACATATTTGCAGATAATCCTCTGTGATCAAGTTAGCTTCACATGTTATACATTTATTTTTCAGCAAGTAACTTAGGGAAAAGTTGGAATTATATTTGTTCAGATAATATCATTTCACGCATTATCTGTGTTCGTTGTAGTGGAAGTTGAAGTGGCTGGTGCACATTCATAATTAGATTACCTTGCTGTTGTATTACTGGACAGAGCTGATCAGTTGCAAAACTTGCCTCAGGCTCTGCCTTCCATGAGGCAATGCACAATGTTATCATTAGATAAATAATTTTGATTTATCATTAACATTTTTGTGCATCTTTTGAGGAGACATTTTATATAAAATATAAGGGGGACGATAACTAGTAAATTGTGCAACAGGGCAGGAGTATAAATCACATGAATTGGCCAAAAGTGACAAGGATTTTGCAATGTAAATCACTTGCCTGATTGGATTATAATAAAGGAGAGTTTTTTGGCTAAATGATCTGTAACCAAACATCTGCAAGTTATTTGAAACTGCTAGTTGAGTGAAAGGTATTAAATATACAAATATATGTATTAAATTGCAAATGAAAGAAATTACAAATTTTTTTTGGCCAACAGTGATTTCTTTGAGATAAAACTGAGAATTTTCCTTTTTTTGTTTTTTTTGTAAAAACGTTCTTTAGCCCCATAAATTTAAAAATGAGCCAGTATTGTCCATTGGATTTTCATTTTTTATACGTTCATTAGATTTTATAATCTTTTCCCAAACAGTATATTACTTTTTATTAATTTTTATTCAAGTATAATTTACATTAAAATTGTCAACTAATTATGTTTACATGTTTATTAATTCTTAAGAAGTTAACACACGCATGAACAAATCCAGAACAAGAAATAGGACAATACCTGGACTTGGGACCTGGGAATGGAAGGTATCATTGATCATGTCCTAAAGCCCCAGGACTTAACCCCAAATGTCTTAAATTTAAGAAAATGTACTGCTTAAGGAAAATGTACAGCTCAGAAGCTTTCCTCAAGCCCTCTCTTGGGAACAACAATAATTCTCTTTAGAAGTATCCACTCTCTCCAATATTAGATTGTTTCTGAACATTATTCAAATGCACTTTTTTAGATCACATGACCTCTTGCGTCTGACTTCATAACTTTGAATGTGATATTAAACTACGTTTTTGTAGGTAGTTGTCATGTGTTTCTTTTTGTTTTTATGTGACATTCCACTATATGAATAGTAAACACTTTACACATTATATGCTTGTGAACAATTTTGTTGTTTTCAGTTTAGGACCATTTCAAATAATACTGCAATGAACATTTTTGAACATGTTCTCTGCTGCACAAATATAAACATTTCTCTTTTCTTTGTACCTAGGATAGAAATTTCCTATTTATGGGACACTTGTATGTTCGTATTTACTAGATACCGCCAAAAAATTCAGCAAAGTGTTTATAACACCAGCTTGGAGTTTGTAGTGTTATGTTAAATCTGTTGCTTAATGACTTGTGTTATTTCTTTGAAATCTCTGTACTATTATACTTCAAATATTGCTTCTACCCAACTACCTTTGTTTTTCTTCCTTCCTAACTCCAATGGCAAACATTTTAGACTCTTTTTCCATATCTCATATATGTTGTTAAAGAGAAAAAAAAAAACTATGGATCTGATCAGTCAGCAGTCTGTGGCAGAAGCCTGGATGCTGCAATTGGGTGAAGCTATTTGTTACAAGAATATACTCTTAAATAAAGTGGAAGTTTATTTACATATAAAGTTAGGTTACAGTTTACTACGTATGGAGGTACCTTTAGACCAAATTTAATTTACTTTGACAGTGTCTTATACTTTTTTTTTTGTATTTTCCAATTTTTTAATCTCTCTGTGCTTCAGTTCAGTAATTTACATTGATTTATCTTTTCAAATGATATTTGAGCTGTGTCTAAAGTATTGTCAAAGAAATATTTAATTCTTAATTCTAGATATTGTTTTTCTATTGCTAGATTTGTATTTGAATATTTTTCTATAAATTCAAATTTCCTACTAAAATTCTAAATGTTTAAATATATATTTTCTGAAACATATTAATCACAGTTTTTTAAAATTCATTGATTGATAGCTCTACTACTTGTTTTTATCTCTCCCAATAGGTTTTTTTGTTTGTTTGTTTTTAACAGGAGTGGGTCTAGATTTTTAATGGGTTTCTGTCAGTTTTTCTTATATCCTGGTATATGTGGTATTTTAAAAAAAATTAGACATTGTTTGTGAACATTTGTATAGGTTATTTGTGGATCCAGAAATGCCATTTTTTACTTTCATTTCTCCTAACCAGCAATGAGGAGCAGATTGCTTTAATCCTATCAGAAATTAAACTGTTTCAGGATGTATTTCAGTGTTCATAAGTGTAATTCTATATTCTCTTTGGCCATTGTCTTGGACACATCTCTTCAGGGATGTCAACTGAAATCCCAGGCTATATTCCAGGACTTGCCACCTTCCCATCCCCATGTCCCATGTCTGTGCATCTTCATGAAACTGCCAAACAAAGCATTTTTATCAGCTTCTCAGCCTTTCTTCTAGTGATTATGCTAAGCACAGGTCATCATGATAGGCAAATAACTCCAAATTCAGTGCAACTTCCAATCTCAAGTTATCATCTTTTTGTCTCTTATTTCTCTTAGATATTGACTTCTAAAATTTTGGCTGACTGGAGGTTTTTCTGATGTTTTAATATTTATTTTTAAAAATATTTTATTCATTTTTTTAGCTTTTCTCAGCAGAAGTGTTGGTCAGATACAACCTGATATACCCTAGCTCAGCAGCAGAAATCATGTATACGCATTCTTCACACAAACCATACTACATTCTAACATTTATTATTGAGCAAGTACAGTAATGTTATGGGTAGTATAAGGCATACTTTGAGTTTAATTTATTAATATGTCCTTTATCAGTTCAATATATTTTGAGTATAAGTCCTGACATTAATACACAAATTTATTATTCACATATATAAACTTTTTACTTTTCTAATATCTTGTTTTGATTTTGTTACTTCAACCTTATTTAGGTAAATTTTATGAAATTTTTGAAACTATAGCCTGAATATAAGTGGAAACTTAAAAAATATTTTTATAAAATGGTCTCTATTGGGTATATAACTATAGCTATATGAAGCTATTAAGTTTTAAGTGGAAATGTGTAAGCATTCTATAATTTGAAGTCATTTTTGCATGTCTACTTTTCTTAAATATAAATTTATTGAATATATTAAAAATAATGTATTTTTCCTTTGATTTTAGAAATAATAATTTCATAAAATTAAAAATAATAAAATAGTATACAAGAATTTTTGGTGATTATATTCAACCAATAATATGAAAATTTATATTTATATATTTAAAATGTTACCCAAAATGTTTTGACTGTCTTATCCTTTTTAAATTTTGGGGTATGTTAAAATTTTTTTATTAATTCTACTACTCGTTTAAAAACCTGAGAACTTTTTTTTCACGACATGAGAGAAAATGAATATATTTGGTGAACATACAGTTTGCCAGAACATCCTTCCAAATAATCATGAAATAAATAAAATAAACTCATCAAAAACAATTTAATTACTTATACATGTGCACACATATTGATGTCTACTTAAGCAAATATCTTCCCACTCATTTCTACTTGCATTGGTGAAAATGGAATAATTTGTAATACTTGCACTAATTCAATATTGAATAAAATAAAGTGAAGTCTCCTACATTGATTAAATACTTCAGGCAGTTATGCCTTGTATATGCTTCTGGTCTCTCATCCAACTCTATGAGTCCTGATGCTGCTGGAGACTCCCATCTCATGGTCTTTTAATATCTCAATGACTTTTATTCAAGTGTAATTACTAAGCAGTTACAATCTGCCTCTCCTTCTTAGGCTGATTGTGGAAGTGTACCCAGGGCTGAACAGAAAACACTTGAACTGCATACTCACACAGAGGGCACAACCTCTATCTTCCCTTCTACTGTGGTCCTCTCATTTACATCTCAACAGTGTTGCTCAAGTGACTGTGCCAGCAGGCTGGCTAATATCTTAAACTTTGAGTAATTAAAAGATCTTGACTTTGATCTGGATTTGTCCTTAGAATCTAGATCCCATCCCCCACCTGGATGCAAAGTCGGATTATCCTTGCTCTGACTCCTGAGGACATTCACACACACTTATGGACAGGTCTCTGAGTACCAGCCTTCTGTTAATCTATGGTAGTTCTCTGCCTGTATTTTGGGACAAATCATTATTTCTCTTTATTCTTCTTTGTAGCGTATTTTGTCATTTGCTTTTATGATAACCAGATATTTCTCCACTTATTTGAGAATGGCTTTTGGACTGATCTCAGTCATCAGGATGTGGGCACTAGGGCTTATTTCATGGTTGTGTCAGACTCCAGCCCCTTTCTGGCCTCCACAGTAATTTATTATAAAATAAAATAACTGTCACGCTCTCTAGGAATTCAGAGACACAATATGTCTCATATAAGCAATGTTTGCTGTGTCATGGAATTGAACTTCCTTTTGTCTCCTCTGTTAAGCTTACAATTATTCTAATTATAGGAACAAGGTCTCTAACATGTCTCTAAAATAACAATCAAATATTACTTTTTCAATCTTAACCCCACATGATATGGCTTATCTAATATACAGGAAAATAGAAACTTTGAAAGAATGAACTTTTACTTATTCATTCCAGCAAGACCATGGCATATTCCCAAATATGGTCGTCATTATTAATCACCAAAATTAAGTCCTGCAGTTCCAACTCCATATTAAAAATATATAACTTTAGAGAAAGTCATTTCATCTGACTCAAATCACTGTTTCAGGTGGGACATGAATGGAAGAATAAAGAAAGAATATACACACTAATTAATCTTCCTTGGTAAGCAGGGGGTGAGAGTATTTTTTCAGTCAGATTACTTATACCTACAAAACATGAAACTTAATTATTTTAATCAGTTAATCCATAAATGCACCCTCCCTTCATAATGGAATTGATGATACATGGGTACATAACATTTAGAGAATAACTTTTATTTTTACCAGCTATTTTGATAACAGAATTCATTTTACTTAACAGTTTTATGTGATCATTCTGACTAGAGATAATTTAGGTGAAGTACATTAAGAAAACTAAACATTTAGCCATTTTATTGCCAAGTAATATGAAAGACATATATTTTCACACTGTGGCTGAATATTACCCTGTCACTACATCCAGATGTGTTTGGGATGAGCTAAGACTTGGGAATTAGCCAAATAAAATATGAGAGTTTAGAGCTATAGATGGAGTTAAAATGGAGAGAAGTTTATGAGTCAAAGATAGAAAGAGGATCAATAAAGGATGAAGGATGGAGTTCAGAGATAGGGCTAAGAACTGTTTTTGGTAATAAAATACAGCATTTAAATAAATTGATGTGACACAAAGCATTGCTTTCAAATTTTAATGTAGGATCAACCATATCAAACATGTCCAGTTTCATCACAAATACCGAAGATTTTATAATGAACACCCCTGAGAATTTATTCAGTAAGAGCTAAAATATTAAAATATATACATAGAGGATGAGGTCAGATTTCTGCATCAATAGCTCTTCATAGATAAGAAACATAGAAACATGAACATCTAAGCAAAATGACCTAGTAGAAATCTCAGTAGAGCAAGATTAGAAGGTGATTTTCAATAGGAAGCTTAATTGTCACTGATTGCACTATTCTTCAGAGAAAGGCTGTATTAACAGAAAGACAATACTTCAGATGAGCCCAAACAAAGTGCATTCAAATGCTGGAGCCTGACCTTGTGATTTTGTATCTGTCTAGGGTGGGAAGAGATCCACTTGACTAGAAAGAGAGATGACTGCCTCAATGTAACTCAGCATAATGACACCTGCCATTGAAATTTATAAAACTAATTGTCGTTGAATTGATTCTGTATTCACCGAACAAACTTCTGGTTGGAACTTGGCTTCACCAGAAAGACTTGCAGAGAGTAGATGTCCTTGCTGCTACTATGAACATAACAGCAATATCACTAATTATAAATCAGTATTTTGTGATTCTGGTTTATAGCTACATTTTTCAAAATATAATTATTGTCCGAGCACGGTGGCTTACACCTGCAATCCCAGAACTTTGGGAGAGCAGGGAGGGTGGATCACCTGAGTTCAGGAATTCAAGACCAGCCTGGCCAATATGAAGAAACCCTGTCTCTACCAAAAATACAAAAAATAAAAATAAAAAAATTAGCTGGGCATGTTGGCAGGTACCTGTAATTCCAGCTACTTGGAAGGCTGAGGCAGGAGAATCACTTGAATCTGGGAGGCGGAGGTTGCAGTTTGCCGAGAATGCACCATTGCCCTCTAGCCTGGGCAATAAGAGCCAAACTACACCTCAAAAAAATTATTGTCGATTAATTTTCAAGGGACTAAGCTACTTGAGCTACATTGAGAAAATTGAGGAAATCATGATTCTGTTCCAGAAACATTGAGAAGAAAAGCACATCCAATCCATCAAGTTAGAATTGCTAAATATTTTAAATTCAGATTTAATATACATTCAGAAAAATGCAGAGCTCTGAAGTGTTTACTTGATGAGTTTTGACAAATCTAATACTCATATATATAGCAATCAAACCAAAATATACAATGTTTCTGTAACCCCATAAATTGTTTTCCTTGTCCTTTTCAGTCAATGTCTTCCTGCAGAGTCAGCCAATGTTTTGATCTCTATCACCATAGATTATTGTTTCCTCTTTTAGAATTTCATAAAAATAGAATCATAGAGCATATATCACTTTTTACTTGGTACCTTCACACATTATGATTGCTGTAAAATTAATCCATGCTGTTGCATGAATCAGTAGTAATGTTTTCTTGCTTCATTTATCCTGCTGTATAAATATACAACAATTCCTGTAGATAGGTATTTTATTTTTATCCCCCCTCTTCTGAGTTTTGAGCTATTATAAATTAAGATGCTAAAAAGTTCTTCAAATATTGGTGATGAGGGGATGCATGCATTCACTTATTTTGATTATGTACCAGGAAGCAGAATTGATAGATTAGACAGGTACGTGTTTAATTTATAAAACAATTTAACAGTTTTTTTATGTTGTACAATTCATATCATGAGAGTTTTCAGTTGCTCCACCTTCCTCAAAAAATTTTTTAATCATTTTTTTAAAATTTAGCCATTCTAGAATAGTGATATCCATTTTCATTTGCATTTATTTGATGAAATATTTTCTTAAGCAAAGTGTTTGTTCTAGTTTTTTAATTGAGTAGTTGGTATGTACAATTATAACTTGGAGTTCTTTGTGTAATCTGGATAGAAGTCTTTTGCTGGTATGTTTTATAAATATTTTCTTACAGTATGCATCTTGCTTTTTCATTTACTTAATGTAGTGTTTTTTAATAACAGAAGTTTTCAGTTTTCATGAAGCCCAATTTATTAATTTTTCTTACATTGTTAATGCTTTTGGATGCCAAAAAGCTTTTACCTACACAAGGGTTATAATAATATGTTTCCATATTTTCAAAGCTAAACAATTTTAGTTTTTATACTTATATGGATGAAACATCTTCAATTAATTTATATATGTCATGATATAATTAGAAATCGTATTCTCTCCATTTGAATATTCAGTCGTTTCTACATTAGTTGAAGATTTTGCTTTCTTTATTAACCGTTTTGCAGCTTTTGTTAAAAAATCAATTTTTCACCGTTATGTGATGTTATGTCTGCAGTGTGTCTTTAGCTTCATTTAATTTATGCCTATCCTTATTAATGCTTGTGCCTTTAAAGTAAATTTAAAGATAAATGGTATAAATCAACTTGTTTTCTTTTTCAGATTGTATTGACTATTTTAGATCATTTACATTTTTATATAAATTTTTAAAGTTTAACTTTCATTATCCTCAAAAATCACTCTTGGGATAATAACTTGTGATTATATGAAACCTATAGATAAATATGGAGAAATTTCACATTTTAACAATTTTGTGCCTTCCAATCCAAGAATATAGTATGTCTCCATTTATGTATTAATTCATCTCAGTAATGTCTAGTTTCCTATCTAGAGTTACTACATACTTTTTATTATGCTGGTGTTATTTTATATTTTTGAAGCAATTTAATAATTTTTTAATTATCTTCAAATGTTTTGTTGCTATAACATATAAATGCAGATAATTTTTCTGTAGTGACCTCGTGTCCTATAAACGTTTAAAATTCACTAATAAGTTCTAACAGATTATAAGTATGTGAGTGTGTAAATTCTTTAAAAAATTTTAGTGATATAATTTAATCTGGAAATAATTACAGTTGAATGTTTGCTGTTTAATTGTTATGAAATTTGGTCTCCTTTTCTTGTCTTAGGTATGAAGCAAAATGTTGGAGAGTAGTGATGAGATGGACATTCTTGCTTTTATTCAATTTTAGGTAGAAATAAATTATTATTGTGTTAATAGATGTTATATTAATTGTGCTATTTTTGTAGATTAACATATTTTGAAGGTTTTTTTTATTTCTAGCTTGTAGAACGTTTGTATCTGAATGCCTATTGAATCTTGTCATATGCTTTTTTAAAAAAATTATCCTTTAAGTTCTTGGGTACATGTGCAGAATGTGCAGGTTTGTTACATAGGTGTACATGTGCCACGTTGATATGCTGCACCCATTAACCCCTCATCTACATTAGGTATTTCTTCTAATGTTATCCCTCCCCTAGCCCCCCACACCCCCAACAGGCCCTGGTGTGTGATGTTCTCCTCCCTGTGTCCGTGAGTTCTCATTGTTTAACTCCCACTTATAAGTGAGAACATGCAGTGTTTGGTTTTCTGTTCTTCTGTCAGTTTGCTGAGAATGATGGTTTCCAGCTTCACCTATGTCCCTGCAAAGGCAATGAACTCAAGTTAAAGTGATGTTATCTTCTTGTAGTTTTAAATTTCATTTTCTTCATAATAAAGATGTAAAATATCATTTTTAAATTTTTTTCATAGTTTCCATTTATCTGCAGAGAATCCCTAGATGTTCATTCATGCTGACATTAAGTTAGAGTTTCTTAACTACAGTAGTATTGCTACTTTGAGCTGGGTAAGTTTTTGTAAGATGAGGTTGTCCTGTGCATGGTAGGATGACTTTCAGCACCCTTGACTGAAATTACTACTCAGGCAAGAGAATCGTTTAAGGCCAGGAGTTCCAGTGACATTCATGATTTGGTAATAAATATTGGCTCATTCAGTATAGCAATAGATGTCTGCTACATTATAATGTAGTATCATTATAAAATCTAATCTCATTGGATGTCAGCAACACCCCAGTCAGTTGCAACAAGAAAAAATACTGCCATACATTATCAATGTCCACTTTGTGGATTGATAATTATCCTACTTGAGAACCACTGCTTTAATTCTTAATTTTTTTGTTTTTGCTTTTGATTTTGTTTAGAGAGACAGAGTCTTGCTCTGTTACCCAGGTTGGAGTGCAGTGGCACAATCACAGCTAACTGAAATTTTGAAATCATGCCTGGTCTCTACTTATTTATAGTAGCTTTAAACTACATTTCTGCTAATTCCAGCATTATGAGGTAGATTTTTCTATTTCTTCATGTGTAGAATGATATAATGTAAATATGGATAATAAGACATCGTAGAGACTCTGGATTCTGTTATCTTCCTGTGTGGAGTGTTAATTTTTCTTTAGCCCTCAATTAAATAACTGTCATATTACCTTGTACAATTAGGAACTTGGTTTTATGCTCTATCAGAGTGGGCCTGTTTTGCATTTTCCTTATTCCAAGAGTGAATACCCTAGTTCAGAGACATACTCATTATTCCTAATACATTACTCCTTTGAGCTTTCAGTGGAAAGCACAAGGCATTTATAAACAACTCCACCTTGGCAGGAATTAACATTATGTCTCCTGTGAAATGGGTAGCAGCTGAAATTTCTGCTTATGTTTTTCAGCATTTCATCTTTCCTTTCTACTTTTTTTAGTGTCCTCAACGTATGCATAGTTCTATGCCCAGCCAAAGTTTTGAAGAGGTATTTCTAAATATTTTTGACTTCTCCATTTATTCTGATATATTTTCCCATGCTTATTTTCCAGCTGCTCTGCTAGTCCTAAACTATGTCCTCTGGCCCCTCAAGCTGATAAAGTTAATAGAGTTCTGTTTGAATTTGAGCCATCATTTGCAAAATGTTTCCAACAAGTTGCTCTCCATCAGTTTTTGCTTGGTTTTGTGTCCGATTATCAACTGATTCTTCCTGCTTTCAGTCATTCTCCAGTGCTTTGAAATAGTGTGTTTGTGTGTGTGTGTGTCTATGTGTGTGCATGTGCATATCTGTGTGTTAATTTTCTAGAATTCATAATTACTATTTGTGGATATGTTAGTTTGATCCTGTGTTCGCTGATGTCACCTGAACTAGAGCTCTCTATGGTAATCTTTTAATGCCAACTTTACAGGCAATTATGGACTGAACAAAGTTAAATAACTTGGTCATAGTCTTAAGTGAAGTAAAGATGATAACATCATGCTCTTTCCATGACACTCTGCTATTATTTTCTAACTTTGTTATTTCTGGCATTATTTCCTATATAGGGTTTTCTGTCAACCATCTAGAGATAAAAGCACATGATTTGTAGCCAGCTGTATTGAAATGTTACAGGTTATAAGTAACATTCAAATACAGTATTTATTGTCAGAGCAGCAATAATGTGTGTTTGGTTAAAATAAAACAATTTAAGAAAGTTAATCTTCCATTTCTTTTTTTGAGCTAAGTGGGCTGTATCTTAATTCTAAAATCATCCCAGAATGTTTATTCCAAAAACCTTTTCAGCTTTATCAAAATCACTTGTCCAAATGTATGCGAATCTACTTCTGGATTGTCTATTTTATTCCATTTATTGTCTATTTTTGGGTCAATATTACACTGATTCGATTATTACTGTTTTATACATCTAGAAATAATATAGTGTCATCTGCTATGTGATGTGAAAGCTTTACCATTGTATAGCCTAACAGAAACAACACCAGTTAAGGAAATACTCATGCAAGTTAGTTCTTAGATTTTGGGGTTTCTAACACTCAAAAAAAAATTAACATATTTCTCTATTACTCATCATTGGAAGATTAATTAAAATTAAACCATAAATAAAAAATTAAAGTAATATTGTTGAAATTTCTATTCTTAAATGTATTTAAGTATCAGTTTTACAACCAATTCATTCCAAATGAAGAATCTGAACATCAAGAGCTTAACTTGCATGCGGATAATACGTGGCAGAACTGGAAATCAAATCTTGGCAGTTCAGTCCAGATCTAAGTTTTAACCTTATTTAAATTCATAATAAAACATATGAAATGCTAAAAAAAGCATACAAAGAAGACAATTTTTGCCCAGCTCAGTGGCTCACTCCTGTAATCCCAGCACTTCAAGAGTCTGAGGCAGGAGAATCGCTTAAGGCCAGGAGTTCCAGTGACATTCATGATTTAGTAATAAATATTGGCTTAATCAGTATAGCAATAGATGTCTGCTACATTATAATGTAATGTCATTATAAAATAATGTCTAATTACATTATATCATGGGTAATTTAACTTAGAAATTTGTGAAGAAAACAAAATAATTTTTTGAAAATAACACAATCCACATTCGATAATGAGAACCATAGTTATTGGAGTTTATATTTATGTGCAATGAACAATAAAGGCTATAAAAGGTATCCTCTATTAAACTTTTTTCTTACCAAGGCAACCAACATGGCTCTAAGCAAGATGAATTTGTTCTGGGACATCTCCTTGTCCACTGTCCCTACCACTAAAGTCTTGGTCTTACTTTTTTCACTTGAGGGAAAGCAAAACAATGCTTATGAGTTGTCCGTCTGAGGTAGGCAGCTGTGTCCAAACTCTCTCCTTAGGGATCAATGTTCTCCTGCTCTAAACATTTCTGTTCAGTCTAGAAGTGTCAGACCATGGGAAAATATTCTTTCTGCATTGACTTTGAACTAAACTTGGGTTCCTCATGTGCATGGACAAGGACACATCACTGTTTAATCATCTTCTTTACATAGGTGTGTTTACTACGAAAGTATACATTTCTGCTCTGGCCTTGAAAAATAAAATTGGAATCATTTTTATTATACCCGTTTATTGAACAAATAATATTTATAGATAAGTATATTGTTAATAATATAATTTCTTATGAACAACCTATGTTCTCACAAACTGTTTCTTTATTCAAATATAGTATTATGCAGAGAAATTAGTTGGGTATAGTGAGTGGAGATGGAGAATAAGGTCACAAGGTAATGGTGGATGGTTTCGTAAAATAGAGCTCATAGTTTTCCTGCTTTCAGTTTATAAAACAGAAATGTGACTTTTTTAGTGTTTTAGAGAAAAAAGCACTAATTTATTTTTTAGCAAATATATGAAGTTTATTTCATGTACATACCATATTTTATAGTCTATTTCATATTTATGTTACTCCTTTCTCCACAAGGGGAAACAGGGTACATCCCTTGCTTTTCACCACTGTTTCTAAACAAAGCTACAGGAATAACCCATCCCCAGCTGACAAGGATAATTAGGATAATCAGCTGCCAAATATAAACAGCTTATTATCTGTTTTACTCAGCTTTTTTATAGTTTGAAAACATGTTAATCAAAGACATCTGAAATTTTAGCTTTTGCTTCTCTAAAAACTAAGCAATTTAAATAATCAGAGAAGAATGTCCTAATCTGTGTATAAATAACTACTAAATCCATTAAAAATTCTGTTCACTAAATTGTTCTGGATGATTAATGTAGGTACTGCAATGATCCATGCTCCAGATGAAAGACATGAAAGATAGATGTGTTCTAGTTAGAGATTGTGTTCTAACAGACATTTAACTTGAGTTAAACAGGAAATAAAGGTGCTTTAACATATCCCCACTGTGGCTAGTCATGTAATACCAAATTCCTGCATTCACATGTATAATTTGTGAACTCAGAAATTCTGATAGGCAAATTACAGAATAGTCTATTTCCTGTAAATGATGTAAGTCTTACTAAAATTATCTTAAATAAATATTTTAAAAACACTAGATAGAATACATGTTAAGTATCTTAAAAATGGAAACAGAAAATTATACACTTAGCGATAGGGCATGAGAATTCAACGAATCATTTGGGAAAACTTCCAACATAGCAACTTCTTAAGAGCGCTTTACTGTCATAATAGCAATGATGAGCTTAATTCCTCTGGGTGCACAGAAATCACGTAAGGATGGTATTGTAATTTTAGATGAATGAAAGTGTTGCGAAGGGGTGAAAATTGGCTCACACACACATATCCATATCCTATGGGAGAAGAGATGAGCCTGAAGCAAAATCCTTCTTTAGATTATAATGCTCTGATTATAAAGCTTATATTTCATGTAGTGGGAAAAATACACCTACCAGAAAAATCTTTTGTTAGCCTTCTGTTGCAGCTTCACCTCACAGTAGCAATCAGTGAGATAGCAGTCACTCACACAGCAAGTGCTTATGTTTAAATAGAAATTGAACATTCCCAAAGGGTGAGAATATGGCTATTTGCACCTTCAAAATAGAATTGTAAGCCTGATGGCCAAAAATAGAGCTTTATAAATTCGACACAATAACCACCTCTGTCTCTTTCAAACTCTTCCCTAATCTTGGAGATATTATCATGTTTTAGTATTTCCACAGGTCTAATTATTTCTCCAATCTCTATCAATAGTTTTTATTTTCCTTCCTGATTGACAAATACTGGCTTTTCTATATTTAACTGGCAGTTGGGCATTTTCCTTCAGTGGACTTAGATTTGTTAACTCAAGGCTAAAATCAAAATCTTTCTTCTTAAACTGCTCATCCCTCCAGAATTCACTGTTAGTATTAGTGATACCATTCATTTTTCTTATTACATAAATTCCAACTTTAGAAATATGTTTAAATTTCCATTTCCTCTTCTTAACTTAAATATATCTTCAGGTCAGATTCCAAATGGATTATTAATATACTTGTGCAACTTTATTTTCCCTTCCTCTTTGTTTTTATTACCACTTCTCTAGGTCAAGTTGATCATACTTAAATTTTTGTACTAGCCTTCTAACCAGTTTTCCTGCCTTCAGTAAAATCATATCATCCTGCATATGACCATCAGATTGATCTTTCCCTGAAGCATTTCATCAGGCTCTTATCCTTGATCATAACTAACCTGAAAGCTTTGGGGTAACATTCAAAATCAAGACTCTAAAATTCAACTTCCTCCCTGTCTTAAAGAGATAAATATCTCTTTTGTTTAATCTTCTTTCAGTTATTTCCAGGTACATATGTTCCTGCTGTGCTCCATACCTTCCTCATGATGCTCTATTTCCAAAACCCATCTAACCTTTGAAATCTGGGACTTCAGCACACATTGACCCCCTACCATTTCAATATTGGACTCATTTGCATTGTTTATACCAAAGATCAACAAATTATACCCATGGGCTTATTCCTCCTTTTCACTTGTTTTTGTATTGCCTGAAAGCTAAAATATGGGGTTTTACATTTTTTAAAAAGTTCGTTGATCCCAAATTTATACAAATATCTGAAAACTAGTAAGTGAACATATTCTCAGGGGTTTCTGGGTCATCTATCAGACTTTATTTAGTTTTCATTTTTATTTCATTAACTAAAAATAATAGAAAATATTTCTGCATTACCTATTATAAACTCCTTATAACTGAATATTGCCGTGAAGTTTCAGTGGTTGCATTCACATTCCAGTTTATAAGTAATTGAGTTCAACCTAAGTGGCAGTATTAGTTTTTAAATATTTTTTCAAGCATACCGTACCACCATCAGGCTGGTAAGCCTCAACTTTCAAATGCAAACTTCAAGTAAGCATCTGAATTTTATAATCACAGCTTAAGACTTCAGATTCTTAAGTCAATTGCAATTCCCAATTGGAATTTATCTTCACAGTTTAAGATTTTAGGTTCTTAAGAACTTCTCTAACAATTTAGCAGAACTGTCTTTGAAATACATTCTCACATTCTAGGTTTATTCAAGTTGGAGAAACTCCCACTCTTTGGACACTTATATATTGCTCAAACTTTCTTAATTATTGAAATAAGTAGACTTCGTCCTCAAGGAGATTGTAATATTATACTCCTTTCGGCTCTACAGTAAAGACAATTTAACTTTACCTGCATCATTTCTGCAACAATTTTTATTTTCTGATTTATTAACTCACAGTTGGAGTGAAGGCTGTGGGGGAAAAGCAGTTGGTTCTAGCCAGGGACATTTTCCATGTATTCCCTGTAGGAGCTCTTTGAAGGGAACTTCAGAGCTTCCCTTTGGCACAGAGCTCATACTTGCCATGGAAATCTTGGTATGGAGATGGATAGACAACTTGAGGGAATACAGAGACATCTCATTACGTTTTTCTTGCATAGAAAACACATTCCACTCTTTCCCTAGTGTAAAATATAATGCAAAGTATGATGTGCTACAGTCACCACTGAGTCTTTACCCTGTTTCCAAATCCAAGTATATTCTGTATTCAAACCATGGGGAAAAATGAAAAAAAAAAATCATCTAAATTGTGAAGGCTATAAAAGGCTAACAAAAAAATGAGGAAAGTATGTGAATGATGGTTTGAGGAGACAGTATTTTAATGTGGAAGGAGTTTGGTGGGTTTCCTTTTTCATTTTGGGGTTCAAAGGGGAAGATGGTTTCACTAGTTAATTAAATTAGTAAAAAATAAATGATTCTATGAAAGAAAATGTAAACCATAAAGTATCTTGATACTGCCTTTAGGTGAGGATATACAGTTTAATTATGGCAAACTAAACCTATTAGCCATGATGCAATTGATACACGTCTGCACTAGTAAACCCCAAGAGAAAAGGGAGAACGTGCTCTTGTTCTTTAAAAACTTGCTTATCAATCAACAGCTTCTACAGTAACTGGGACAAGCAATGCAGAATTATAAACCCCAGCCCAGAAGTACTGAATGAGATTGTGTTTTAACCTGTTCCCCTATGATTTTCCCACATAGTAACATTTGAAGTAGTGCTTTAAAACAGATGAAGCCTAAATAGCCTGCCTAGTCCTTCTTTCATTGAATTTTGCTTTTAAAGGAAAACAAGTTATCCCCCCAGATTCTATTGATAGCAATAAAAAGATAGAGCAGTTTTTATCACTTAAAGTGACAGAGTTCAATAAGAAGAAAGACAAGTTACCAGGAATATATTTCATCAACATGTGTTATACAGATATTTTAAAAAAATATTTAATGTAGCATTGATTGTTAGTTGATTCAGTTTATACCAATCAAGGAAATTCATTTGGGATAGATTAATTATAGTTAACCAATAAAAACAATGCTAATCAAGCTAATCAATACCAATTATGTCTTTTCCTCATATATAGAAAAACAGCTACACAGCAAAAGTAGTTTTTTAAGGTTTTATTGTCTCAACAAAAATTGTTAAAGTTATGTAAAACCTTGTTTATTTAAATATTTTTGACCTACTCAGTTTTCCAGAAAGTTTAAATATATACATTTCATTGTAATGAATCCACTCAGTGAACAAAGCAAGGGTCATACATTAATGACATTTCACAGCTGTTTTTTTTTTTTTGGGGGGGGGGGGGGAGTTTCTTCAAGATAACAACTAATACTTATTTTAATGGTTTGTCTAATAATTCATTTAGTCTACTAACAAAATTGTTCCATCTGGAAGGATACATTTAGTTAAGGATAGAGAGAATTAATTTAACCACGATGAGATTCACATACAAACTAAAAGAACATGGTCTCTAGGGATCCCAGAAATTATGCCAAAATGAAGATAATGTCCTTTTTAAAATGGGTGGAAGTACCATAATATACATCTAAAAACATTAAACATGGAAGAATTACGTATGTAATAATATAAATGATTTTTAAGGAGTACATTGGAATTTCTAGATCCAAATATAGATCTGTTGAAAGACCCTTTTGAAAGAGTCAATCTAGATCTGCATACAATTAAGATGTTAACACTTTTCAAAATTATTTAGAGATTCTCTTTTAGAATTAACATTGTAGCATATAATATATTATCATTTAAAAATAAGAAATGCTGTTTCAATTTACATTGTTTTTAAATGCATTTGATTTTTGAGAACAGAATCTTTAGTACACTAGTTAGGATAGCAATTTAATATTAAATTTCCTGTGGAGCATATTTGTAGACTAGCATATTCATATATTGGGCAACAATGTGAATAAAATAAATTATTTCCAAGTAATAAAGATAGCACTCTATAGTTCTTATAATTTTTGTATTAATTTAATAAAGAACAGATAATTTATTAAGAAATTCAGATAGATTGACCTTCAAATATATGGGTGGTGGGCATAAAATGTATTTTTCTTCTGTTTTATTTTCTTCTATCTAATACCTAGCCATTGCTATAATGGAAAGTAATTACATAGGTATATAAATCTGCAAGTTCATTTTTAAAATCTCTACAGATTTTCATTTATTTCATTTAAGAGATGTATTGAGTTATTAAGAAAAATGCTAAGAGTGTGAGAATTTCTCTGGCAAATTGCTAACTAGTTCTTTTGTTATAGAATTGTTTGCTTTTATTTGGGCAAGGGAAAATTCTCCAATACAATAGTCAGTAAAATGTGGAGTTAAGTGCTCTGAAAATTATGCCATCTTCCTTTCCTTAAACTAGACACAGTTTCTAGACCAGAACAAGGATGAAGATACACGTGACAGTATATATGTATCTTATATTCCTTACCACAAGGAATAAAAAATAAGTAGGGATTTTCTCATATTTCTTTGTAGTATTTCTTCTTTAAAAAGCAGCTAATGTATGATCTATTACTAGCACAAACTTTAATATGTTTCTACACATTAAAGTTTTTGTAGCATCTAATGTGCTACAAAAACACCAAGGAGCAACATGATAATATATTTGCTCCAGAAAAATATAATTATCTCTCATTGGCTTGTTACTGAACTATGTATTTTGAATACAAAACTGAGCATTGCCAAGTCTTCTATTTTCTCTTTGAAGAAAGGAAAAATATTTGAAATACATGTTCTAAATATAAGCAAAGAAATAACATACATATTTCTATACCAAACAACAATAAAAAATATATGAATGGGTTTATATTCAAAAGTTTGTATGGTTGCAAAGGAAAAAAAATTTATTATCAGTCTTAGCTAAGAAGTCTAAACAGATAGCTTGCCCCAAGCTTCATCTCTCAGGAATGGACAAAGGGTAGCTAGAGCCATCTACAAACATCGTTGAGGGAGCTAATTACTAGACATTCTTTCCCTATGTTCTAAATTCATTCTAATGACATGTTTCAAACTTTCAATTTATATAACAAATGTAGTACATGATTAATACTGATTTATATGTCTAAAACAGGTATATGCTTTGAAGAATATGATATAATGGATGCTATATCTCTATTTGCAAAAACAAGACAAGGCATGAGAATTAACTTGTATCAAATAATTTTTCCCAAATAGTCGATTTTATTCAAGTTGATGTCAGACTCCAGATAAATTAAGAGCAGGTTGTAACTTATCCATTTACAATCATTCATTTTCCCCATTTATAGTTTGTGTTATGGACACATTTCCAGTCCTCTTTTTTTCTTCAAGTTTTATTTTAATTTCAGGTGTACATGTGCAGGAAGTGCACCTTTGTTACACAGGTATATGTGTTTCATGGTGTTCTGCGGCATAGATCATCCCATCACCTAGGTATTAAGCCCAACATCCATTAGCTATTCTTTATGCTCTCCCTCCCCCCACCACACCCCTTCTGACAGGCCCCAGTGTGTGTTGTTCCCCCCATTCACGTGTCCATGTGTTCCCATCATTCAGCTCCCACTTAAAACTGAAAACATGTAGTGTTTGTTTTCTTTTCCTGTGTTAGTTTGCTGAGAATAACAACTTCCAGCTTCAACCATGTCCTGCAAAGGACATGATCTCGTCCTTTTTGTGTATCCCATGGTGTATATGTACCACATTTTCTTTCTTTCTTTCTTTCTTTTTTTTGTTTTGAGACAGTCTTGCTCTGTTGCCAGGCGCCAGACTGGAATGCAGTGGCGTGATCTTGGCTCACTGCAACCTCTGCCTCCAGGTTCAAGCAATTCTCCTGCCTCAGCCTCCTGAGTAGCTGGGACTACAGGCACATGCCACCACGCCCAGCTAATTTTTGTATTTTTAGTAGAGACGGGATTTCACCATGTTGGCCAGGATGGTCTTGATCTCTTGACCTCGTGATCCACCCACCTCAGCCTCCCAAAGTGCTGGGATTACAGGCGTGAGCCACCGTGCCCAGCCCCACATTTTCTTTATGCAGTCTACCATATGGGCATTTTGGTAATTTCATGTCTTTGCTACTGTGAATAGTGTTGCAATGAACATACTCGTGCATGTATCTTTATAATAGAATGATTAATATTCCTTTGGGTATATGCTCAGTAATGAGTATATGTGGTGAGTATTTTATAATGAGTCACGTGGTGTTTCTGCTATAGGTCTTTAAGGAATTGTCACACTGTCTTCCACAATAGTTGAACTAATTTACACTCCCACCAACAGTGTAAAAGTGTTCCTTTTCTCTGCAAAGTCACCAGCATCTGTTGTTTCTTGACTTTGTAAGAATGGCCATTCTGACTGGTGGGAGATGGTATATCATCATGGTTTTGATTTACATTTCTCTAATGATCAGTGATGTTGAGCTTTTTTTTTTTTATATCTGTTGGTTACATGTATGTCTTCTTTTGAGAAATGTTTCTTTATGTCCTTTGCCCACTTTTTAGTGGGATTGTTTGTTTTTTTCTTGTAAATTTGTTTAAGTTTCTTGTAGACTCTGGATATTAGACTTTTGTTAAATGGATAGATTGCAAAATTTTTTTCTCATTCTGTAGGTTGTCTGTCCACTCTGATAGTAGTTTATTTTGCTGTGCAGAAGCTCTTTAGTTTAATTAGTTCTCATTTGTCAATTTTTGCTTTTGTTTTAATTGCTTTTGGCATTTTTGTCATGAAATCTTTGCCCCTGCTTATGTACTGGAGGATATTGCCTAGATTTTCTTGTAGGGTTTTTATAGTTTTGGATTTTACATTTAAGTCCCAATCCATCCTGCATTAATTTTTGTATATAATGTAAGGAAGGGGTCTAGTTTCAATTTTCTGCATATGGCTAGCCATTTCTCCCAGTACCATTCATTAAATAGAGAATCTTTTCCCCTATTCCTTGTTTTTGTTAGGTTTGTGGAATATCAGATGGTTGCAGGTATAAGGTCTTATTTCTGAGTTCTCTATTCTGTGTGTCTGCTCTCATACCAGTATCTTGCTGTTTTGGTTACTGTAGCCTTTACTATAGTTTGAAGTAGGGTAGTATGATGCCTCCAACTTCGTTCTTTTTGCTTAGGATTGTCCTGGTTATTTGTTCTCTTTTTTGTATTCATATAAATTTTAAAATAGTTGTTTCTAACTCTGTGAAGAATGTCAATGATAGTTTAATGAGAACAGCATCAAATCTGTAAATTACTTTGAGCAGTATGGTCATTTTCACAGTATTGATTCTTCCAATCTATGAGCATGAAAAACTTTTCCATTTGTTTGTGTCTTCTCTGATTTATTTGAGCAGTGGTTTGTAGTTCTCTTTGAAGAGATCCTTCACTTCCCTTGTTACCTGTATTCCTAGGTATTATATTCTTTTTGTAGCAATTGTGGCAGGGAGTTCATTCATGATCTGGCACTCATGATTTTGTATCCTGAACATTGCTGAAGTTGCTTATCAGCTTAAGAAGCTATTCAGGGACTTCCGCCAAGATGGCCGAATAGAAATAGCTCCAGAGCACTGTTCCCAGAGAGAGAGACTCAGAAGGTGAGTGATCTCTGCATTTCCAACTGAGGTACTAGGTTCATTTCAATGAGACTGGTTGGACAGTGGGTGCAGCCCAAGGAGGGCCAACCTAGGCAGGGCAGGGCACTGCCCCACCCTGGACGTGTAATTGACAGGAGGATCAGGGACTTTACCCCCTTGGCACTCTGGTTAGATATTGCACTTCTCCCATGGCCATTGCAACCCACAGTCTAGGGAAACACCGCTGGGCTGAAAAGCACAGAGAGTTACCAATACAGATCTTAGCGACAGCTCTGGCTGGCCCGGTGCTGTGAGTTGTCAGCACAAAACTGGGCAGAAGTTTTGACTAGTGGCAAGAGTGCCAGTGGGACCAATTTACCCGCCCCCCAGAAAGAGGGAGAGCTGAAAGCAGGGAGACAGGTGATACAGCTTGGCAGGTCCCTCCCCCACAAAGGCCAGTAAACTGAAGCCCTCTTGCTTGAGAGCTTCTCAGCAAGCACAACAGTTTGAGCTCAACCCAGGACGATCGAGCTTCATAGGAGGAAGAGCATCTGCCATTGCAAATGTGGGTCTAATCTCACCTGTGTAAACAAAAGCCAGAGGAAGCCTACACTGCAGCTGAGCTGACTCCAAGGCAGCCCAGCAGCATGTCTGCAGGCAGACAAGGGGCAAACTGGCTTCTCGAGTGGCTCCCCCGATCCCTGTATAACCAAAAGAAAAAAAATCACCTCACACAGCAGAGGGGCCTGACTGTTAGAAGGAAAACTAAAAAATAAAAAGAAATAATTTCAACATCAATAGAAAAAACATCCACTCAGAGACCTCATCCGAAATCACCAACTTCAAAGATCAAAGGTATATAAATCCATGAAGATGGGAAGAAACTCAGTGCAAAAAGGATGAAATCATCAAAGATCAGAATGCTTCTCCTCCAAGGGATCACAACTCCTCACCAGCAAGGGAAAAAAACAGAATGGAGATTGAGTTTGACGAATTGACAGAAGCAGGCTTCAGAAGGTGGGTAATAAGAAACTTCTCTGAGCTAAAGGAACATCTTCTAATCCAATGCAAAAAAACAAAAACCCCTGAAAAAAGGTTAGATGAAATGCTAACTAGAATAACCAGCTTAGAGAAAAACATGAACGACTTTTTGGAGCTGAAAAACACAGCACAAGAACTTAGTGAAGCATACACAAGTTTCAATAGCCAAATTGATCAAGCAGAAGGATATGGAAGATTGAAGATCAAATAAATGAAATAAAATGAGAAGGCAAGATTAGAGAAAAAAGAGTGAAAAGAAATGAACAAAGCCTCCAAGAAATATGGGATTATTTGAAAGACTTAATCTACGCTTGATTGGTGTACCTGAATGTGACAGGGGAGAATGATCCAAGCTGGAAAACATTCTCCAGGAAGGAGAACTTTCCCAACCTAGCAAGTCAGGCTAACATTCAAATCCAGGAAATACAGAGAACACCACAAAGATACTCCTCAAGAAGAGCAATCCCAAGGCACATAAATATCAGATTCACCAGGGTTGAAATGAAGGAAAAAATAGTAAGTGCAGTCAGAGAGAAAGGTTGGGTCACCCACAAAGGGAAACCCATCAGATTCACAGTGGATCTTTCAGCAGAAACCCTACAAGCCAGAAGAGAGTGGGGGCCAATATTCAGATCCTTAAAGAAAAAAACTTTCAACCCAGAATTTCATATCCAGTCAACTAAGCTTCATAAGCAAAGAAGAAATAAAATCCTTTATGGACAAGTAATTGCTGAGAGATTTAGTCACCACCAGGCCTGCCTTACAAGAGCTCCTGAAGGAATCACTAAACATGGAAAGGAACAACCGCTACCAACCACTGCAAAAACATACCAAATGGTAAAGACCAACAATGCAATGATGAAACTTTGTCAACTAACAGGAAAACAACCAGCCAGTAACAAAATGGCAGAATCAGTGTCATACATAACAATATTAACGTTAGATGTAAATGGCCTAAATGCCCCAATCAAAAGACACAGACTGGCAAACTGGATAAAAAGTCAAGACCATTCAGTGTGCTGTATTAAGGAGACCCATCTCACATGCAAAGACACACATAGACTCAACATAAAGGGACAGAAGAAGATTTATCAAGCAAATGGAGAGGAAAAAAAAAAGAGCAAGGGTTGCAATCCTGGTCTCTGATAAAAGAGACTTTAAACCAACAAAGATCGAAAGAGACAAAGAAGGGTATTACATAATCAATACAACAAGAAGAGCTAAGTATCCTAAATATATATGCACCCATTGCAGGAGCACCAGAATGCATAAAGCAAGTTCTTAATGACCTACTAAGAGACTTAGACTCCCGCACAATAATAGTGGGAGACTTCAACACTCCACTGTCAATATTAGACAGATCAACAAGACAGAAAATCAACAACAATATCCAGGAATTGAACTCAAATCTGTACCAAGCAAACCTAATAGACATCTACAGAACTCTCCACCCTAAATCCACATAATATACATTTTTCTCAGCACCACGTCACACTTACTCTAAAATTGACCACATAATTGGAAGTAAATCACTCCTCAGCAAATGCAAAAGAATGGAAATCATAACAAACAGTCTCTCAGAACACAGTGCAATCAAATTAGAATTCAGGTTTAAGAAACTCACTCAAAACTGCACAACTACATGGAAACTGAACAACTTGCTCCTGAATGATGACTGGATAAAGAATGAAATGAAGGCATAAATAAAGATGTTCTTCAAAACAAATGAAAACAAAGACACAACATATCAGAATCTGTGGGACACATTTAAAGCAGTGTCTAGAGGGAAATTTATAGCAATAAATGCCCACATGAGAGGTGAGGAAAGATCTAAAATCAATACCCTAACACCAAAATTGAAAGAGCTAGAAGAGCAAGATAAAAAAAAAACTCAAAAGCTAGCAGAAGACAAGAAATAAGTAAGATCAGAGCATAACTGAAGGAGAGACACAAAAAAACACTTCAAGAAATCAATAAATCCAGGAGCTGGTTTTTTGCAAGGATCATCAAAATAGACCACTAGCCAGACTAATAAAAAGAAAAGAGGGAAGAATTGAATAGATGCAATAAAAAATGATAAAGGGGATATCACCACCTATTCCACAGATATATAAACTACCATCAGGGATTACTACAAACAACTCTATGCACATAAACCAGTAAATATGAAAGAAATGGATAAATTCCTGGACACTTGCACCCTCCCAAGACTAAAGCAGAAAGAAGTTGAAACCTTGAATAGACCAAAAACAAGGGCTGAAGTTGAGGCAGCAATTAGTATCCTACCAACCAAAAAAAGTTCAGGTCCAGACATGTTCACAGTCAAATTCTACCAGACATACAAAGAGGAGCTGGTACCATTCCTTCTGAAACTGTTCCAAACAATACAAAAAGAGGAAATGCTCCCTAAGTCATTTTATGAGACCAACATCATCCTGATACCAAAACCCGGCAGAGACACAACCAAAAAAGAAAACTTCAAGCCAATATCCATGATGGACATCAATGCAAAAATCTTCAATAAAATACTGATGCAAGGCTAGTTCAACATACATAAGTCTATAAATTCATCACACAAACAGAACCAAAGACGAAAACCACATGATTATCTCAGTAGATGGAGAGAAGTCCTTCAACAAAATTCAACAACACTTTGTGCTATAAACCCTCAATAAACTAGGTATCAATGGAACCTATCTCAAAATAATAAAAGCTATTTATGACAAACCTACAGCTGATATCATACTGAACCAGCAAAAAGTGGAAGCATTCCCTTTGAAATCTGCCCTAGACAAGGATGCCCTGTCTCACCATTCCTATTCAATATAGTGTTGGAAGTTCTAGCCAGAGCAATCAGGCAAGAAAAAGAAATAAAGGGTATTCAATTAGGAAAAGAGGAAGTCAAATGGTCTCTATTTGCAGACAACATGATTGTACATTTAGAGGACCCCATGGTCTCAACCAAAAATCTCCTGAAACTGATAAGCCACTTCCGCAAAGTTTCAGAATACAAAATCAATGTGCCGAAATCACAAGCATTCCTATACACGAATAACAAACAAACAGAAAGCCAGATCATGAGCTAACTCCCATTCACAATTGCTACAAAGAGAATAAAATAGCTAGAAGTACAACTAACAAAGGATGTAAATTACCTCTTCAAGGGGGACTACAAAATACTGCTCAAGGAAATAAGAGAGGACACAAACAAATGGAAAAATCTTCCATGCTCATGGTTAGGAAGAATCAACATTGTGAAAATGGCCATATTGCCCAAAATAATTTATAGATTCAATGCTATCCCCATCAAGCTACCTTTGACCTTCTTCACAGAACTGGAAAAAAACACTTTAAACTTCATCTGGAATGAAAAGAGAGCACACATAGTGAAGACAATCCAAAGCAAAAAGAACAAAGCTGGAGGTACCACACTACCTGACTTCAAACTATATTACGAGGCTACAGTAATCAAAATAACATGGTATGGGTACCAAAACAGAGATATAGACCAATGGAACAGAACAGAGGCCTCAGAAGCAACATCACACATCTACAACCATCTGATCTTTGACAAAACTGACAAAAATAAGCAATGTGGAAAGGATTGCTTGTTTAATAAATGGTGTTGGGAAAACTGGCTAGCCATGTGAAGAAAGCTGAAACTGGATCCCTTCCTGACACCTTACACTAAAATTAACTCCTGATGGATAAAATATTTAAACATAAGACCTAATACTCTAAAAACACTAAAAGCAAACCTAGGCAATACCATTCAGGACATAGGCATAGGCAAGGACTTCATGACTAAAACACCAAAAGCAATGGCAAGAAAAGCCAAAATATTCAAATGGGATTTAATTAAACTTAGGAGTTTCTGCACAGCAAAAAAAAAAACAAAAAAACAAAAAAACAAAAAAAACAATCATTAGAGTGAATGAGCAACCAACACAATGGGAAAAAATTTTTGCAATCTACCCATCTGACAAAGGGCTAATATCCAGAATCTACAAAGAACTAAAGTAGATTTACAAGAGAAAACAAGCAAGCAAACCCATTCAAAAGTGGGTGAAGGATATAAACAGACACTTTTCAAAAGAAGACATTTATGAGACCAACAAACATATGAAAAAAATGCTTATCATCACTTGTCATTAGAGAAATGCAAATCAAAACTGTATTGAGACATTTCATGTCAGTTAGAATGATCATTAAAAAAATCTGTGGACAACAGATACTGGAGAGAATGTGGAGAAATAGGAACACTTTTACACTGTTGGTGGGAGTGTAAATTAGTTCAACCATTGTGGAATACAGTGTGGCAATTTCTCAAGCATCTAGCAATAGAAATTCCATTTTACCCAGCAATCCCATTACTGGGTATATACGTAAAGGATTCTAACTCATTGTATTATAAAGACATATGCACACATATGTTTATTGCAGCACTGTTTACAATAGCAAAGACCTGGAACCAACCCAAATGCCCATCGATGATAGACTGAACAAAGAAAATGTGGCACATATACACCATGGAATACTATGCAGCTGTAAAAAAAGATGAGTTCTTGTCCTTTGTAGGATGTGGATAAATCTGGAACCATCATTATCAGCAAAGTGACACAAGAACAGAAAACCAAACACCACATGTTCTCACTCATAGGTGGATGTTGAACAATGAGAACACATGGGCACAGGGAGGGCAATGTCATACACTGGAGTATGTTGGGGGTGGGGGACTAAGGGAGGGACAGTGGGAGAGTGGGGGAGTTTGGGGGAGGAATAACACCAGGAGAAATGCCTGGTGTAAGTGATGAGGGGATGGAGACAGCAAACCACCATGACATATGTGTACCTATGCAAGAATCCTGCAAGATCTGCACATGTACCCAGAACTTAAAGTACAATTAAAAAAAAAAAAAAAGGAAAAAGGAAAAAAGAAGCTATTTGGCTGAGACAATGGGTTTTTTTAGATATAGGATCATGTCATCTGCAGAGAGAGTCTGATTTCCTCTCTTTCTATTTAAATGCACGTTATTTCTTTTGCCTGATTCCCCCTGGCCAGCACTTGCAATACTATGTTGAATAGGAGTGGTGAGAAAAGGCATGCTTGTCTTGTGCTGGTTTTCAATGGGAATGTTTCCAGCACTTGCCTGATCAATATGATATTGGCTGTGGGTTTGTCATACATGGCTCTTATTATTTTGAGATATGTTCATTCAGTACCTAATTTATTGAGAGTTTTTTAATATAAAGGGATGTTGAATTTTACTGAAGGCTTTTTCTGCATCTATTGAGATAATCACATGTTTTTGTCTTTAATTCTGTTCATGTTATGAATCACATATGTTGATTTGCATGTGTTGAACCACCCTTGCATCCACGGAATTAAGCCAACTTTATTGTGGTGGATAGCTTTTTGATTTGCTTATGGATTTGTTTTGCCAGTATTATTGAAGATTTTTGCTTCCATGTACATCAAGGACATTGACCTGAAGCTTTTGTTTTGTTTTGTTTTGTTTTCTCTCTGCCAGTATCAGGATGATGCTGGCCTCACTGAATGAGTTAGGGAGGAATCCCTCTTTGATTTTTTGGAATAGTTTTAATGGTAATGGTACTAGGTCTTCTTTGTGCCTTTGGTAGAATTCAACTGTTAATCTGTCCGATCCTGGTCTTTTTCTTGGTTGGTAGGCTATGTATTGCTGCCTCAATGTCAGAACTCATTATTGGTTTGTCCAGGGACTCAATTTTTTTCTAACTCAGTCTTTGGAGGGTATATATGTCCAGAAATATATCATTGCTTCTAGATTTGTTAGTTTATGTGCATAGAGATGTTTATAGTACTCTCAATGGTTGTTTGTATTTCTGTGGGGTCAGTGGTAATATCCCCCTTATCATTTATGATTGTGTTTATTTGCTTCTTGTTTCTTTTCTTCTTTATTAGTGTAGCTAGAGTTCCATCTATTTTATTAATTATTTTTTAAAAACCAGCTCCTGGATTCATTGATCTCTTGAAGGGCCTTTTGTGTCTCTGTCTACTTAAGTTCAGCTCTGTTCTTGGTTATTTCTTGTTTTTGCTAGTGTTGAAGTTTGTTTGCTCTTGGTTCTCTAGTTCTTTTAGCTGCAATGTTAGGTTGTTAAGATCTTTCTAGGTTTTTGATTTGGGCATTTCATGCTATAAATTTCCCTCTTAACATGCTTTAGCTGCATCCCATAGATTCTGGTACATTGTTTCTTTGCTTTAATAAGTTTCAAAAAACTTCTTGATTTCTGCTTAATTTCATTATTTAACCAAAAGTCATTTAGGAGCAGGTTGTTCAATTTCCATGTAGTTGTGTGGTTATGAGTGAATTTCCTTATCTTAAGTTCTAATTTCATTGTGTTGTGATCGGAGTGACTGCTATGATTTCAGTTCTTTTGCATTTGCTGAGTAGTGTTTACTTCGATTATGTGATCAATTTGAGTAAACGCTGTGTGGCAATGAGAAGAATGTACATTCTATTGTTTTGGAGGTGAAGAATTCTGTAGATATCTGTCAGGTCCACTTGATCTAGAGCTGAATTCAGGTCCTGAATATCTAAGTTAATTTTCTGTCTTGATGATCTGTCTATTATTGTCAGGGGGAGGAGTGTTAAAGTCTCCCACTATGATTGCATGGGAGTGTAAACATTTTTGTAGGTATTTAAGAACTTGCTTTGTGAATCTGGGTGCTTCTGTATTGGGTGCATAAATATTGACAATGGTTAGCTCTTCTTTTTAAATTGAACCCTTTACCATTATGTAATGCTATTCTTTGTCGTTTTTTATCTTTGTTGATTTAAATTTTATTTTGTTAAAAACTAGGATTACAACCCTGCTTTTTTCTGTTTTCCATTTGCTTGGACAATTTTCCTCCATTCTTTATTTTGAGACTCTATGTGTCTTTGCATGTGAGATGGGTCTCTTGGAGACAGTAAACCAATGGATAATGGTTCTTTATTCAGCTTGCGATTCTGTGTCTTTTAATTGGGGCATTTAGCCCATTTACATTTAAGATTAGTATTGTTAAGTGTGAATTTGATCCTGTCGTCATGATGTTAGCTGGATATTTTGCAGACTTGTTTATGTGGTTGCTTCATAGTGTCCCTGGTTTGTGTAATTCAGTGTGTTTTTGTGGTGGCTGTTTTTTCCTTTCCGTATTTAGTGCTTTCTCAGGAGCTCTTGCAATATAGGCCTGGTGGTAATGAATTCCCTCAGCATTTGCTTCTCTGAAAAGGATCTTATTTCTTCTTAGTTTATATAGCCTAATTTGGCCTGATATGAAATTCTGAGTTGGAATTTTCTTTTGTTTAAGTGTTGAATATTAGCCACCAATCTCTTCTGGCTTGTAAAGTTTCTGCTGATAGGTCAGCTGTTAGTCTGATGGCCTTACCTATGTGGGTAACCCTACCTTTCCCTCTGGCTGTCCTTAACATTTTTTATTTCATTTTAACCTTAGAGAATCTGATGTTTATATGTCTTGGGGGATGACCTTCTCATGGAGTATCTTACTGGGGTTTTCTGCATTGCCCGAATTTGAATGTTGGCCTCTTTGGCTAGGTTGGGGAAGTTCTCTTGGATAATACCCTGAAATATGTATTCCAACTTTGTTCCATTATCCCTGTCTCTTTCAGGTACCCCAATCAGTCATAGGTTCAGTGTCTTTACATAATTCCATATCTCATGAAGGTTTCATTCATTCCTTTTCATTCTTTTTCCTCTTTTCTTGACTGTCTGTCTTATTTCAGAAAGATAGTCTTCAAGCTCTGATATTCTTTTCTCTGTTTGTTCTGTTTTGCTATTGATACTTGTAATTGGATTGTGAAGTTCTAGTGTTGTGTTTTTTAGCCCTATCAAGTTGGTTACATTCCTCTTTAAACTGCCTATTCTGACTATCAGCTCCTGCATTGTTTTATCATGATTCTTAGTTTCTTTACATTGGGTCTCAACATGCTGCTTTGGCTCAGCAGTTTTTTTATTACTCACCCTCTGAAACTTACTTCTGTCAGTTCAGCTATCTCAGCCTCAGCTCAGTTCTGTGCCATCACTGTAAAGGTTTTGCAGTCATTTGGAGGAGAAGCACTCTGGCTTATTGAGTTTTCAGCATTTTTGCATTGATCCTTTCTCATCTTTGTGGGCTTATCTACCTTTGATTTTTGAGGTTACTGATCTTTGAATGCGGTTTCAGTGGGATATTTTTTGTTGATGCTGTTGTTGTTCTTGTTTTCTGTTTGTTTTTCTTTTAATAGTCAGGCCACACTCCCATAGAGCTGGTGCGGTTTGTTGGTGGTTTGCTCCAGATCCTAGTTGCCTTAGTTTTTCCTGTACCTGGAGGTATCACCAGTGAAGGCTGTGAAACAGCAAAGATGTCCTCTGGGAGCTTTGTCTCAGGGGGGTACAGACCCGTTGCCAACCTGAATGCAGATGTAGAGGTAGCTGGAGACTACGGTGGGGGAGGTCTCACCTAGTCAGGAGGAACAAGATCAGAGACCCACGTAAACAGTCTGGCTGTTTTTCATAGAGCAGCTGTGCTGTGTTGTGGGGAGAATCCTTCCTCATCCAGACCAATTGGACTCTCCAAAACCAGCAAGCTGGAATGGCTGAGTCAATGGAATTGCAGAGATGGTGGCTGCCCCTCCCCTGGGAACTTGGTCCCGTCTCAGGCAGGTTCCAGCCTGTTGCCTTGGCTGGAATTCCAAGCCAGTGGGTCTTAACTTGTGAGGTGCTGTGGAAGTATGACCTGCAGAACAACACTGCTTGGCTCATTGGATTCAGCACCCTTCCTAGGGATATATACAGATGGATCTCCTGCCTTGCCAGGCATCCTGGGGCAGAGCATGTAAAAATCCTGGGTCTCTGTGTATGCCTGAGCAACTGATCTATCAAGACTCCACAGAGCTCTGTGTATCAGACCCAAGGCCCCGAGGGCATGGGCTAATGAGAGTATTCCCTGATCCAGGGGTTGCAAAGATCCATGGGAGAAACTGGTTTCCTGGGCAGGCTCACACAGTTCTGCTCATTGTTTCCCTTAGCAAAGGGTTGGGGTTCCTTTGGCTTCATGTCACTCCTGGATGGGCTGTTGCCCCACTCTGCTTTTCTTAATTCTCTATGGGTTGAGTTGTTTGCCTAGTCAGTCCCAATGTGAGAATCTGGATATTTTACTTGAAGGTATTGAATTCACTCTCCCTTGTTATTTCTCCTTGTGAGTTGCCATGGACTGCAACTGCTTCTAATCAGTTATTGTGTCCCAGTGCAGTCTTCTTTTTAAAATTGGAAGGATACATTGCAAGAAAAGACGACGAAATACTGGGATGCAATTGAAATTAAGAACTAACTATTTCAGGTCACAGAGATGATAAAAATTCCTATTCTGTGCTATAATTTCTTGTCTAACAAGAATTAATTCAGAATGTTATCATTTTCCATACCTATAGAATTATGAGGCAGATATCACATGTTTCAGAAAAATAGTCATATGTTTTAAATCAAGCAAGTATAAAAATTACAGGTGTGTGCATACACATAAACCAATATTCCTACATCAACATACTTTCATCTGCTTCAACTTAAATAACTAAATTGCTATTAAAGTTTATCTACTACCTGTTATTTTCTGATGTTCCCTGTAGTATACAGACAGCCTCTACTTATCATGATTCAACTTGTGATTTTTCAACTTTATAATAGACTTTTCAGGGTATTAAATGTATTTTGTATTTGTGCTATATCCAACTTATAATGGGTTTATTTAGATGTAACCTCATTGTAAGTCAAATGTATGCAATCTTTTGGCTTCCCCTGGGCCACAATGGAAGAATTGTTTAGGGCCACACATAAATGACACTAGCACTCTAGCTGATGAGCTAAAAAATAAAAAGTCACAAAAACCCTCATAATGTTCTAAGTTTATGAATTTGTGTTGAGCAGCATTCAAAGCTGTCCTGGGCCACATGCAGCCTGCAGACTGCAGGTTGAACAAGTTTGTTGTAAATCTAGGAGCATCTGTATGTAAGTAGTGTGTATTAAATATCTATTGTCACATAACAAATTATCTGAAAATTTGGCAGCTTACTACAACACACATTTATTATCTTACAGTTCCTGTGTTTTCACTTAGGTTGGATATTCCTGCTTAGAGTCTCTTACAATTAAGCAATCAAGAATTCCATTGGGGTTTCAGGTATCTCAAGATTCATTTAAGAAAGGATTTGCTTCCAAGCTCACTCACATGGTTGTTGGCAGGATCCAGCTCCTCACAGGTTTTTGGACTGAGGATGTCAATTCCTTGCCAGTTGTGAGCTGGGGGTCTCCACTTTCTTTTCCATGTGAGTCTCTCCATAGACCAGTTCACACTGGAAGCTGACTTCCATCTGAGCAGGCAAGTGAGAAGGCAAAGAAAGAAGTCAGTCTTTTTGTAATTTAATTCTTGAAGTGATATCCCATTCCTTTTTTCTCTATTCTATTTTTTAGAACTGAGTCACCAGTCCAATCATGAGTGGAAGAGATTTCAGGTGTGAATATCAAGAAGTAAAGTCTTGGGCTGCCTTCTTAAAGGGTGCCTCCCACTCAGTGCATGATAGGTAGTCAGCATTTAATACCTGTCAAATAACTGAAGTATTTTATTATTAAGATATATGAATAAACAAATGATATAATTCAAATGATACTTCATATGGTTTGGCCATATCCCCACCCAAATCTCATCTTGAATTGTAACTCCCACAATTCCCACGTGTCATGGGAGGAACCCAGTGGAAGATGATTAAATTATGGAGTGGATCTTTCCATGCTGTTCTCCTGATGGTGAATGAGTCACAAGATCTGATGGTCTTAGAAAGCGGGAGTTTGCCTACACAAGCTCTCTCTTTACCTGCTGCCATCCACGTAAGAAGTGACTTTTTCCTCCTTGCCTTCCACCATGATTGTGAGGCTTCCCCAGCCACATGGAACTGTGAATTCTTCAGTAAACCTGTTGCCTTTGTGAGTCGCCCAGTCTTGTATATGTTTTTATCAGTAGTGTAAAAACAGACTAATACAATTCTGAAATGAAATATGTTTCTATACAGAGGAATAAGTTTACATCTAAAACCAGTGGAGTTAGTTTTAAGCAGCAAAATCTTTGCTTTAGTTAGTAAATCCAGGGAAGAATTTAATATATCTAATTATTATTATTTATAACCTGGCTTAATTTGATAACTTATCAAAAAGAAAGCTATTTACAAAGAAATCTACTTTTAATAGGTAATCACTAATATCCTAGTTTAATATTAGCATCACATTTTTATATTAAAAATATTGATGGCGATCACTTTAATGCAGTCCTTCCTGAGCAAGCAGCTTGCTGATACCAATAGATTTTGGAATCAATGGAAATGCATATACTAAGCATTAAAATTATGGGTGTACATATTCATATATGTTGCATATAGGCACAGGTTTATGTTATCTTTCAAATATAAATATTCTGAAGCTTATGTATATCTCCAAAAGATAATATTTATGAGACATAATGAATTTGTTACTCTTTTCTATGTAAATAGAAATAATCACTTTAGTTTTTCTCACATTTTTTAAATGCTGCTACCAGTTCTACTACATAATTTTCTTTGACAACAAGACTTGAAAATTAAGAATGTGTACAAAATCAATTGTCCTTGAAAAGGGGCTACAGAAAAATAATCTTTGCATGTCTTTGGAAACTAAAGGCCAAGACATTAAAATTACTTTCAGAACCCATCAGAAAATTAATATATGTCTGTATTCATCATAAATCATTTAATATGACTAACTTTGAAGGAAAGAACTATAACTATCAAATGAGACAGCAGATAGATTTTAAATGTCCTTTTTGGGCAGTAAGCAATACAACGCATCAAATTTTTACATGTTTTCATTGAAATGGAAGAGTGTCCAAACTCAAAAGGTAATGTCACCTGCCATTCATATCTCTAAGAACCCTAATGTTTATGATTCTAATTTTCATATGAATAATTTAATACTATTTTCCTGTTAGTTGTATTTAAAATATTAGCATACACCCCTAGGTCTTTCAATGCCTGATTTGCATCTGTAAAATTTTGTTGATAAAACAAAATATAAATTTAATATGTGAATTGATCAAATAATAGTAGTTAACGCCAATACCATAAAAAAATCTAATTTCAAAATGCAAAATTATATTTTGTGGACTAAATAGCATCCTCCAGAAAGATATTTTCAAATTCTATCCCTGGTACTTGTGAATATGACCCTATTTAGAAACCTGACATTTGAAGACCTTGAGATGAGATATTCCTGGATTTGGGGGGGTGCCTTAATCTGATGACTGTTGTCCTCATAAAAGAAAGGAGAGAGCTTTTTGATGCACATGGAGACAAGAGACAGGAAGGCTCTTGTGAAGATGGAGACAGTGTTGGAGTGATACATCTGAAGGCCAAGGGTGCCAGGATTGCCCACAGACATCAGAATCTAGGAGAGTGACCTCTAAAAGGAACCAACCTGCTGTATCTTGATTTTAGGTTTCTATCCCCTAGACCTGTGGAAGAATAAATTTTAGCACCCTTGCCAATCTTATGGCACCCTTAGGAAATCAATATAGCCCCATTAAATACTAAAACACAGAGATTCTTATTTTCCCCAAATGAAAAATAATTAACGGATTTGATATGGCTTTGGCTTAGAAACAAGAAAAAAGTACTCTTTTAAGATATGCTGCATTTCCATTTCTCTTGATAAAGGGTAGTGTACTACAGTGTTTGGACAAAGCAGTAATCATTAACTTTGAGTTGAAAGGTAAATTAAAGGAGTCATACTCTGGAAGTATATAAATATTTAGGACCGGCATAGCTAATAATTTACTTAAGCTTTCTATTTTTAATAGTCAAAAGTGACAAAAATCTAGTTAAGCTAAATCTAAAGAGTTTTAATTGAGTAATAAAGTAAGGTAAAAGTTTAATTATTAGTTTTTTTTCTTAAGATAGAACATAAAGCAATGGCAATATCTTGTCATTAAATCTTAGATTCAATAATTCATTTGTGACTGCCATATAGGCTACATTAGTTGAAGGGGGGTTGAAGAGAAGTATTTCCAAAATATCTTTCCAAAGAATCATGAAGCTAGACCTGGAAATGCTGCATGGTGCCTTGGCACAGCTGCCCAAAATATCTACTTTTCAGTAGAGAGGTTTACTCTGAAGCAGATGCAAATGTTATATTCAGGAAATTCTGTGCTATGAAGAGGTAAAATATACACTTTCAATTAAAATGCTTATTTTCTTATATTTTTATGCTGTATTATTTTGTTTTCTGTTTGTTCCACTTTTCTTTTGAAGTTTAAAAATCCATCAAGGTAAACTTGTATATCTGGCACAGGGTATTACAGACATTTATATGTCAACTTGAATGGACCGCATAGTGCCTAGATACTAAGTCAAACATTATTCTGAGTTTGTTTGTGAGGGTGTTTCTGAAAGAGATTAATATTTGAATATGTACAGTGATAAAATAGATTACCCTCTTCAATGTGAATGGGCCTCCTAAAATTAATTGAAGACTTGAATAGAACAAAAAGATGAGTAAGAGAGAATTTTACCTTCTTGATAGCTTGAACTAGGCCATTGGTATTTTCCAAACCTTGGCTGGACTATACCACCTGCTTTCCTCAGTCTTCATCTTGATGACTGCAAATCTTGTGGTTTCTCAGCCTCTAAAATTGCATAAGCCAGTTTCTTATAGTAAATCAAACTCCTCTCTCTCTCTCTCATAATAACAGCTTACCATTACTGTTCATTAAGTGGAAGTAGATGTTTATAAATGTTTTCATTCTTGTTATCTTCACATTAAGTAGACTAAGAAGGAGAGTAAGAGGAGGGGTTGGTCTTGGTGTCCCAGGGATGGCAAAGGCAGAAGAGGTGGAGGAGGTGCAAAGGGACGCAGGAGAGGCAGGCACAGGCAGTGTACTTTTATTTAAAAATATCCATGTATAAGTGGGCCGGTGCAGTTCAAATCCATGTTGTTCAAGGGTCAGCTATATACAAATACAATACCTGTAAATATGCGCATATATATTACACACATATCTATCTCTATATCCATGTCTGTATCTATGTCTACTATGTCTATCTCTATATAAACACATGCATTTATGTTTATGTACATGCGTATGTATTTGTATGCAAGCATTTACTATACAGACTTTCCTCTTTTGCTGGTTTCGAAGAAATAAACCTCCATGTTATTTGAAGACCTATGTAGAGGACCATGTCAAAGAAATGCAGGTAACCTCTAGGAGCTAAAAACAGTTCCTGCTTAAGAAAATGAAGACCTCAGTTCTGCTGCTGTAAAGGGATAAATGCTGCCAACAATCAGAATCAAATCAGTTTGGAAATTTATCTTTCTAAGTCTCTGATGAGAATGCAATCCTAGCCAACACCTGACTTGACACATGGAACCTGAGATAGTAAATATGTATTGTTCTAAGCTGCCAAGTTTGTGGTAATTTGTTATGTTGCAATAGAAAACTAATACAGTAATCAACTTTTCCACAATATTAATGAATAATTCATTATTTCTTCTTGATCTATATTGCTGGATTTTAGTAGGAATTAATTACACACAAGGATCTTTTTTACCTATTTGTTTCTGTTTTGATCTGTTAATGTATTCTAGTAGTGGCTTGTTCAGAACCTAGCACCTTTCCCCACTCTAGAATTGGAAAGTATTTACAGGGTGATTAGATTGTTGTTAGTTTTGAATTAGAATTCAGATTTATTTCTACTAACTGCTATTTGGTGACTCACAAAAGAAACTAGCTAGCATTTACAAGCATGGCATCACTGAAGATTTTGTTCTGCAATTGAATTACAATCAAATTTTGAGTGGTAAAGTTTTTAAGTTAGCAGTTGCCTGTAATCAAAGGAGTGATTGTTATCATGAGAAAACCACCATCTTCTTAAATGTTTCAGCAGAGTAGATATAACGTATCTTTGTTTAAGAGCTATTCCAAATGAGTAAGGAGATCCCTTTGTTGTCTATATTCTTAATTTATAAAAATAATAATGAAAATTAGTTTCTTATCTCTTTTATAAATACTTTGTGCAATTTTACTTCTTGACATTTACCCTATGGAAGTAATCCACATATATGCATAGAGGTAGTACAATGTAGTACATACAATGAGATTCAATTGCTGCATTGTCCATGTTAGGGAAATTTTGAAAATAACCTGAAAGCCAAATAACATGGGGCAGCTAAACAATGGAAAAGCACTCAAATGGTTGATGTAGATCTACACTTTCTAACATGGGCTGATGCTTGTGACTGCTATTGAAAGGAAAAAGGCAGGTTACAAAGCCAGATGTGTATAAGCCCACTTTTCTGAAAATCAAACATACATAAATATGTAAGTAGACCAAAAATATAAATAGTAGAACTTAATGCATGACAAATCTTGGGATGATTTTTGGTTCTCTTCTTTTGTTGTGACATATATATATATATATATAATCTTTATTTTTTTTTTCTTTTCAAGTTATGTGTTTAATAATAAAAGCATTGACAGGGCTGGAGATGGTTTTCTGCAACTCTCTGCTATAATCATGGTGCTTGAGAGGAGCTCATGAGACAATATACCTTGGGTCTCTCTTAGTATCTACTGGAGAATCCTCCTAGGAGCAGTCCAGAATCTGCTTTCAGACCTGCTTCCCAAATCACAAATCCAGTAATTTCCCTACCCCATGGAGGACTCAGGCTCCAGACATACCTCTCCATTGTGGCCCTGGCCAGAATAGCACAAGAGCCTTGGGCAGACGGGACATTTTCCTATTCGGAGATGAAGCTCTTTCCTGAGCAGCTATGTGCCTCTCCCAGCAGAACAGAGTGAGTGAAGACCCTCATCCCTGATTCTGAACTTAGTCAAAGCCCAGGGAACTATTGCCCTGGCCAAAGGTCAGCAGTGGCAACAGTCGTTTTTGTTTTTAATTCATTAATCTAATATCCTGGTTATCAGAAGATTTGTCATAGGTCTCTTTTTTATTCTGCTGATTTGGCAGACTTAACATATTCTCTATAAAGAGACTTTATTTCCACACTTGGCTCAGTTTTTCTGTTCCTTCTGGCAGTTGTCTCAGTCCTTAGGGTTTTGTAATCTCTTGAGAAGTGCTCCTGCTGATGCCTTCCTCCTCCTTGGATCTGTAAGCCAAACTGAATCACAGTGAAACATATTCCCTAGTCCTCACTGATGAACAATGAGGTAGAAGATGCATTTTGTATATTTTGAGTGCCACCCATGATATTTACCTGAGTCTATAAAAAGCATAAAATGCTTGTATATGTTATAAATTTCTCTTTTTACCTTTTGATTCCTTAAACCATTGAAGATCTTTCAAGTCCAAATTTTAAGAAAACTAGTGTGCTGTAAAGGAGTAGTAGGTAACAGCATAATTCCTAATGTCAGACAGATGTAACTTTCTGGCTTTAATGGTTACTCTGGTACTTACTGGCCATATGACTTTGGACATATAATTAAGCCTCATATCTCTAAGATGGACATCACTCTTGTCCTTCCTCTTGTGACAGAGGAGATGAATTAATCAGATGATCTATCTCCAGCACTTGTCAAAGCACTTGATATATAATTTGTGCTCAACAAACAGTATTCATTATTATCAATATAACCATTAATAAGAAGAAGGTATTTTCAATATCAGTGGTTCTCAACCAGAGATGATTTTGCTCCCGCTCCCCTCCCCCCCCGCCAGAAGACATTTGACAAGGTATGGAAAAATATTTGGTTGTCACAACGAGGCAGATGGGTGAGGAGCTTCTATTGAGATATAGTGGGTAGAAGATAGAAAGGATGGAAAATATCTTACAATACCCAGGACAGTCCTCCACAACAAAGAGTCATCCATCCCCAAATGTCAATAGCACTAAGGTTGAGAAATCCTGCCATAATTCTCTGTGCTTAACAGCCTCTTCTCCAGCATTGATAATGTTTTCATTTGAAACACTATACTGTCAAAGAGATTTTGATTGTTCTTTTTTGTGTGCACTTTAAGGTATGTCTATACTTTTGCAGGCTAATTCACTTGGAACACAATAAACAATTATATTGTATAAAATATTAGATATACAAAAGAAGTCTGAATGAAAAGCTTCTTATAAAATGATGGCTCTTTTCTTACAAAATGCATTATATGCTAAAAATCAAATCATGATATTTTGGCCTTTTTGAGACATATTTGTAAAAAAGTAGATCAAGCATCAGGTGTTATTAGTAAGTTATATAGGAATCTATACAAGTATACCTAGTGATAGTAAAACCCAGAATAATGTTGTTTAAACAAAATAAGTTGCATTTGCTTATTATTGCATTTAGAGTTAATTTTTTCTAACATGACAATCTGAATATTTGCAAGGGTTAGCAGTAATGTTTAATCAGTAAAATTAGTCATTTTTAGCATATACTTTATAGTGATCAATCACATTCAATTTTATGAACAGAGTTGATCACATTAAAATGCATTAGTGATTGTTCAGAAACTGAAAAAAATAGGCCATTAGCTTTCATTTTGTCACTAATATTTTATATTACTAATACTTATTTGAATATTTTATGTAAAATTAATGTTGATTGACAGAAATTGTCATACTTAAATATAATATATGTAAATGGATCAAATATCCTACACTAATATTCATATTGACTTGAAATTTTTAGTCTTTTTCATCTAGTTGACCTCAAAGGACATATAAATCTATATCCATATCTATCTATCTATCTACACCATTAGATTTACTCAAATTCCAGTTTCTCAATGACGTATTTCCTGGAAATTCTCTTTAAAATAGCAGCCCCTTACACTCTCCCAACCCCACATTTTTCATAATTTTCCTTCCTTGTTCTATTTTGTTCCACATTATGTATAACTAATACAGTATAACTAGTGTACTACATATTTTTCTTTATTTTCACAATTATATAAGCCACACACACTAGCATATATAAGAATATGTAAGTTTTTGCATTTAATGTCCTACGTTTTAATGACAGGTCTGCCTGTTACTAACTGTGGGCTCGGAGCAAGTTAGGTAACCCCTCTGTTCCTCAGTATCTATATGAATACTAATGCTACCTACCTCATAGGGTTGTTATAAAGTTTAAATTAGTTAATACATACAAAAGTGCTTAGCACATAGTACTATGTAAATGTCACTTTTAATAATTAATCTGACAAAGGTAGAAATTTGTTTTTCAATACTTTATCCCATTAACCTATAACACACATGGCACCTGGTATGCAGTAAATGATGTGCTTAAAGAATAATACTCATTCTTCATTTAGCAAAGGTTTTCCGATTTTCCTTTAACACAAACATCTTACTATGGTCTTTTGGAAACCACTATGATATGGTTTGGCCCTGTCTCCCCAACCAAATTTCATGTCAAATTGTAATCCCCATGGTTAATGGAGGGGCCTGGTAGGATAATGGAGGCAGATTTCCTCCTTGCTGTTCTTGGGATAGTGAGTGAGTTCTTATAAGATCTGATCATTTATATGTGGCATGTTCCCATTCTCTCTTCTGCTCCACCATGGCAAAGACATACTTGCTTCCTCTTCACTTCCACCATGGTTGTAAGTTTCTGAGACTTTACAACCATGCTTACTGTACAGCTTGAAGAACTGTGAGTCAATTAAATATCTTTTGTCATAAATTATGCAGTCTCAGATAGTTCTTTATAGAAGTTTAAGAATGGACTCACACAGAATGGGCCACTGCTATAAAGATACATGAAAATGTAGAAGCGACTTTGGAATTGGGTGACAAGTAGTGGTTGGAACAGTTTGGATAGCTCAGAAGAAGACAGGAAGATGTGGGAAAGTTTGGAACTTCCTAGAGACTTGTTGAATGGTTTTGACTAAAATGCTAATACTAATTTGGACAATGAAAGCTGAGAAAGTCTCCAATGGAGATAAGGAACTTATTAGGAACTGGAGAAAAGGTCACCCTTATTATGTTTTAGCAAAGAGACTAATGGCATTGTGCCCCTGCTCTAGAGATCTGTGGAACTTTGAACTTGAGAGAGATGATTTATGGTATCCAGTAGAAGAAATTTCTAAGCAGCAAAACATTGAAGAGATGACCTGTTTTTTCTTGAAAATGTACAGTATGTATCCACAAAGAGATGGTTGAAAATTGGAACTTATGTTTAAAGGGGAAGCAGAGTGTAAAAGTTTGGAAAATGTGAAGCCTGAACATATGATAGAAAAAAAAAAAAAAAAAGCAAACAAATTATTTTGTGGGGGAGGAATTCAAGCTAGCTGCAAAAATTTGCAAGAAATGAGGATCCGAATGTTAATAGCCAAGATAATGGGGAAAATGTCCAGGCCATGTCAAAGACCTTCATAGCAGCTCCTCCCATCACAGGCTTGGAGGCCTAGGATGGAAATATGATTTTGTGGGCTTGGCCCATGGCCCTGCTGCTCTGTACAGCCTTGGGACTTGGTGCCCTGTGTCCCAGTCATTCCAGCTTCAACCATGGCTAAAAGGGACCGACATACAGCTTGGGCCTCAGAGGGTACAAGCCCCAAGCCTTGGCAGCTTCCACATGGTGTTGGTTCTGAGGTACATAAAAGGCAAGAGTTTGGAGCCTCCACCTAGATTTGAGAGGATGTATAAAAATGCCTGGATGTCCAAGCAGAGGTCTGCTGAAGGAGCAGAGCCCTCATGAAAAACCTCTACTAGGGCAATAAGGAGGGGAAGTGTAGGTTTGAGTCCTCACACAGTCCCATGGTGGGACATTGCCTAGTGGAGCTGTGAGAAGAGACCACAGTCCTCCAGAGCCCAGAATGGTAGATCCACTAACAGCTTGTACTGTGCACCTGGAGAAGTTGTAGGCACTCAGTGCTAGCCTGTGAAAGCAGCCATGAGGGCTGTGCACTGCAAAGCCACAGAGGCTCAGTTGCCCACAGCCATGGGAATCTACCTCTTGCATCAGCATGCCTTGGGTGTGAGACATGGAGTCAAAGGAGATTATTTGGGAGCTTCAATATTTAATGACTCTCCTGCTGTGTTTCAGACTTGCATATATTCCCTTTGTTTTGACCTATATCCCCTTTGTTTTGGCCTGTTTTTCCCTTTGGAATGGGAGTACTTACCCGATGACTGTACCCCTATTGTATCTTGAAAGTAACAAACTTGTTTTTGACATTTACAGGCTCATAGATGGAAGTGACTTACCTTGTCTCAGATGAGACTTTGGACTTGGACTTTTGAGTTAATGCTGGGATGAGTTAAAGACTTTGGGGACCAGTTGGGAAGACATGATTGCTTTTGAAATGTGAGAAGGACATGAGATTTGGGAGGGGCAAGGGGTGGAGTTATATAGTTTGGCTCTGTGCCCCCACCCAAATCTCATGACTAATTGTAATCTCTAAGGGTCAGAAGAGGGACCTTGTGGGAGGTAATTGGATCATAAGGGCAGATCAAGGGGCTGTACTCATGATAGTGGGTCAGTTCTCATGAGATTGAATTGTTTAAAAGTGTACAATACATCTCCCTTCTCTCTGTCTCCTGCTCCACCATGGTAAAGACAGGCTGGCTTCCCTTTCACCTGCTGCCATAATTGCAAGTTTCTTCTATAGCCTGCATAACTGTGAGCCAGTTAAACCACTTTTCTTCATAGATTACCCAGTCTCAGATTGTTCCTTATAGCAGTGTGAAAGTGAACTGATACCATCATGTCCTACAACTCTTCTCCTCCAAAATAGAGAGAAATGAGGGTAAAGAAAAGGCACAAATATATGCAATCAAATTAGAGAAAAACTTTTTAAGATTACATTTTATTTTTCCTATTATACTTTTTTACTGACCACCTTTGTCATCTTCATCAAAATATGCTTGAAAAGGAAGAGGCTGTAACAGATTAAGTAAACAAAAAATGCTGTAATTGTAAAAACATAACAGTCTCTTGTGAAGAACATTACAGTGTGTGGGATAAAAATAGCTTTCCACTTAGATAATATATACAGTGATTAAAAATGAACCTTAGGTGCCTATATTAGTCTTTTCTCATGCTGCTAGTAAAGACATACTTGAAATTGGGTAATTTATAAGTTAATAACAATAAATTAATAAATTATAATAAATTAATTGACTCATAGCTCCACATGAGTTCCTCACAGTTATGGCAGGGCCTCACACATGGCAGAACACAAGGAAAAGCAAAGCCTCACAATCATGGCAGAATGCAAGGAGAAGCAAAGTCCCAAGAGAGCATGTGTAGAGGAACTCCTCTTTATAAAGCCACCAGATCTCATGAGACTTACACACTATCATGAGAACAGCATGGGAAACACCCACCTCTTTATAAAGGATTTCCCCTATGTTTTAATAACCTCCCAGTGGGCCCCTCCTAGGTCTAACTGGAATTATGGGAGCTAGAATTCAAGATGAGAATCAGGTGGGGCACAGCTAAACCATATCAGTACATATGTAACTAATAGGAAATGAAAGCATTCTGCTTTGTAACTAACAAACCATGCTAGGGGATTTGTGCTTGATTTATTTTTGATTCTCACAGAGGACATAGTAAGTAAAACTTATAAAAAGCATCAATATTTATATTTATTCATTCATTTATTCTGGAGACAGGGTCTTGCTCTGTTGTCCATGGTGGAGTGCAGTGGTGTGATCTTGGCTCACTGCAAACTCCACCTCCAGCTTCAAATGATTCGGGAAAGACCTGCTCCCATAATTAAATCATCTCCCACTGGATGCCTCCCCCCAACACATGGGAATTATGGGAGCTACAAGATGAGATTTAGGTGGGGACACAGAACCAAACCATATCAATAAGTTAGATAATAAAAAAATATAAACTCTAAAGACACTGAGCTGATAAGACTATTGTAAAAATAGATAAAAATTACTATAAAATAAGCTATATTACTAGAGATAAAGATAGCAATCTCATAATGACAAGGAAGTCAATTAATTAAGAAAGCATAACACTAATTCACATTTACACATTTAATAATGGCTGCAAAATACATAAAGGAATAACTAATAGTAATGAAGGGAGAAATAGGCAAAATCAGAATCATGGTTGTCATTTTCTACACCCTCTCTGAATAAGTGATAAATATATCATCAGTAAGAATATAGGAAAAAGTTAATAATATCAACTAATTATACCAATTAGACTCACCTTTAAAATTTTTAGCAAAGAGAATCCACAAATACATGAAAATATTAAATTTGGAATAAAATCACCTTACTATAATAAGAAAATAAGAAACAAGATCATCTCACTAATGTGAAAACAGCATTTGATAAAATTCAAGGGCAGCTTATTCATAATAAAAAATCTCAACTAATTAGAAGCAGAAAAGAGAATTCACTAAAATGTCTATAAAATCCTAAAGTGATGATGATAATTCTGGTGAAAGGACTGAATTCTTTTCCTCTAAGTTTGGGAGCAAGTCACGATACCCACTAACTTTATTGCCGTCAAGAAGGCACTAGAGGTCCTAGCCTGTGCATTAAGGTTTAAAATATATATATACATTTTGAAATGGAAGAAAGAAAGCTGTCTTTATATAAAACAACATGAGTATTGGACATAAACAATTGGAAATTAAAATTAAAATTTAAAGTAAAAAGTCAACACATTAAATATATAGGGATACATATAACAACAAATATACAAAAAGACTAAAAACATTTCTAAAAGAAATCAAAAAAGATCTCCCAAAATTGAGCAGTATGTAATGTTGTTCATAGTTGGAATGACTCATTATTGTTTATCAGTTCTTTCCAAAATGATTTATGGATTTTACACAACCTCAACTGAAATTTCTATGAGTTTCTTAATAGAAATTGACAAGCTTTTCATATAAATTCTTATATTTATATGGAAAAACAAATGGTCCAGAAATCTAACCAAAACAACTACATTTTAGAAAACAAAGATGAAGGACTCTACATTATTATTTTTGTATAAAGTGATCATAATTAGAATTTTTTTAAGAATAAGGATAGATCTATCAATCAATGGAGTAAAATAGAGTAACTTCATTCACAAATACATGGGCAAATGACTTATGACAGAGGTGCCAAAGTAATTCAGTGGGGGAAAGGACAGCCTGTTTTATAACTGGAAAAACCATTTATAAAATAGGGCAGCTTTGGAAGGGTCACTAAAGTTTTTCTGGACAGGGAGGGGAATTCTATGATAGTATTCAACAACTAAGTCTAAGTATTTGAAAGAAACTTATTAGATGTTACCTCAGGACTGCAGTAAGTTTTAGATCCGAGACAAAAATTTGTTCGTGCCTATCAATGTTGGTGGATATCAACATTTATTACACTAAAATGCCTTTATAATTTTCTTTGTCATCAGCCTATGTCTTGAAGGGAAAACTTTCTACAGAGAAAAAATATCTCATGCATATGACCTCTACTTAAATAATGGCTTAAACGGAAGTTCTTTTTGAACAGAGTAATTCAGGGTACTAAAACTCAAAGACGTCCTTTCTGAAGGAAAAAGTGAGTTTTATTTTTTTTTACAAATCCAATGTGTTAATTATATATTTTTAATTTTTCTGCTTCTTATTTGAAGTAGAACATCCCTGCCTTTCTGAAAGCAAAATAAATAATTTGCTAATGAGTACTTCCACTTTCTGCATTATTCTGGTTTATATCTTTGGGATACTGCTAGAATAGTTACTGGAACTTCTGCATTTTAAAATACAGAACTTTCTAATTATTTAGAAAACAACCTAACAGATACAGTAAATTTTGCACTTGCAAATAATGCTACTTTCTTGAAGATGGCATGTGTAGAAGAAGAAACTATTATTTAAAGCTTTCAGAAAAAGTAGAAAACATTATGAAAATTTGAACCAGCTGATTCTTGAATGTGAAATGTTTAAATTCTTTTCCTGATAATTCAATCATAGGCACATTCCAGTTTTTATTCCTTTCTTTAAAAAAAATCTCAAGTGCCAGCAACTTCCTATACTTTCATCAAATGGCTTTGAGATGAAAATGAAAGTTTTTATGTAAAAAACTTAAGAAAAATCATGTAAATCATACTTCATATGGGACTAAGGGAGGCTTATCATTTGAAAAATGGGGGGGGATTATAGTAATTGGGATAAAAATAAATTATACAAAAATTATAATTGTTATAACTAGAGAGATAATAATTGGTAAGTAGTATAATTGTTTCATATTTGAAATGTTTTGATACCTCTACTATAAATTAAAATTTCCTTAAAGAAGCCAAGGTTACAAATTTAAAAATAAAAGTAGGTGCTCAGTTAAATGTGTTACTTTACAATTGGTTATGCAAATAGAAGGAAAGTAAATCTATATCTTCACTACTCAGACTGTGAATATTAATATTTGGACAGTATCTGCAGTACATTTAATTTTCTACTTACATTAAATCACATCATTTTATTTAATTATTGTGGAGAGCATGTGAACTGTATCCCTGGAATCTGGCACACACAGAGTTCTGTGCTTAACTCTGGAGCAAAACTCTAGAATCAAGAAGCTGTGGTTCCTGAGTCAAGAGGGTCCCATGTGGAGCAGTCTTTGCTCTAAGCTGGGGTGTTTAATGATGGAAAGCTTTCCCTGTGTGCCAGATTAGACTGCAAGAGCAGTGGAGGTGGGGCCCTCCTGAAAGGACCTTGACAGAGGATGCTGCCTGACAGGCCCAGGCAACTGAAAGGCATGCAAAAGCCCCACTGCTCAATTACAGCAGCGGTTATTAATAAAGTCTTTGTCTATTTGTTCTTTTCCTTTGCCTCCCTCCCTCCTTCCTTCTTTTCTTTCCTCCTTCTTTTTCTCCTCCTCCTTCTTTTGTTCTTTTTTGTTCATTCTTCATCCATCTGATCATGGGGAAATCAAAAACAGCTGCTTACAAATACAGACTGAGGTAAAGGAAACAAATAAATAATCCAACGATGATTCCCTTTCTCTTGATAGATAACTGAATCTGGGTTAGACCCTGGTTGAGGAAAGGGAAACTATTTCAAATTGTGTGTCAGAAAAAAAATGTGATTTAGATCACATTGTACTTATTAGTTGTGGATACATTCGATATCCAAGAGAAATGATAAAGCTCAAGAACTGAGAAGAGGACCCTAACAGATCAAACAACTGAAACAATTGAAAACAATGGTGGGGAGGCAAAATTGAGCTATTTGCTGATAGCTCTCTACTAAATTCAGGTCTTACAGTACACCCATCTTATTTCACTGTGCATCCAGAATGACTAACATAAGTCTCAACAGATGTTTCCTGAAAGAAATGAAAGACAATTGAAAAATCTGTTACTTTGTTTTATTAAACCCACCATTTTTTCCTACACATCTGGGAACCTGAAAGTAAATTGTTACTTTATCTGGAAAGATGCATTTTCAGGATTAGAGGAAAATCTTGGCGTGCAATTGCATGGTATAGCAACTGTGTGGTGAAGCAGAAAACTTAAAGATAAAATGTAATGTGTCATGCGTTATCATGTTCAAATTTTACAAAATGGTAATTTTTAAAATATCTGTTCCTTTTTCTACTTAGCTTGTGATTTATGGTTTAAAATGGATTTCTGTTAACTTACTACAAATAGACTTCTCCAGCTTTCCATTGAAAATAAGTGTAAAGATCAGAAAATAAAAAACAATACTCAAGACTAAAACTAAAATAATGTGCTGCTAGAAAGCAAGAGATATTTTATATAATTTCAAAGTATACTAATTTCATTCAAACCATCTTCATGGTTTTTGTTCTATTTACAAACCACATGCATTATTTACTTAGTACATTTCTTGAAATAAGATTGAATTTTTTATTTAGCCTGGTAAGAAATAATAATATTTTTGCTATTACCTATTTTCTTTCTAAAATTTGGTTTTCAAATCTGTATGCCAGAATGTTTAGTGATATTACTATGATGAAAATTAAACACAACTAGAAACACATATAGTACACCTCCCTAATTTCTCATCATTTCTTTAAAAAATCCAATGTAATTCCTCTTGTGAGACTCTAAATAAAACAGCAAATTTGCCATCTTATTACAGTGATAAAAGTATCACAGCAAAATCAGAAGACATCTGTCATTCTTTATTTCTCTACTGAATAAGTGCCTGACTATATGAGGGGTTCTAAAGGAGAAAAACATGTTTGGAATCTAAGAAAAGATTCCATCATCATCTATAACCATCCACAGTAAGTCTTACGCTTGAACTAAACACTTAGGCTATTTGCTTATTACAGTTTTGTTATGCTTCCATCTTCTGTTCTCATTTTAAATGTATATCCACAAATATACATTTATATAATGGCTTTCCTCATTTCCACATTCCATTCGTAGACCAATTTTTAAAAATACTTAATATAAGTCTCATAGATTGTGATTAAATGCATACAATTTGACAAGCTTATTTCACACAATTTGGGCTTTTGAAAATAGTTTTTATATAATATATTGCAATAAAGCCTAAATATTAAGTCCAATGTTATTACATTCAAAGAACACATATTGTGTGTCTGCGCTATCCAGTGTGTCTGCTTGTTCAGTGGGGAATGCAAAAATTATTAATGCTGTGATAATTTTGCTATGAAAAACTTTCTATTAATTATAATAGAGATATGAACAATGTCACACCTCAAGAAACTGGAGAAACAAGAACTAAATAAACTCAAACCCAACAGAAATAAAGATTAGAGCAGAAGTAAATGAAATTGAAGCAAAAAATTACAAAAGATTAAAACAAAAAGCTGGTTCTCTGAAAAGATAACAAAATCAACAGACTATTAGTAAGATTACCCAAGAAAAGAAGAGAGAAGATCCAAATAAGCTCAGTTAGATGTTCATTGTGAATGACTTTACTTCGTTTAAAACATTTTCAATAGTCTTTTTAAAAACTTAGCAACAGCATTACCTGTTAAGTTATCCAAGTTTTCATTACCTGCCACTGTGTTACAGCATTACCTGTTTAGTTATCCAAGTTTCAAATGACCACATTAATGATTGTAACTTATACATAACAAACCCTTATAAGCTGAAAATTATATTTTAATAAAATATTATTGGGCATTGAAAAACTAAAAGAAGGTAAAAGTAAGATTTGATATTTAATTTTAGTTGCAATAAGTAACCTTATAAAGTAAATCAGTAAAAACTTTGTTTTGATGAACACAACAGTTTGATTTTGTGTTATTAGTGGTTCTTCTTCTCCTCTAATAGATTCTGCCTCACTTTTGTTTTGGGTACATGATACTGAGAGTGTTCTGGTTTCCACAGAGAAATTGCTCTTACTTTATTTTAACAGCTCTTCTTACAATCTCAAACTACTCTTCAAGTTCATATCAATCTCCCTGCTACACTCTTTGAGCTTATCTCCCTTTGATTTTTTTCTTGCTGATTTCACTTTGGTCACCCAGATCTCTGCTGGTCCTTGATGGGCAGGACTATCTTTTTGGGCTTTCACACTTGCACTTCCCAGAACACTCTACCATAAGAATTTCTAAGGGTTTTGCCATCCCCTAAGATCTCTGCTCAAATATCATCTCATTAGATAGGTATTTCAAAACCATTACCCTCTGCTCATTTTTTTTCATACATTCTTATTGCGACCTAGCATATTATATAAGCACTTGCTATTGCTGATTTTGTCTCCTACCTTTCACTAACATTCCAGGTCCATGAAAGCACTTTGTTTGGTTTACATCTACATTTCCAGGGTCTAGAGCTTTATTGGTAGTTAATGGGCACTGATGTAATATTATGTTTTATATTTATCACATGAATTAATGAGGCTAACATGCCATGAACTGATGTATTAAAGCTTGTATTGCTATTGATTCCTCACACACATATGTCTTGTGTTGTATATTGGTATGCTTTTATTTGTACAAACCCACACAACTTTAGATTCAAAAATAAAGTAAAGCAAAAACAATACAGGACTGCTCACATCTTTACTCTTTATGCTTTTTCAAAACATTCTATACTAAGAACAGCCATGATGAGAAGAATAGCACAAAATCTTAGCTAAGCTGAGAATACACGTTTACTTCTTGTGTCTCCAATGTGTTAAAAAATGTGCTACAATATTCCAGTGCTTTAGCATTTTTTTGAAACTTTTAAAACATTGTTTATATTTATGATATTTGATTTGAGTATTTGTGAAAACCCTTGAAGTATCACTGTAGAACTGTAGATCTTCACAGAGCACAAGTGGAAAAACACTAAAGAAGAGGCATCTAGATCTCAACAGAAAATGACTTTTATGTAACCAGACAGAAAAGAAAGAAAGCAGACTGTGGTAAAATCTATTTTTATTATAAAAGTTTTAGTCAAGGGATAACTTTTTTACAGTGCAGCTATCATAAAACTAAAGGACCTCAGGAGAGCTCTTCTGTCTTGAGGAGAGTCCAAGTCGTAATGCCCACTCCTGGATAGAACTGCTTTCAAAATATTCACAACTCCAAAGAGATACACACTAATTAGGTTTCAAAGTCAGACATCTGCAACTAACATTTGTACTTATTTAAAAATATTCCATAGATCAATAGGTATATACTGACTGTCTACCATCTGCAAAAAATTAGGAGGCATAAGAGGGGCTACAGAATAAATCAGCACTTTATTCGTTCAACAATTATTTTTTGAGCTTCCACTATGTGCAAGATATTGCTCAAGACAAAACAAACAAAACCCCCCAGCCTTATGGAGCTGGAGGAATTAAGACAAAATCACTGAAGAAAAAAAAATTAAAAGCACGGTATTTGAGGGGCACATTTATAGTAACAATAATGTGAGCTAAGGAACAGAAGTAAGGACAAGCAGGGTAGTTTCTGAGAATGGCCCAGGTACTTTGTGTTAGTTAAATGTAGATAAGCAATAGGCCATACATATACAGAGATGGGTAACATCCATATTTGTGATCATTACTTTTATGTGTCAACTTGACTGCATTAATGGACACTGTGATAATTAGTAAAACATTAGTTCTTGGTCTGTCTGCAAGTCTATAAGAGTGTTTCTGAAAGAGATATGAACTAAATAAGATATGAATCAGTGAACTAAGTAAGGAAGATTTGCCCTCACCAATACAGGAAGGCATCATCCAATCCATTGAGGATCCATATACAACAAAAAAAGTAGAGGAAGGAAATACAATGTCTTTCTTCTTGAGCTGGGTCATCTATCTTATCTTGTCCTTGAATATTAGAGATCCTGGCTCTTGAGGCTTCTGATTCAGACTGAATCGCACCACCAACTTTCTTGGTTCCCTGCCTTGCAGATGGCATACTGAGACTTCTTGGACTCTACGATCATGTAAGCCAGTTTCCCTAATAAACTTTTTTATTTATATAAATTCTATTGGTTCTTTTTCTCTGGAGAATTCTGACTAATACATTACTGCAGAGAAACTTAAATGTCGAGTCAGAGGACTCTGTACCCAGTTGGTTAGTCATGAAGAGCCAACGTAAATTTTTGAATAGGCAAAGAGTTCTTAGTAGTCAGCACAAAAATTAAAACAGTGCACTTATATATTGATATTCTCGTAAATATTAACTTACCTACATTTTGTTTTTATATCAAAATTCCTATAGCAAAATGAAATGTGTAGTTTCACAAGCTATTAGGAAAAAAAAAGAAATGAAAAAATAACTATGGTTCCTTTAACAGTTTTTAAGTTTCTCCTCTTTCTCTCTTCCTTTTTTTCATGAAAAATGAATGCAAGCATAGAAAATTCAACATTTTTATATGGAGAGTTAGATCCTATACATGTTACTAGTTATGTGGTTGAGCTCTTTGACCTATTCATTATTTTGAAAGAAACTGAAATGACTGTGAGATGTAGAACGCACCCAGATCAACACAATGCTCAGCCCCTGTGCTGTGATGAACAGCAATATATTTAAGCATTTAATATTTATATTCACTTCAACTTGTTTGCTCATTTTTCATTGTCAGTGCCTATAGAGATAAAAGAAATTAGTTTCATTATTGATGACTTCTAAATACAGACAAGCTTAGGGAGGAATGAAATCACACAGTGCTGTGTGTTCCAAACTGAATGCTACATCCAAGCAGTGCCTGTGAAAGAAGGCTAATTAAAATGGTGCTTTTGATGATGTGCTTACAAATCACCTTCTTTAATCTGTCCTTCACCTACACATATGTACATCAAACTGTCCTTACTAAAGAGGTGACATCAGAAAAATCAAATAGGTAATTTTGACTAATATCACCTTTGTCTTTGCTCTCCCAAAAACATGAATGATTTGAACAGTAGATTTCTTTCAGGTGAAGGCCTGAAACCTTCACATATGACTCAGCTTGGTACTCTAATGAATATTCATTAATCTGTGGAGATTTCTTGGGAGATAAGAAGCTTCTAAATGAAAATAATGAATGTTGTTGCTTCCGAGCATTTCCCCAGTAATTCATATTGTCCTGATATACATACAGAATCTTTTCCTGAGTTACCTTTGTGACCCGTGTTTGATAGTGGAATAAAACGAGAAAAGGTCCAAATTTAAAATATTCCTAAAGAAAACTAACTCTAAACACTGCTGTCAATACCTAATAAAGGAATAATTTAATACCTAAGAATTCCTAGCAATGCTAATCAACTTCCTGAAAATCATCAGGCTAGGACAATCATTTGCCTTAAGTTATCATACTGCTCTTTTTTGCGACAGAGCCCCTAAAAGTAAATAATGTGACCTTTTCTTCTCAAAAATAATCTTTTTGACCATTTCCATGAAACATATATTAAGTTGTTTGAACACCACTAATACCCTTGCCCTTTAGACCCTGCTTTCAGAGATAATGAGTTGGAGTTTGCTGAACATTTCATCTCTGTTCCAGCCTCTTGCATGTTCATGGTGTTGAATGACCCACCCTGGTAAAACACACTGTTTTATCTTTATTCTCATTACAGATAGAAAGTAAAATCTCATTAGCTAACTGACTCAGGAACCCTGTGTGGTCGATTGCAATATGACCTACCAAATGGGAAGCTTTGCCTCTTTTAAAATCACTCTTAAATTGTAAGGAAGACAAAAAGATCAAGGAAAATTCAGTTGCAAAAAATAATAATAATAATGTGTATATGTGTTATATATATATATATATATATATATAGGCCGGGCCCTGTGGCTCACGCCTGTAATCCTAGTACTTTGTGAGGCTAAGGTGGGCGAATCACTTGAGGTCAGGAGTTTGAAATTAACCTGGCCAACATGGTAAAACCCTGTCTCTACTAAAAATACAAAAAAAAAAAAAAAGAAAAGAAAATTCAGTTGCTCTTCATTCATTTAGCCCTTAATAAATAATGTCTCTAAAAAATAAGTCTAAATTTATGATATCCCCTTTCTGAAAGTTTTCTCAAAATGTTCCTAAAATGTAATTAGAAGTAAGAGGAAGTAAATTCCTAAACTATTATTTTTAGTTATAAATTTAGTTTATTGAAACAGTTATAGCTAAAAATACAAATTTCCTGCTTTAACTAGTAAGAAATATTATAAAATCTAATATCACTTCTCTGGATACTAATTGTTATTATATTGTGTGTGTTAATTCAAATGATTTCATTGAATCAAAATCGATCAGGACAAATGAATGGATTTATTAATCCACACATTAGTTAGTGTCCCATGCTATACTGAGCAGTATTGAGACAAAAGACATGTGGGGTCCACCTATAAATTGAAGACAAGAAAACAGCCAGTACTGTTTTTACTATATATTTTTGTTGATACAAAATATTTTACATATATATAGGCTACATGTGGTGTTTTGTCATATGCATAGAATGTAACTTGAATATCTATTCTTTATAGATGTTGCGACTATTTCAGATTTTCTCTTCTAGCTACTTTGAAATATATAAAATACATTGCTACTATTAACTGTAGTCACCCTACTCTGCTATTGAATATTAGAACTTACAACTTCTATCTAACTGAATGTTTGAATTCATTAGCCAACCTCTCTTCATCCCCAGCTTCACCCATACATCCTTCTCTGCTGCTAATTTCTATCATTCTACTCTCTACTTTCATGTGACCTACTTTTTTAGCTCTCACATATGAGTGAATGCATGCAAAATTTGTCTTTCTGTGCCTGTCTTATTTCACCAAATATAGTGACCTCCAATTTCATCCATGTTGCTGCAAATCACAGGATTTCATTTTTTTTATGGACAAATAGAATTCCATTGTGTATATATAGTACATTTATTTATTCATTTACCTGTCAATGGACAATTAGGATGATTCCATATTTCGTCTGTTGTAAATAGCACTGCAATAAACATGGGGGGGGTGCAGATATTTCTTTGGTATCATGATTTCCTTTCCATTGGATAAATGTCGATTAGTGGGATTTCTGGATTGTATTGTAGTACTGTTTTTAGTTTTCTGAGAAATCTCACAGCTTTTTGAATAATGATTATATAACTTTACATTCCATCAATGGTATAAAAAAGTTCCCTTTTTCTCACATTCTTGCCAGTGTCTGTTACTTTTGTCTTTCTGATGATGATAGCCATTTTAACTGGAGTGTGACATCTCTTTGGGGTTTTGATTTGCATTTCCCTGATGATTAATGATGTCGAGCATTTTAAAAAATATCTCTTAGCTACTGATGTGAACCTAACAGAGTCAATTTTAGATATGAACCTGACAGACTCCATCTTAGCCTCTCCCTCCCTGCCATTCTCTCCACTGGGTACACAGCTGGGTCATGCTGTACCCAGAACTTTGTAACCACATCCTGCTTGGCAAGTCCCCCCAGCTATTGTGAATACCCCCCCTTGGTAACCAGCAACTGATGGGAACTTCCTGCCTCCTGGTTACCAGCTTCCACTTCTAACTTGCTTGTTCTGCTTCTGTAAAATTCTGCTTCAGCTAGACTTCCCTTCCCCACTCTCCTAGAATAGATATGAAAGGAAATCACATCCCCTAGTCAGGGCCGAGAGATTTTTGAGTGTGAGGTGACTCTTAGTCACCGGCAATAAAGGACTCTCAATTGAAACTTAGTGTGGCACTTCCCTTCTAACTCGCTCGGGTATAACACTATGTGTATGTATTTTTTGAGGCATGTCTTTTGCCATTAATATTTATTATTATTATTGTTATTATTATTTGGAGCCAGAGTTTCACTCCTGTTGCCCAGGCTGGAGTGCAATGGCACATCTCAGCTCACTGCAACCTACGCCTCCCGGCTTCAAGTGATTTTCCTGCCTCAGCCTCCTGAGTAGCTGGGATTAGAGGCACCCACCACCTTGCCCGGCTAATTTTTGTATTTTTAGTAGAGACCAGGTTTCACCATGTTGGCCAGGCTGGTCTTGAACTCCTGACCTTAGGTGATCTGCCTGCCTCAGCCTCCCAAAGTGCTGGGATTACAGGTGTGAGCCAACATGCTTGGCCCATGATTATTTATTTTTTTACTATTGAGTTGTTTCAGTTCCTTGTATGTTTCTACATATTAGACTCTTGCTGAATGAAGAGTTTGAAAATATTTTCTCCCATTAAACAGGTTGTATTTTCACTCTGGTTGATGGTCTCCTTCGTTATGCAGAAACTGTTCTGTTTAATATAGTCCCATTTGTCTACTTTTGTTTTTGTTACTTGAGCTTCTGAAATCTTAGTCATAAAATCTTTGCCTAGACAAATGCCCTAGCATGTTTTCTGTACATTTTCTCCTAGTAGTATTATAGCTTCAGGTCTTAAATGTAAGACCAGAGTCCTCTTTGAGTCGATTTTTTAATATGGTAAGTATATAGGGGTTTGGTTGTATTCTTTTGCATATGGCAATTAAAGTCTTTCAGCGCATTTATTGAAGACTATACCCTTCCTCTAATGTATATTCTTGGTGTCTTTGTTAAAAATCAGTTAGCTATAAAAAGGTGGATTTATTTCTGGGGTTTCTCTTCTGTTCCATTGGTGTATGTTTCTGTTTTTACACTAATACCATGCTCATTTGGTTGTTATAGCCTTGAAATACATTTTAAAGTCAGGTAGTGTAATGTCTCCAGCTTCGTTCTTTTTGCTCAGGATTTATTTGACTATGTGGTCTCCTTTTATGTTCTATATGAATTTTAAGATTTTTTTCCTACTACTGTGAAAATGTCATTGGTAGTTTGATAGGGATTGCATTGAATCTGTAGATTACTTTGGATAGTATGGCCATTTCAACAAAATTAATTATTCCAATCCATGAGTTTGAAATGTTTTGCCATTTGTTTGTGTCCTGTTCAGTTTCTTTCATCAATATTTTACAGTTTTTCTTGCAGAGGTCTTTCAACTCCTTGGCTAAATTTATTCGAAGATATTTTATTTGTTTTGTAGATATTGTAAATGAAATCGCTTTCTTGATTTTTCTGTTAGTTTATTATTGGTATATAGAAACATTTGATGTTTGCATGTGGATTTTGTATCCTGAAACTTTACTGGATTTGTTTATCATATCTAAAAGACTTTTTGATGGCATCTTCAGGTTTTTCTAGACTTAAGATCATGTATTCTGCAAAAAGGGACAATTTTACTTCCTCTTCTCTAATTTGGATGGCTTTTTTCCCCCTTTTTTACTTGCCTGATTGTCGTGGCTAGGATTCTCAGTACTATACTGGATATGAGGGACGAAAGTGGCATCCTTGTCTTGTTCCATATCTTAGAGGAAAGTCTTTCAGCTTTTCCCTGTTCTGTATGATGTTATCTGTGAATTTATGGCCTTTATTATATTGAAGCGTATTCCTTCTATGCCTCATTTTTTTGAATTTTTTTTTTATCAAGAAGTAATATTGAATTTTATCAAATACTTTGTCTGCATCTACTGAGGTAATTGTGTGGTTTTTTTCCTTCATTCTGCTAATGTAATATATCATACTTATTGATTTGTATATGCTGAGCCATCCTTGCATCCTTGCATACACTTACTGATTTGTGTGTTCTGAGATATCCCTGCAATAAATAATAATAAAATAAGAATAAATCCCACTTGATCATGGTATATTATTTTTTGATGTGCTGTCATTTTCTGTTTGCTAGTATTTTATTGAGGACTTTTTCATCTATATTTTTCAGGAATACTAGCCAACAGTTTTCTTTTATGTTGTATCTTTTCTGGTTTTGGTATCAGGATAATACTGGCCTCATAGAGTTAGGAAGAATTTCCTCCTCTTCAATTTTTTGAAAGAATTTGAGATTTGATGTTACTTCTTCTGTATATATTTGGCAGTGTCTGACAGTGAAGCCATCTGGTCATGAGCAGTTCTTTATTGGAAGATTTTTTATTACTGATTAAATCTCATTACTCATTATTGGTCTGTTCAGGTTTCCTATTCATCTTGATTCAATGTTTATAACATTTATGTGTCCAAGAATTTATCTATTTCGTCAACTTTTTCCAGTAGATTACTGTACATTATAAAATAGTCTCTGCTTGTCTTTTGTATTTCTGGGTTATTTGTTCGGAGGTGTTCATTTTTTGTTACTGATTTTGTTTATTTGAATCCTCTCTTTTTTCCTGGTTAGTCTGGATAGCAGCTTATCAGTTTTATCTTTTAAAAACTGATTTTTCTGTTGATTCTTTATATTGTTGTATTAGTCCTTATTTCCTTTAGTTCTGCTCTGATTTTTATTATTTCTTTCCTTCTGCTAATTTTGGGTCTGATTTGTTTTTGTTTTTCTAGTTTCTAGAGTTGAATCATTAGGTTGTTTATTTAAATTCTTCTGCTTTTATGACATAGGCATTTATTGCTGTAAACTTCCCTCTTAGCATTGCTTTTCCTGTATCCCATAGGTTTTGGTAGGTTTGTTTGCATTTCCATTAGTTTCAATGATTTTTTTGATTTCATTCTTACTTTTTTTATTGACCTAATGGTCATTCAGAAGCATGTTGTTTAAGTTTCAGGTATTTGTACAATTATCAAATTTCTTATTGATTTCTTGTTTTATTCCATTGTGTTCTGAGAAGATACTTTATATGATTTTGATTTTTTAACAATTTGTTGAGATTTAGTTTGTGGCCTAACGTATGGTGGATCCTGGAAAACGTTGTATGTGCTGATGAGAAGAACGTGTATTCTTTAGTTTTTGAATAAAATGTTCTGTAAAGACCTGTTAAGTTTATTTGGTCTAAAGTGACACTTAAATCCTGTGTTTCTTCATTGATTTTCTATCTAGAAAATCTGTCTAATGCTGAGAGTGGGGTGCCAAAATCCTCAACTATTACTGTACTAGAGTCTATCTCTTCCTTTAGATTTCATAATATTTGCTCTATATGTCTGGGTACTCTCCTGCTGGGTGTTCCTTTACATCCTTGCTGGATTGATCCCTTTATCATTATATAATAGCCTTCTTGTCCCCTTTTATAGTTTTTGACTTCACGTCTATTTTATTTGATGCAAGTATAGCTATTCCTGCCTGTTTTTGGTTTTCATTTGCATGGAATACCTTTTCCCAACCCTTTGTTTTCAGTCTATATGACTCATCACAGGTAAAGTAAATTTGCTATAAGTAGTATAGAGTTGGATCAGTTGTTTCATTCATTCATCCGGCCTATATCTTTTAAGTGGATAATTTAATCTATTTATATTCAACATTATTTTTTATATGCAAGTGTTCATTTCTGTCATTTTGCTAATTGTTTTCTGATTTTTTTTGTCTATTCTTTATTCCTTTCTCTTTTATTGTTAATTGTTGAAGGTCGGGGTTTTTTGTAGTGATAACAACAACAATAACAACAAAAAATACAGTCTTTTCTGTTCCTCATATCTGTGTTTGTCCTACCAAAAGTCTAATAATTGAATTTTAGACTTTTATCTATTTTTATGATAGTGGATATTATCCCCTCACTTCCAGGCATAGGCTTTCTTTAAACATTTCTCGTAGAGCCAATCAGCTGATGAATTGACTCCATTTTTGCCAGTCTGGACAAGATTTTATTTCTTCTTCATTTTTGAAGGATAAGTTTGTTGGTTGTAGTATCCTGCGCTGACAGGTTTTTTCTTGTTTGATTTTTTTTTTCCCCTTTCACCAGTCTGAATATATCATCCCATTCTCTCTTAGCCAGTAAGGTTCCTCCTGAATAATACATTGTTATAATGATGGGACTTCATTATATGTACCTTGATTATATTCTCTTTCTTCTTTTAAATTCTCCCCTTTTCTTTGACTATTGACAGATTGACTACAATGTGTCGTGAAGAAAAGCTTTTTAGGTTGTATGTATTTTAGAATCTTTGAGTTTCCTGTATTTGGATATTTAAATGTCTTATTAGACTTTGGGAAGTTTTAGCCATTATTTTCTTACATAGATTTATATACCTTTACTCCATTCTTCTCTGAAATACCCAATATTAGAAAATTCTGTTATTATATGATGTCCCATATGTCAGATAGGCTTTCCTAATTATTTTTTTATTTACTGGGTTATTTCAATACCCATCTTCAACTTTTGAAATAATTTCTTCTTGATCTGTTGAATCTCTCAATTGTATTTATTATGTCATTCATTGATTTTTATTAGTTCTAGGATTTCTGTTTTTTTAAATGATGTATATCTTTTTGGTGTATTTCTCATTTTTATCTTAAATTCTTTTTCTGGTTTATTTGTACTATTTACTTGTGTTCTCTTGTGTCTTACTGACCTTCTTTCATAATATTGTTTTGAATTATTTTCCAGACATTTCATAATTTCTTTTCCATCTGTTGCTAGAGAATTAATGTGTTCCTTTGAAGATGTCATGTTTCCTTACTTTTTCATGTTTCTTGTGTCCTTATGTTGATACCTGTGCATCTGGTATAACAGTCACTTCTTTCAATTTTTTGGATTGGCTTTCATAGGGCAAGACTTTCTCCTATAGATATATCTATGGCATTTGTTAGGTAGGGCACTTTAGCTTTTATTCTATGTGCATGCAGTAATGCAGTCTTTGGATGATTTTTTCAGCTGTAAAGAGCGTCAATCATGTTTGTGATTTCCTCAGTGGCTTAGGTTGAAGTTGTCAGTGGAGGCTGTGTTGAAGATTTTCTGGGGATGAGGATATCATATGGCCAGTCCTTGGCTTCAATTGTTATAGTGGTGGGCTTTGTGTGCCTGTCCTGGGCCCTTAAGTTACATATCCTTGCATTGATAATAACAGGTTCAAGTGTGTTATTGAGTTGTTTCTTAGGCCTTCATACATCTTGCTTAGGCGCCAGAAGTGACAGCAGTGAACTGCACGTGGGGGTGTGTCCTTGGGTCTTTGGACAACATGTATGGAATGGATGACAGCAGTGGCTGTGGCAGGACAACCCTCAGGCTAACAGGTGGCATAAAGTGGTGTTAGCCTTGGCAGAAACAGGCTGGGGGGCCAGTCCCAAGGCCCCCAGGTGGTGTGTGTGTGGAGGGGGTTCCAGCAACGCTGGTGGCAGCAGACTAGGCAGGTCCATTTTCAGGTCCCCAGGAAGAGTGTATGGATGCCAGTGATGGTGGATGGGGCGGGGCAATACACAGGCTTTTAGATGGCATGTTTAGCAGTGGCAGTTGTTCTGAGCATACTGTTAGGCTTTCTAAATGTGTGCATGCATGCCTGGGGCAACTGATAGAGGGAGGGGTCCCAGGAACTAGATGGAGTGCTAGGAAACTGCAAGGGAGCAATGCCTGGCTGGGTACATCTATCCTTAAGCCTTATTATGATGTACATAGATGCAGGCTGTGGTGGGCTAAGCAGGGAAATTCCCAGGCCTCTGGATCGTGTGCTTGGGGGACCAATTGTTGAGGCATTCTGGTCCTGTTATTAGGCCTCCTTGTGGTGCATAGGCATACGCAGGGTTAGTGACAAGGCCCTTGGGTGGTGTGGTCAGGCATTGGAAGAGATAGCTCCAGGTAGTTGATCCTCAGACCTACATAGGTGCAGGCTGTGAATGGGGGTGGGGGAGTGAGCCAATTCTGAAGTTCCTGGGTAGTGTGCTTGGGTGGTTGTGGCTGCAGTAGCAGTTGGCAGGGAGAGCCTATCATCAGGACATGTGTAAGTGCATGGTTGCTGTGCTGCTGAGGGGGGCCTGGATGCTGTAAGAATGAGCCGCTTTAGGCAGAGGGCTCTCAGTCTCTAGGGAGCACATACCTTGGCTCCCTTTATCCTGAGAGCTGCCTCCCCAGTGTGTTACATATCTCATTTTCCAAAGTATAGTATAGAGTGCTGGGGGTCTGGCTGCACTATGGGTTCAACAAATGTCATGCCACTACAGCCCTCTGGATGGATGTAGGAGGTGTTGCTAGGGCTCTAGGGATGTGGAAATGCAGAGACTTCTGGATCCTACAGTGTAATACTGTCTGATGGGGGCTGGGCTCTCAAAATGGTGCCTTGCTACAGCTGCTTGGGTCTCAGGAAGTGTGTGAAATGTGGGACTCCAGTGCAAACTTCGTCTCTGGAGCACTGCCTTTTCACAGACTCCAGCTAGCTCCTTTTACTAATCTCCCAATCTACAAGGATAGAGGAGCTTTCCTGTGGTTAGGATTGCAGGAATCCATGGTAAGAATGGGGACCTCTCACTTACCCTTTCCCCATACTGAGGAGCCTTTGCAGGCTCACAGCAGATACCAGCTGAACTGGCTCTCTTGCTTCTTTCTTCTATGCCTCAGGTGTTTTCTGTCTTTTCTCTGTTGCATTCTAGTGATCTCTGTTAGATGCTCTATTTAAAGTGTGATTAGCCACTCCCTGTTTTCATTATTTCGTGTGGAGGAGGCAAGTGTCACATGCCTCTAGTAATTCATCATGAAGGCCCCCTTCAAAAAGTTTTTAAAAAGATAATCAGCAATTTCTCCACTCCAAAAAAATCACCATCCATATATGATGCAAATAAAAATGGCTTCAGTGTTTTGATACTAAATAGGAAAAGTTAATCTATTTGACATGAATCCAAGGAATGCTCTCATTTCAATGTCTCAGTTATTGTGACATTCAAGAACTAGAGTGGAAAACATAATCCCAATATATTACTTGCATAAAACGAGAGTTCAGTACACTGGCATTATTCGGTCCTGCCCACAGGTGTCAGCCAATTACCACATGTATGTCTCACACACAGGTTTACTTTCAGCCCATGTTCATGTCTATCACGTTTTCCTCCTGTAATCTGCCTAAAGTGTAACATTCAATACGTCCTATATCTCTCAAGATGCTTGTTGCCCTTTGAAATTTAGTTCGCCTACAACCTCAATCTTAGAAAATCTGTAGAGGGATAAAGTTATAATTATGCAATTTGTATGGCTTTTGTTGATGGTGGGGAAGCAATATCTTCCTCCTTTTGCTTTCCAAGTAAAAGTGGAACTCAAGTTTATTTTTGATATTGAAAACTTAATAATTGTCTGTGTCTCCCGATTTAACTGGAGCATGAAAGCTCATAACATAAATGAAGCTCAATAATTATACGTTTAAAAATCTGGTTTTAGTGTTTTGTTTTTATTCAGATTACCTTGCCTGTTTTTGGTTTTACTATCTCTATTATGTCACTAGCATGTGCATTTATTTTAATCTATTTAAGACTTTGTGGTTTGAAATTGGTTAAAGTTTAAAATATGTGGTATTACTCTTCATTTTACAAGTGAAAAATGAGAGGGACAAACAGTTTGAATAATTTATGTAGACACATGTACACTGTTGCATATAGCCCAAAAACTCAACTCAATCAAATATTAGTATTTATGCATAGCTGGGAAAATCTGTCAAATCCAATCAAAGTCTGTTTGTTTCAGGAATTTAAAAGTCTCTTAGGAATCTACTTATACTATGGGAAGAAAGAAAAGCAGACAAGTTTGATCTAGTAGCAAAACATTAGTTATTAGAGTTAGGGGATAATTAGAATTTAGTGAAGTGTTTGTAACTCAAATGTGTCTTATGACTCACTCTTCATAGGGAATGCGTGATTCTTTTAAAGCCCTCAGGCTTTGGGCCAAGATCACACTGAAGAACACAAGCACAAACTATTAGAGGTGGTATATTTAAGAACTCAAACACTGACAACTTCAATATTTTTCGCTTTCTCCTGGTGTGAAAAAAGTAGCCACTTCTTTTACAGCAATTCTGATGTGATATTTTGCCTTCCATACGGTGGGTTGTCAAAAAATGTTTATCAAATAGTACATGTATTGAATAACTTGCAGTTCCCCTCAGTTATTTAGCTTTGATGAATATAGACCACATTATTATAAGACAATTCCTTCTTGATTTAGTTCTTAATGGCATATCCCTTAAGTACAGCACATTCTAGCACAACAAACATATCTTTGAGGCACTACAGTACACACAATACACACTCACGAATCCTTGCTCTTCATGCACCCATGCCTGCTCTTGTTTCTCTTTCCGCACAGTCTGGCTGGAATCCAAGTATAAATTATCATTCACTTGTCCCAATAATTAATTTTTGTTTACTATTGATATACCCATTCCTACATTCTTCACAAAAGACAAGGAGGAACGATGTGTGTGTGTGTGTGTGTGTGTGCACTTGTGTGGTGGGCAGACGTGAAAGTAACTACAAATAAAAGCCACAAGTCTTATTTCACAAAAGTTTTTGCAAAGATATTGCAGTATAAGCACAAAGGCTTTTGGCATCCTTGAGGATATAAATAACACTCAAGCAGAGAAAGGAAAACTGCCAGCTACTATAAGGTTCACAAATTGGCTTTATCAAACTAAGGTCCTCAAAAAACACAAATGCTTGTGGATATCGACAGCAGCAATGGTGTAACCCAGAAGGAGGCAATGACAGTGATGCCTAAGAGTAAACACCTTAGTGAGAGGGGGAAAGAATCCCCTAGCATGGCTTCAGATATGGAGGTGACCAGAGTTGAAGACAGGTAAAAGAGAAGGATAAGTTCTGCTCACATGTGACAGATGACCAGAGTAGATTTAGAATTAACTAAGATGGGGGAGACTTCTGAGGGTGTAATTTTTCAATAGAAGCAGGATAAATTACCAAGGATTGTCAATTTACAAATGGTTAAAAAGAGGCATATTCAGAACATTAACAAACGTTAACTACAAATTCTTTATTCTTACTATAAATCCAGTTATTGGAAGTAAAAGAGAACATTTTCGCTATCATTATATTTTTTAGTATTATTTAGCATTATTAGCACAGGAAACTTTTCTTTCTTTCTAATAGACAACTTACTCTTTCTTATGACTAAAAATGTTATTATTTATATGGAAATATAAAATGGTAGAATTGAAGGGGATCTTTGATATCAACTCATAGCATAACCTCATATTGCAAGGAGATAATTTGAGCTAAGGTCATTATTTAGCTTACCTGTCTGGTGGTCAAGCAAGTATTACTAACTCAGAAAATCATACTGTGCTTCTTATGACACTATACCACAACGTTTGGAACACTGCACCTTTTTAGAATTGCTGTTTTTGACATAAGCAATCACATTCAGAACGTAAATTTTGCATGAAACAGAATCATTAAAATTAAAAGTTGTGAAAAAAGTATACAAAAAAGCATTAGACAATCTAAATTTACATCTTCATATGTTTAATTTATAAAATAAATATTTGATATTTCAAAATCAGTTCCATGAGTCATGAATTCCATTTCTCATTTTGAAAATATCAAATAATTGTGGCAGCCTGAAGAGAAGAAGTTGAATTTGTGCAGATATTTATTTAAAGAGTTGTTGCCATGTTATGCATTTTCTTATGTAAAAGGTGGATGTCAATACCTCTTTGGCTTCAAGTCTAATGAAGGGGACTTGGTGAGGCCACTCAGAGACTGAAATGGATTTGTTGCAGTTGAGAGGAAAAGAAGCGTGAGGTCAGACTCGGTCATAAGGAAAAAACAGCTGAAGTGTGTCCTGAGGCAGTAAGATAGAGGTGATTATCTTACTGGATCAGGCTAAAACTTCCATGATTTTCTTAGACCAAGTAACATATGAATGTTTCCCAGGCAACAGAACTGAGTTATATAGAAAAGCAAGTAAATCTAGACCCACTTAATTTTTTTTTCAATAGGCTCATCAAAGAGACTGAAGAAAATCTAGTATTATAGATTTACTGTGGGACATTGGTATAGAACCGAATATCAGTGAACCAGGGCCTGAAGTTAAACTTGTGAGTGAGAGCAATAGAAAACATTGTTAAGAGAAAAGTTCTGCCTATGGGATTCAACCAAGAACTCTCCAAAAGAAATGAGAAAACAATCAGTAAATTCAAAGTTAACAATTTTCTAACTTCAGATTATATGAAACCACACTCTCCAGTAAGAACCACGTTAAGGCTATTTGCCACTCACCTTTATTTGATTAGAGCAGGAACAGAAGCTTGAAAGTGAAGAAGGAAGAGAAGAAGAAAGCAATTTTAGAAAATCGAGCAACCCAGTGATATAATGGCAAAATATACTTTACAAAAACAGATACTTCACAAAGAAAGATGTACATTTTTTTAATAGATTGTGCTTTTAGTGTTATTTCCAAGAAATCTTGGGCTAACCCAAGGTAACAAAGATTTCCTCCTTGGTTTTCTTCTAGAAGTCTTATAATTTTAAAATATACCTTTAAGACTATAAATAATTTTGAGTAAACTTCTACAAATGGTACAAAGTGTGAATCAGATGAATTTTTATGTATTTTTTCATATGGATATCCAATTGTTCCAGCATAAGTTTTTTAAAGGTCTGTTTTCTGAATTAAATTGCATTTGTAATGGTGAAAGTCAGTTTCTTACACATATGTGGCACTATTTACTGATCCTTTGTTTCATTTCTCTATTTGTCAGTCTTCATACCAATGCTGCACTATTTGGTTTAATGTCACTTTAATGTCTTAAAGTCAGGTGTGTAAGTTTGATATGTAGATGATTGTGTCATCTGCAAGTGAAGACCATCTAATTCCTTCACTTTTAGTTTGAATTGCTTTACTTCCTTTTCTTGCCTATTGTACTGGCTAGAATATCCAAGGAGAAAAGCCTACATGGAAATAGTAAAAAATGGCATTCTTGCTTTGCTTTTGATCTTAGGAAAGATGCATTCAAACTTTCACCGTTATATATGGTGTTAACTGTAACTTTTTTGCAGTTGTTCTTCTTATGCTAAAGAGAGTTCTTTTCCATTTCTAATTTTCTCATAGTTTTAAGAAGTATATATACATAGTATCAAATGGTTTTTCTGTGTCTACTGAGATCATCATATGATGTTCTTGCTTTTAGTCTGTTCATAAGGTAAATTATCAATCAATTTTTCAAATGTTAAACCCACCTTGCATTTCTACAATTAAACTCTACTTGGTCATAATATGTCATCCTTTTTCATATATTGTTAGATTTGATATGTTAAGAATTAAACTTTTTATCCATATTCATTAGAGATTATCATTATAGGCAATGAAAGTGTAGCTTTTCAGGTTTCTATCTGCTTTTGTTTTCAGAGTAATGTTGACCTTATAAAATGTCATTAAATATAATTGATCCTCCTTAATTTGGGGAGAAATTTTACCTATTTTTCCTTAAATGTCTGTTAGACTTTCCAGTGAAGCCATTATATCTAGAGTTTCCTTTGTGGATTTTTAAAAATAAATAATTCAATTGCTTTAATAGATACAGATATAGTTGAGTTCTCTATGTTTTATTTAATAAACTTTAATGGTTTTTGTCTTTCAAGAATTTAGTCTTTTTCAAGTTGTTAAGCTTATTGGCATAAAGTTGTTAATATATTATCCTTTTGGTATTTGAAAAATTTGTAAAGTGTCATTATTCTCATTCCTGATACTGGAATTTGTATCTTCTCTCTCTTTTGTCTTGTACCTGAATAGTTTCACTGGCTTATAAATTTCACTGGTCTTCACAAGGAACTAACTTTTGGTCCCATTTTTTTCTCTACTTTTTGGTCTATTTTTCATTGATTTTTCATCTGTGATGTTTATTTTTTCTTTGTCTATTTACTTTGAGTTTTATTTTCTCTTTACACAAACTTTAAGGTGGAAAATAAAATTATTAATTTAAATTCTTTCTTCTGTTGTATTAAATTGGCATTTAATGTTATGTATTTTCCTATAGATGAAATTTTAGTTGCATGTTACAAATTTTAAAACATGTTTTAATGACATTTTCATTTAGTAAAAGTATTTTATAAAGTGTCTTTTTTCTTCTTTGGTTCATGAGTTGTTTAGAAATGTATTAGTTTCAAATAGGGACTTTTCAGGTATCTTTCTGTTGTCCCATTGTGACCAAGGAACTTATTTTGCCTGATGCAAATCATTTTCAATTATTTTGACTTGTTTGTGGCCCACAGCTTGGTGTATCTTGACAAATATTACATGGACACTTGTAAATAGCATTTATTCTGCTGCTTTTGAGTGGAGTATTCTTTGCATATCGATTAGTCTATTTTGTTAACAATGTGCTCAAGTCTTCCATCTACTTTTTCTGTTAATGTTTCTATCAAATATTAACAAAAATGTTATGAAATTTAAGTATAACTATGGATTTGTCTGTTTTTCAAAAAGTTATATAGATTATTGCTTCCTAAATTTCGAAGCTGTTATTAAGTACATGAACTTTTAGATTGTTATTTTCACTTAATGAATGAGCTCTTTCATTGTAATTTATTAGCTCTTATCACCACTTTTAATATTGTTTTCTTTGACATGGACTTTGTTTGATATTAAAGTTAACCACTCCAAGTTTTAAAAATTAAGGTTATCATTACATATTGTATTCTACCCTTTCAGTTTTAATGTATTTCTATTTTTAAAATAAGTAGTATATTGTTGGATCTTGATTTTTAAAATTTAATCTCATAATCAGTCTTCTAATTTACATTCATTGCTATTATAAATATGGTTTGCCTTGTCTATCATTTTGCTATTTGTTTTTAATTTGTTCTGTTTGTTCTTTTTGTCATTTTTTTTTTGTTCTTTTTATACCCCTCCTTTCTGATTAGGTATTTTTAAAATTCCATTTTAGTTATTTGCTGGCTTATTAGATATAACTCTGTGTTGTACTTTTAGTGATAGCTTAAAGATTTATAGTGCACATCTGTAACTTATAGTCTGCCTTAAAGTAATAGTATACGTTTTCATATATGGTAAAAAGCATACTGTAGTATACTTCTAACTCTCACCTTTCAGTCTTTGGAATATTGGTGCCATACTGTTTTACACACACAAACACACACACACAACTATGAGTTGTTTTTGCATTTAACAGTCAAATAACTTTTGAGAATATTTAAATAATTATATATGGTATTTTATCTATTTACAGAGTTACCAATTCTGATGGCCTTCAATCCAGTACAGATTTTTAGCTGATAATATTTTTCCTATTTGAATAACTTTTAATATTTCTTGTAGTGTAGCTCTGTGAGAAATTGTTTCAGATTTTTGTGTATAAAAAGTTTTAGTTCATTTTTTTTGAAAAAAATATTTTTGGGTAAAAGTAGGAAGAAAGGTTTTCTTTTTCCTTTCAGTAATTTTAAAATGTTGCTTTGTTGCCTTTTTGTTTACATTATTTCTTATGAGAAATCATCTAATTTCTTATCATGTCTCTTCAGTACCTAATGTGCTACTGATAGCTTTATCTTTTTTTGCTCACATATATTGTGCCCTTTTTCCTCTAGCTGCTTTTTAAGACTCTTTGCTTACTACTGGATGTAAGAAATTTTCTTATGAAGTTATGTGGTAGTTTTCTTCGTGTTTCTTGTCCTTGGATTTCCAAAGCTATCTGGATGTATATATTCTTTATTTTCCCCATATTTGGAAAATTTTTAAACTATTTTTCAAATTTTGTCTACCCCTCATCCCCCCTTTAAGGACATCAGTTATGTGTTTGGCTATTTGATATAGTGGTGCTCTGTTCATTGGGTTTTGCCTTTCTTTTCCTCTCAGTGTTTTACCTTTGATTAGTTTCTACTGCTGTGTTTTCAAGTTCACTAATCGTTTCTTTTTCAGTATCTAATGTGCTAGTGATCCCATGTGATGTATTTTTTTTAATTAGACATTATAGTTTACAATTCTAGAAGTTCATTTTGGGATCTATTTATATCTTTCATGTCTCAACTGATTTGATATTTCCTCTAGCCTTTTGATATATGAGAAATACTTATAATAACTCTTGTAATGTCTTGTCTTCTATTTTTATTATCTGTGTCAACTCTGGGTCACCTTAAATGCAAATTTTTCTTTTTATTAGGAGTAGTATTTTTCTGCTTATGTCATGCATTATAATTTTTTGTTTGATGCAAGACATAGTGAGTTTTACTTGGTGGATATTTTTGTATTCTTATAAACATGATTAAACTTTTGGGAGAACCCAATTGAGTTACAATGAAACAGATCGATCCTTTCAGATCTTGTTTTTAAAGATTTTGCAGGAAGGACCAGAGTATCACTTAGTCTAGGTTTAATTTTTCTCATTATTAAGGCAAAAACATTCTGAAAACTTTCTTCAATACCCTGTAATTTATGAGGTTTACCACTGTGACTATTGGGAACAGGTTCTATTCTCTGCTCTATATGGGTGATCTTCAAGTATTTTTACCTCTTACTTAGATGATTCTTTCTCTGTTCTTGTGTAATTCATACATCACATTGTTCCATATCATCACTGAGGAAAAAAAATCCAAACACATTGAAACACGACTCTATAACAGAAATCTGAGAATTTGGACACTTAAAATCAGTATTTTGAAGTGTTTAATATCTTAAGACAAGTGTATCAAAACCATTGGCATATTTTAATTTCAAATCACCAATTATGTGTTCATTAACTGACAAACTAGGGATACACTGTCAATGCTAGATCTGCTTAATTTGACTTAGTTGTTTATAGGGAAGGACATAATAAAAGTCATGACTTTGCAAAAGTCATAATTTCGCCATTTTTATATATTGTGGACCCACAGATAGCTAGTTGAGTTCTAGAAATTATGAGGAGAAATCAGGGAGCTATAAAATACTTTCCAGTATTCTAAAATAATACACATATACTTTAGAAGCAACAAAATTAATTTAAAGAAAATGCAGATATTTATGAAAAAACATGTAAATACATATTAATATACTTTAAAGAGTCTATGTGATTTTAACTTTATTAAAAATTAAAATATATAGCAATAGTACATTTGATATTTTAAACATATTGGTTATTAATTATGGACCCTCATAGGATATAACTAAATTCAATAATTAATAAAATCATCTCTATAAAGTGGTAGCTTTGCTAAATTAGAACTATTAATCTTCAGCCTATTAGTCTCCTACATGCTGAGGCAGCCAAGGAAATATAAATGTGTAATAGAATTATACTTGTTATTAAATATAGAAATTTCTCTTAAGACCTATATTGACAGAAAATGTTTCTTAATACATTCTATTTTAAGTTCAGGGAGGTCCAGATACATGTTTGTGTGGCCTTACTGAGGGCTGCCATTTCAACAGAACCAGTATTCCTTTATTTTCCTCTACCCTCACAGATAAAAATGAGAAGATAAGTAAGAAAGAAAAAGAGGTTACTTGTAGAGACAGTGGAATATTCATGAAGAGAGGGATGAGATATCTCACAGAAACTTCTCATAATGCTAAAGATGAAATAGTGTAGTGGTGTAAGTTGATATTACCACTCTTTGCCTGAGTTTTTGATACCAGGAAATGTGGAGATTTGGGTTTAAGTCTGCCTATCGAATCCAGAACTACAGGACCTCCAGTGTTACTCAAAGAAGTATGACAATCAAGAAATATTGCTTAAGGCCTTTGGCTATAAGGCAACTTGAAGTTAGCTGAAAAAAAATGTGGCCAAATATTTTAAAAGACAATAGTATCTAGAGGAACTGTTTGAGAGAAAGTCCTCCATCTGTGGGAGCTATGGCAGTCACCATCTTTTCACATAATTTCCAACAAAGGCAGTGTGGTGGACATGGTGATGTGTCATCCAGTTTCTCTCTTCAAGGAAGGACTTACTGCCGTAGCTTCTGGGCATTGTTGTTTGCAAACAGCCTTGAGCTGTCAGCCTCTGGAGAGATTGCCTCAGATACAGAGAACCACCTCACCAAAGGTCATGGCTAGCATCCAGTGACTGAGAGAACAGAGGGCTGAAAGAATTCAGAACAATTCTCAAAGTCCATTTTGGGTCAAGAGGTCTTGAGGGAGTATGCAATAGCTGTTCTCAGGCCCACACTGCATCTCAAATTCCCATTTTGCCCAGGTAGGTTTTCTTTCCAAAGAGTTTTTCCAGATAAATATATTAGAAGCTATACTCATCTGATTCTACTTTTCAGAAATCCAACCCAACTGACAAACAGTTACAGCTAATCAGAGAAAGAACAGGAACCTCTACTTAGGCAGTTTAGTAAAACACATACCTGTTTTCTAAAATATACACTAACAATATTTGCTGGAAAAAAAGACAGAGGCCATCTGGTGAAACGTTCTTGAGAAATGAAGAAGGAGGTTTAACTATTAAATGAGATAGAAATTTTCAAATGGCTTGACTGAGCCTTCTAGGCAGTGATGAGATTTTTCAGATATGAAATAATAATTGAAAAGTCATGGCTTCAGGTGGAAATATCATCAAAGAGCCTAATTCCATGTAGGAAAGAGGAAATCTAGATAGTGGGTTGATTTTAAAACAAATATTTTGAAAACACTTCTTATTTATCAACAAATGAATTGAAATCCTTTCTCAGCCAGTAATATGTTTATGTGAGTGTGTGTGTGTGTGAGTGTATGTGTGTGTGTGTGTGCTTGGTGCAAGTACAACTAATAGAACAATATGTCATGAAATCAATCCTGTGTTCTCCTTTATAGAAATATCATATTTCAAATAATGACAATGTACATCTGTCTTGAGAACCCTAACCTAAATTGGAATTCCAGTACCAGGGCAGCCAGCAACTTTGCCCTGATGGGAAATGAAGAGGAGCAAGGCATGTGTGTTTATAGCTTACCTTTCACAGGATACTCTTTTTATCTGATGGATGGTTTAATACCTAGTTTTCCAACATGTGACCATGTGTTTTTCACACGGGAAATTTATTTACATTGTCAGACATCTTTGTGGTTCTTATCTGACCTATGTCCACCTTATGCCTGTCTGACTATCAGTCTGGTTTGAGGAGCCTGCCTTTGTGTTCTCCCTGGTATCTGGGAGAAAACCCAGCCTATGGTAACCCCTGGTTCTTTAGGTGAAAGGTTCAAATTCAGTACACCTCCACAATTGGAAGTAAGTCTAAAGATATATTACCTGTAGGATGGGAACAATGAGTTAGGAGGGCAGATCTAGGCAGGTTTAGGAAGTCAGGGGGTAGGCAGAAATGGAGAGTCAAGCTGAAGAGACAGCCTAACAGCTAGCAGTATATATCGGGGACTAGGAAGTAGGTTACTTTAACTTCAGGGGCAAATACCAGAATGATCCATTTAAAGGAAGCACCAGCAAAGTGGGAAGCCCAGTATGCTAGGGAGAAAAACTGACCCTAAGTTCTTATCTCTGGTCACTGACTTGTGCTATTTGGGTGTGGTGTTGTACTTCTAATGCCAGGCAAAAAACTTCTCTGTGTTGTTACCATTACAGGCCTATACCTGGATGGACCACACTGAGGAACTGGGAGGAGATATAGAGCTAGAAACTGTGTAATGGTTGCCCGAATCCTGCTTCTAGCATAAAAAGTTAAACTTATATTCTAAATATACGCCAAGGCAACATAAAATTCTAAGAATTTGCTATAACACCTCACAGTCAAAATATGTCTACTTGTTTATATCAATAAGCTTCATACTAACAGTGTTATTTATTCATCTTCTGACTATCACAATGCATCAGTTGATTACAACATGTCTTTTAAATTTCATAACAGTAAAATTTATTAAAGTAGACTGGTGTCTTTTGCCAGGCACGTCTTAGAATCAGCAGTCATAAACTGTCCAATGCTATTGAATACATATTTAAATGAAATTTTAAACCTCAAAATTTAAAAGACTTAATAACAGTGATAAGCTATACGCGACACTTTTATTACGAGAAAACCTTGGATTCCTTTTGGTAAGAGTTTCCCAGAGGCTTTACGTCTTTTTTTTAAGTTGTTAGGTTGGTTAGCATTTTTATCCAAACCTAAATACAAAAGAAAAAATAGTTCGGAGTCACAGATAATGAAGAAGCATAAAGTCAATCAATAGATAAAGATGTTATGATTGACAGGGTCAAGGCCGTAAGTCATTTCATCCTTTAAGCCAAAAATTAAAAAAAAAAAGACTTAGAAAAATAATAATAAGGCTGAAAATAAGTGCTAATAAAAACATACTGAATAAATGAAAAAAATTCCTTTAAAAAGTGATCAATTAGAGCTATAAAATGCCAAAACTATTAGACTTGCTCTCTCTCTCTATATATATATATATGTGTATGTGTGTGTTATAATGTGCATATATATATGCACATATATGTATGTATACATATTACATAAACTAAAACTCTATAATATATTCATAAATCTTCCAGGTGTACTTGATTGTAAGATCGTGGAATGAAAAAAAACCACAAGTGGAAGCGAGTCCTTTGACCTAATTATTTGTCTGTTTTAAGATCCACTAAATACATACACAGCTTAGAATACCTGTAGAAACCAAATAAACGCAGAAATTATATAATTAGTGTTGAGGAGAAACAGCTTAGAATAAGGCAGACACAGCATGAGGAAAAGTTGGATGAAGACATATTTCACATCCAGAGGGTTAATAATAGGAAATATAACTACTTCTGGGGCATGGGAAAAGAATACAAGTAAAACCATTGAACACAAATCCTGGGAGTAAGAGAAATACTCTGGAAGATACAGGTGTCAATTTGGACAGTAGTGGTGATTAGTATTATTTGGTAATTGAAAAGAGAGAGCAAAGGCAGAATCTGAAATCTTCTAAATTCAGGTTCAGTGACATGTTGTTATTTGACTCAATTGACTTAAATTACCAAGATATAACTGAATAAGTTATGTCATGACTCATGACTCATCCAAGCACATGCCATTTAGCAAGGAAATTTTGAGTTTTCTTGGCTACAAATTAAGAGTTAATCAGAGTCTGTAAACAACATTTGATTTCAGGAACACAGCATTCTGTTTTCTTAAAGAAGACTAATGGCTTAAAATGGCATCTTGCCTCACTGGTTAACCAACAGAATGAGAAGACAGGGACTGTGAATGTTAATTTTAACTAATGATTTATCTCACATTAGGTGAGGCAATTAGCTTTGGTTTCCTAAGATATAAAATGGAACAAATAATACCCAATTACCTTGTGGGAACATCATAATGAAAAACCCAAGATGCATACTTATAAATAACCTTAAAATATGAAGTTCTAGATTACATAAATAATAATGTTTTCAAATCCATCAGTCACATGCAAAGTGACTGCCAGTTTTATGCTACATTTTTGAGCTCACAACATGAAAAACTACATGACTATGTGAAAATTGTTTACATCTTTCAAGATAGTATGACTGTAAGACAAAATTAAATGTATTCAAAGAATTTTCAAGTTACAAAATTTAAGACAGTGTAGCATTAGCCCAAGGATGAAAACATTGACCAACGGAACAGAAAAAATTGCAGAAAGAGACCCACATGTTCACAGTCATTCAACTGTCAAAACAATCACTGCAGTGCAGTGAGGAAAGAATCATCTTTTTAACATATAGTGTCAAAAGATTAGATATAATATGGAAAAAATATGACTAGACCATACCTACAACTATATACTAAAATCAGTTACAGTTGGCATTTGAACCTGTATGTGAAATATAGAGCGTTATCTGTGACTCCAAACTATGTGAAATGTAAAGCAGTTAAGTTTCTTACAGAAAACATTTCAGGACTTGGGGAATAGACAGAGATTTCTTACACAGGATAAAGTAATTATAAAACATAAAAAATGGATAAATTGAACTACAGTAAAATTTAAAACATTCATCCAAAGATTCTATTCAGAAAGTGAAACGTAAGTTGGAGGATTGATGAAAAGGTGTGTAATCATAATCTGACAAAGGATTTGCATGCAGGAAGTATTTTTAAACTCTAAAATCAATTCAAAAGCAAAGAAAATAAAATAGAAAAACAGACAAAGTAATTAAGCATATACTTTTTAAAAAAAGCTTATCTAGGCCAGGCGTAGTGGCTCATGCCTGTAATCCCAGCACTTTGGGAAGCCAAGGCAAGTGGATCACGTGAGGTCAAGAGTTTGAGACCAGCCTGGCCAATATGGCCAAACCCTGTCTCTAAGGAAAAATACAGAAAAATTACCCAGGTGTGGTCATGCACACCTATATTTCCAGCTACTCAGGAGGCTGATACAGGAGGATCACTTGAACCCAGGAGGCAGAGGTTGCAGTGAGCCAAGATTGTGCCACTGAACCCCAGCCTGGACTACAGATTAAGACTCTGTCTCACAAAAAAAAAAAAAAAAAAAAAAAAAGATAATCTAAAGGGCTAAATATAGGAATAGGTATTCAACCTCAGTAGTCAGCTGTTAAATATAAATTAAAACCTGAGTGGAATAATTTGCAACGGGTTGGCTAAAATTTCAAAGATGTCTATTATGGGCTAAATTGTGTCTCTCAAAAATTCATATGTGAATACCTAACCCTCAACATTTCAGAATGTGATTGCATTTCTAGAAAAGATCTTAAAGTTGTAATTCAGGTAAAACGAAGTCACTGGAGTGGGTCCTAATCCACTATGATTGCTGTGCTTATGGAAGAGATTAGGACATAGACAGTATCAAGGAAAGACTATGTGAAGACAGGGGAGATAAGATGGCCACCTACAAGCTATCAAGAGAAGCTTCAGAAGTGACAATCCTGCCAACACCTTGACCTTGCACTTGTAGCATCCAAAACTGTAAAATAACTTCTGTTACTTAAGCCACCAAGTCTGAGATTCTTTGTTGTGACAGCTGTAATAAACTAATACAAGGACAATACCAAGCATTGTTTGGAAAAGTTCTGGAAAAAACTACATGTTCATACACAGCTGATGGGAGTATAAGTTAGTATGACCACTCTGGAAAATTTCTGACAGTACCCACTAAAGCTGAAAAGATGTTCTGTGATCTAACTGTTTTATGAGTTGAAAATACATGCACCACAGCACATGTACAATATCCATAGTAGAAGTAGTCAGTAGCCCAAAATAGTAACAACCTAAATGTCCATCAACAGTAGAAAAGATAAACAAATGGTGACTTTTTTTTTTTGCTGAGTATCTTTTTGGAGCAATGATTATTATATGCAAAAGCATGAAAAAAATTTACAAACATAATGCTTAGCAGAATATCAGACATGAAAGAGCACATGATTCTAAAATAGGTGTACTTAATCTACAGTAAAAGAGATAAAGATACTGTTTAACTTAGAGAAGAAGAAGATAGTGACTGGGAGAGAAATGGGGCCTCCCCTGTCACTTCGGCTTGCTCTGCATTGCCTTAATGTTCTGTCTCTTGACCTGGGTGCTGGTGACAAAGCTATGCACTACTCCAAAAGTAATTAAGCTGCAAATGTATGATTCCTGAACTTTTCTCTATGTGTTACTCCTCAGTATAAACTTCCCTTACAATTCAGAGTAAAGCATTTCTGAAAACGTTTTACAATATCATAAAAGTTTTGTGTAGCTTAAAGAAACATAGGGTACATATGTCACTTTTCTCTCAAAAGACTCCAAACATTCAGCTTCTCTTTCAGAATAAAAGCTAAAGTTTTTCCTTGTTTTTCGCCATCCACTAAACTTTACTCCTTCTGTGACTTAATCTCATTCTATATTCACCTTTGCTCCCACTGGCCTCCTTGGCCGGCAGTGGCTCTTCCTCCCAAACTGCAAGTGTGCTACTGTGTCAGGCCTTAATGTAGCAACAGTCCTCTATGCAAGTGTCATTCCTATTCTCATTTTCCTGCTTTATTCTAAGTAACTATAACTATATTTATACATATAATACATCTCTTCCAAACTAAAATATAACCCTTTGAAGGTGACTTTTGTCTGCTTTTGTTGTCTTTTATAGCCCCTTCTCCTGGAATACTGCCTGGATATGCAGTAGTCATGCAGCACATATTTGCTTAAGAAATGAATGAATGCTTTTTACTTCATTGTAATTATTAGGAAGAAATATTACTCTATCATCTATGACTTTTAGTAAATAACTAATTGTCAAATGAGAATAACTTATGTATTACCTTAAATTATGAATAAAGATGAAAGGAAGAGTCCAAGACAAGCACAACATTTACTAACATTAATTAAATGCTTTGACTTAATACCTTTCAGCTGAATGGATCACAGTGATGTTCATGACACAATTTGGCGGAAAGGCATTACACAAGAGGGGGAAAAGAAGATGTATTGTTCAATTCTCCACAAAGTAGTTTTCTCCTATTGTGTAAGTAAAAGTTATGTAATCATAAGCCGTTCTGAAAAGTCTAGGCAAATATTTCTTGAGCAAGACCTCAAAAGCTCAAGCAACCAAAGCAGAAATAGACAAATGGAATCACATCAAGCCAAAAAGCTCTGCACAACAAAAGAAACAATAAATAAAATGAAGCAATAACCTACAGAATGGGAGAAAACAATTGCAAGCTATCTAACTAACAAGACATTAATAAATGAAATATCTAAGGAACTCAACTCAAGAGCAAAAATAAATCAATAATCTGATTTTAAAATGGGCAAAAGATCTGACTAGACATTTCTCAAAAGAAGACATGTACGTGGCCAAGAGGTATATGAAAAAAAAATGCTTAACATCACTGATCATCATAAAGGTGCAAATCAAACCCATAAGAAATATTATCTCACCCATGTAAAAATGGCCTTTATCAAAAAGACAAAATATAATGGAAACCCTGTAGTATGTTGGTGGGATATATATTAGCATAGCCATTATGGAAAACAATGGAAGTTTCTCAAAAAAACACAAATGAAACTATCATGTGATCTAGCAATCCCACTGTTGGGTGTATTTCCAAAACAGAAAAAAGAAAAAGAAATTAGTATATGAAAGGGATGTCTGCACTCCCATGTTATTGCAGCACTATTCACAATAGCCAAGATATGCAATTAACCTAAGTATCCATCAATAAATACATGGACAAAGAAAACATGGTGTGTATTTTATATATATATATATATATATATATGCACACACACACACACACATATATACCATGGAATACTATTCAGCCATAAAATAGAATAGAATTATATATATGTATCTATATAATAAATATATATAGAATAGAATTTATATATAGAATATATATAGAGAATAGAATTTTATATATATAGAATATATAGAGAGAATAGAATTATATATATATATATATACACACACACACATCACGTTTTCTGGTTATGTATATGTGTGTGTATATATACACACACACTCTCACACACACACACACACACACACACACACACACAAAGGAATACTATTCAGCCATAAAATAGAATAGAATTCTGTCATTTGCAACAACATGGATGCAACTGGAGGACATTAGGTTAAATGAAATAAGCCAGGCACAGAAAGACAATTATTTCATGCTCTCACTAGGTTCAAGAGCTAAAAATATTGATATTTTGGAGGTAGAATTAGAATTATGGTTACCGGAGGCTGGGAAGGATAGTGGGGAGTGGTTTTAAAAAATGTTGTTAATGGCTACAAAAATACAGTTAGTAGGAATAAGATCTAGCATTCAGTAGCAAGATGATGTGACTATAGTTAAAAATAATTTATGCTATATTTCCAACTAGCTGTAGAAGTTGGTTTGGGATGTTCCCGGCACATAGAAATGGTAAATATTTGAGGTGATGGCTATCCCAGTCACCCTAATTTAATCATTACACATTGTTTGCTTGTATCAGAATATCACATGGGTCCCATAAATATGTACAACAGTTATATAATCATAAAATTTAAAAAATAAAGACCACAAAAAATATAAAATCATTTAAGCAAGGCAATTTGAGGTCAATTACTTGAATTACGATTTAATATAACCTATGGGATAATTGGTGGAATACCGTGGTGTTTACTTTTGGCCTTGCTTCTTTCGTGTACTGCCATGTGTCACTTAACAACAGAAATATGTTCTGAGAAAGACATCATTAGGTGATTTCATCTCTGTGTTAACTTCAGAGCGTGTACTCTACACAGACCTAGACTGTATGGCCTGTAACACACTTAGGCTATATGGTATAGCCTATTGCTCCTAAGCTGCAAACTCATAAGGCACGTTACTGTGCTGAATACTGTAAGCAACTATAACACAGTGGCATTTGTGTATCTTAACATATTTAAACATAGAAAAGGTACAGTAAAAACACAGTATTGTAATCTTATGAAACAACCCTTATAAAAGCAATCTGTCTTTAATGGAAACATCATTATGCAGCTCATGACTGTATAAGTATTTGGTTTCCCTATGTTAAGATCTGCATAATTATTCAGTATAATTTAGATACTATTTTCTCTCAGTCAAGACAACTGTGAATTGAATTATTTGATAGAAAATTACTTTCTTCAATTCTCCAACTTATGTCCAAAACAAGTTTTCTTGATCATTCTGCGGATATATACTTCATTTGTTTCTTTTGATATTATAAATTATGTTTTATTAACACAGACACAAATTCTATCTATGTTTACAATTGGAATTTCACCTTTCTAAGGAGTTCTCTTAAAATGCTTTAGCTAAACAGTTATTTTATGAGTTACTGTCTACAGGAAATACTCATTCACAGGTGGTTGATTTGTTTCTTCATTAACAACGCTCTATCATAAGCTCCCAGACTCTCCTATTCCCCCTTCACCAGAATTGATACACAATCTGATAGGAAGCATTTCCATGGAGCTACAAATAAACAGGACAGGTCACTTTCCACTGGTTTATTATTTTATTAAGATTTAAAGTCATTATCATGGAAGAGCACTCACCAGGTCATCTTGATAAATCAAGATCAAGATTTAACTCAGTAAGACCAACTTCTCATTTCTTCAACTCTGTCTTAATTTTTGGCTGTTTTTAAGATTTGTTTTTGTGGTTCGTCTTTCAGAGTGTAATTTGGAAACACTCCAGAAATGTTGGAAATTTCATGCCTCAATGTCAATATATTGTGCATCACTTATTGAGAGATCAGAAGACCAAGTTTCTCTGAGACGCAGCAGTTATTAAAATCAATTTAGTACATGACTCTACTCCAGACTGTGATCTCCATGTGGGCATGATCACCTCTCTCTTGTTCACCATGGTGTTCCAGACACTATGTCCCATCAACAGTGCTCAAGAAACGTTTCCACATGGAGTATATTTTCTGGCTTTTATGTGGCACTCACATAGCAGATTATACTTCAAATATCTCTAGCCTTTTACCTCTATTAGTTATGAAAATTTCCAACTCAATTCTGATTACAATGTGTCCTTTGAATGCTCTTCTGGTAGAAATGTGTAGCTGTAGATTATGAGACATTACAATATTATTTCCCTTTAAATTTACATCTTTTATCCTAAAATATTACAGTTCCTAATAAATAAGAGAAAAAATACATCATTTTCTGCACTTCATTTTCACCCTTTTATACAAGAGATAAAAATAATGCCCAAATAATAATGACATTGGAGAAAATTATGGGGGAAAAGTGGGTCAAGGCATAACTGCATGCAAATTATTTGGACAGACATTAACATGTAAAAAAATGATCTGCAAACATAAAATCTGTAACTGAGGGAAGAGCAGCACTTTTTCTCATTAACCTATAACAAAAAATTGCTTGCAAGGACAAAACTTTAAGTGATTTGTTAAATAGAACTCTTCCTACGTTCTTTTGAAAAAATTGACGTAGACTGATACCCAGGTTAAAAAGTAGATTCAGAATTTCAGTATCTTTTAAATTATCTGAGGTAGATATATAAACAATATGAAATAACTTCCCATTCCTTTGAGTACAGTATTTCAATGCAAGTGAAATAAAAAATGCAAGAAAGGGCTTCGGAGGATTTATACACTCCATTTGCCCTTTTTAGTTAATTAAGTGACCTCAATAAAATGGAGGGCATCTATTTTTAAATCTCAGTATCTCAGGACAGTAGATTATATCTGAAAATCAAAACTCAAATGGTCATCTCTGTTATCAGGAGAAGGGGGATTTCATGGGTGGATTAATTTAGCTTTTTGTTTCATCTATGTGTTTCATTAACTTTCTGTCTTTCCACTACTTTTAACATTCCTTTCAGAAAACATCTGGGAAAAGGGAAATCTTATTACTTAATTTTTTAGCTCTAATGAGAAAAAGAGTGAGCGAGAGAGAGACAGAGAGAGAGAGGACATATTAAACTGCTGACTAAAATTAAGTTGTGGAATGTTTCTTTTACTTTTTCTCTCTGTTGACTATTAGCCTATAAAACAATTATTTTAGAATGAAGGCTTCTGTTACAATCATATGTGTTAAGAAAAAAATATAAAAGAGAAAAACATAGGAAAAGAAGTTCAACACTTTTTGTTGCTTTATTATATAATAAATAAGCAGGTATTCTGCAACCATATCTAACAGATGGGTGCAAAGACCTGGCTTTCCAGGAGGCCTATGCTGAGTCTCAGGGGCTGCCAAGAGCAGCTCTCAGTGTGAAAAGTTCTAGGTAGTGCCAAGGAGAATACCCGTTACCAGGTCTACAGGGATGTGAAGCTTGCATGAATAATGCTTGCTCAAATCCAAGGATACTATAGAGGAAGGTGAGAGTGGTGTTCTAAATAGGGACAAAAACCATGCCAAGGTTTGACTTATAACAAACTGGTTCAAAGTTGGATTCAATAAATCAGTTGTGAACTTGAATTTCTTATGTGCTTTTATTTTATGGGCTTTATGTGTACTTTTCAAAGAGCTGAGACAAATAGGATGGGTGCTCTATTATTACTATGTGGAAGGCTTTGTCATATTCAACTATGTGTTTTCCCCAGTGCCTGCAGTGTTTGGTAAATACATACTCATTCCATATTAGTTTAGTTTAATTTAATTCAATTTAATTTAATTTAATTATAGATAGGATCTTCAGTAGTCATGGATCAAGCCTGGGAATGCCTTTTTTTTTTTAATTTAGAAGAAGTTGACATTTTACTTTGTAGGGAGATTGGTTTATTTAAGTAGTAAAGGCATTTATTTAATAACTCAGAAAAATACAGAGTAATAGTATTTTTCCAAATACAGTTTCAAAGTTTTCTTACATTTTTCTACCTATTTATTTTTAAAATAATTTTTATTGGGCTAATTTTGATCAATATTGGTATATTCATATATTAAGAAGGCTACTTTAGTTGTATAATAAGATTTTATCAGGTTTATAAAAACAATGATTAATCAGAAACAGAATGGTATTCCATATTAATCTGGACTATCTAAGAAAAAATAAATATGAGATGCTATTTTCAATTAGTCACTTGCTATTTTAGGAGAAGGTAATTTTAATGTGCTATATCATAAAAGTGAGTCTTGACAGTATGTAAATATTGTAGCAGGATTTTTCTGCTGGAAAACCTAAATTATATTATTCATACATAAGTCAGTTTTGAAGATTTAAAAGGATTTTCTACTTTATAGGGTGATAGCAAAATAGTTATTGCCATTTATGAAACAAAATTCCACTAACCCTCCAACATACATTAAAATATTGTTGGTTTGGCTCCATTTTTTTATATTCCTTGTTTTACCATTACCTCACCCACCTCATAAAATATTTATCATGTAGCTATCACAGAATTAGACTATTTTATTAAAACACAGCAATATCAAAAACCTAATATAAAAACAAACATAATACCAAAATCAAAAGGCCCTAACACAATTTTTTCCAAAGGCTGTCTCTCACTTATGATAAGTATTTGCCAAAGGCTTAAGTACTCTACATATATTGACTCTTCTTGAGAAACCTATTACATTTTATTATCCAGAGAAGTGAACACTGGCTGAGAGGAGTGTTGCATTTAGAGCACATTTTGTCCTTGGGTCACACTTTTACCAGCCTCCATTTCCAGGAATGTTAACTACTTAATGCATGTCATAGTTTTGTTTCTAATAAGTAAAAAGCTCTCAATTGAATCCAAAGTTGGTTGATGTCAGAAGGGTGTAATGATATAGGAACATGTAATCCTTTTTGACATAAAAACTTAATCTTTATTTGTCTATTTTATTAGATGAAATCAATTGACACCTTATGAGTGTGTGAGAAAGGGCTCATGCTCAACCCCCACCTAGGACCCTGGGATTGACTATGGAATTTCCCCCATCTTGGCTAGGAAGCAGAAAACAAACAGTTTTGCTGTTAACAAAAGAACCCTCCTGCCCAGGGAAAGATAGAGATAGAGATAGAGATAGACAGAGAGGGAGAGACACAGAGAAAGAGAGACAGAAACAAAGAGACAGAAAGGCAGAGATTATTTCGTTTGTTCTATATTTTTTCTTATTTTGCTTAGTAAAGAACTAATTTGAGAGTGAGAGGGAAAAGAATATGGGGGGTGGGGAGGGAGGGGAGGGTGGGGAGGGATAACATGAGGAGAAATGCCAGATATAGTATGCACCTAAAGTAAAATAAATAAATTAAAAAAAAAATAGACATATAGACAATGTAATAAAATTAAGTATCCAGAAAAAAAGATATCATACATCATTTATTTTCAATTGATTTTTTTTATAAGAGTGGCAAGTTCAATAAAGAGGAGATGATAAAAAAAAAAAAAGAATATGGGATCCAAAAGATAAGGAATCTCTGAGCTAAGGAAGTCCACCTAGTGTGGTGCAGACGGTTTCCTTTGAGTGTTTCAGAGACACAAGGGATGAGAGACAGTTTCTGTTCTCAGGAGCCTGGCAACTTCATACTGCCCGCACGGCACAGCCCACCAGTCGGCTGCTCTCACACCAACAGTAGTGGGAGAGATATTAGATACATGTTACCAGAATTCCTTCACCCTACTTCTATTTATCCGTAAAAATGCTTTCCTACGACACATATCTAAAAATATTTGTAAGACCAAAGCATTCACCACTGTTCCAATATTTGTTTTTGCATGAAGTGGCTGTTGTTTGAGCCACGTGTGCAAAGTAGAATCTGCTCTTGCTACCATAACCACAATAAATTGCAGCAAGATATAGGTCCAATCAAATAGCAGCTATACTTATGAACTGCAACCAACTGGGTGGTAACACTCTTCTCTGATCAAATAAACTCTTGTGTGTTATGAATGCTGGGTGCACACAGATAGTGGGCTATTCAAGCCCAGGTTGTATCTTAAATGACTGACCTCCATTATTTGTTGTGAGATCTTAGAAAAGGTACATAAGTTATCCTTCAGTTTTCTCATTTGTGAAATAAATGTATTTCCACTCATAAGGTTACTGAGATAAATGATTAGTGAATTTTTCACTCAGCAAATATTTATTCATCATCTACTATGTATCAGACATTCTTCTAGACACTGAAGAAAACCCCAGACATCAAAATAGAGAGTTTTTTTCCTGCTTTCATGGAGACTACATCACAGTGAGAGAAGACAAAAGTAAAAATAACTATGTTATATGCAAGACAGTAATAAGTACCAAAGAGAAAAATAGGGAAGTGGAATAAAGAATATAAAGAATATGTGAACTTAAAATATAGTCACCAACAAGGAATTATTGGAAAGAAAAAGATTTAAGGGAGTGGGCCATACATCTATCTGGAGAAAGAGTGCCACAGGCAGAAAAATAACAGGTGCAAAATTCCTGGTGCAAAAGTATGTCTAAAGTGTTTAAGAAACAGCAACACCTGAGTGGATGGAGTGACTGGAACAGCAATCGGAGTGGGAGCATGAGTTTACAGAGATAATTGGAGGCCTGGAAGTCAGTGTATTTGGGCACTGTTCTGAGTGAGAAAAGAAGTACTGGGACGGTTGAGCAGAAAAGAGTCTTGATCTCATGTACAATCTACTAGGATCTCTCTGTTGCAGTGCTGAGAATAGACTGAAGTGGCAAATGTGGAAGTCCAGGTGGTATAAGTAGGGTAGCAGTGAGAAGTGGTTGAATTCTAGATGGAGTTTGAAGGTAGAGGCAACTGGATTTGCTGATGGAGTGAATGACATTTGTGAGAGGAAGGGAAGAGTCTATGGCGAATAGTATTTTTGGTCTAGGCTACTAGAAGGATAAAATGGTCGTTGGCTGCAAAGAGGAAGCAGCTGTAGTTTTGGTGGAGCTGGGAGGAGAACTGGGGTTGAAGGGGGCAGCATGGAGGAGACTCCATGTTAAGTGTGAGATGGACTTTAGATGTCAGGTGATGGCGTTAAACAGGTAAATGTGTATATCATACATGTGTAATAATTAACATTCCACAAAGTACTCAGTAAATGGTGGTTAGGACTGTTCTAAACTCAGCTCTGTCTATTAATGAGTAATAATATACTACTGGAAAAAAGATTAAAAACTATCCCCCATCTTGTTTTAAAATAATACTTCCCTGAATTTAAGATTATAAAATTTTCAAATATTGGACATTTATTTCAAATTTGAATTCAAAGTGCTTTAAAATATCAAAATATTCTTTAAATATTTTTGCTTTACTGAATGTCACTGGTCTTTACATTCATATTTCTTCTTCAGGCCATTCGAAAATTGAAAGGCTGCTAATTAAGTTACGTAGAATTAATAGAGTGGCTACAACAGCTTTATTAGTAATGGCAAATGTTTAGTGAGCATTTGATTTCACTCACTCTTTTAAAATGCATTTTATACATCTTTTTACTGATCCTCATAATAACTTGGGAAGATATTACTAACTCCATGTACAGATTAAGAGTCTGAGGCTCAAAGAGTACAAGTCACTTTCCAAAATTCAAACTAAGGTCACACTGCCCTCCCAACCAACCTATTCAAGCATCCACTCTGTCACACTGCCTCCGTTTACAGACACCATTTGACTTATGTTTTCTAAAACACATCTTTATTTTCATTTTTATATTGCAATATTTTTAAAAAATCTTTTGTGTTCATTTTCATCAATTTATATACCTACCACTGACATACTATCCTCCCATTCTTTTGTAACTAATTGTACCTTATACAGATATGTTTTTATAACTGTTATTTTTATTATTAGTTAATTATACTATATTATTATATACTTATTAATTTTATACTATATTATTTTTATAATTGTATTATAAATTAAATAATTTATGCCCAAAACCTGCTATAAAACAGAAGTAAGTAACAAATTCCAGTTTCCCAAATACAGTACTAATGGCTTACCATGTCGTAGATAGGACACTGATAACATTCTCACATAAATTTCTGTCTTCAGTTCTTTAAGCACTAAAATTTTATTGTTATACCTCCAAAAACCTTTAGAGAATTATTATATGAGCAGAAATATTCAGACATGTCAAAAATATGTAATTTCTCATTCATGATCTTTGTATATCTATCATAAATATATACCTTCTTCCAACATTCCTATACAAAACATACCATAATTAATTTCCACCTTTCTGATCGCAATTCAACATACTGGATATTCATCATACAATGATATAGTTTGGTAAACATCTAATTTTCAGCATTATGAAATTTAAGTTTCTCTGATCCATCAATGGATATGACTTAAAATTATTGAATTTTCTTCCTTTATGAAAATTGCCTAGTATCAGACTTAAAATTCCATAGCATTTTTTTAGGCTGATGTTGTTTGACATAAGCACTGAAAACCATTAGGCCTTTGTTATGTAAGAGAGAGATGCAACACACAGGGAAAGGAAGAGATGCTAAACAAAAGCCCACTGCCGCAGCACCTCTTAGACTTTCCCTCAATTGCTTCTAAATGGATGTGAGCCCCTTCTTTTCCCTCCCTCCCTCCTTCCTTCCTTCCTCCTTCCTTCCTAGCTCTGTCCTTCCTTCCTTTCTCCCTCCCTCCTTCCTTCCTTCCTCCCTCCCTCCCTCCTTCCTTTCTAGCTCTGTCCTTCCTTCCTTTCTCCCTCCCTTCTTTGTTCCTTCCTTTCTTCCTTCCTTCCTTCGTCCCTCCCTCCCTCCCTTCCTCCCTCCCTCCTTCCTTCCCTCCTCCCTCCTTCCATCCTTCCTCCCTCCTCTCTCTCTCCTTCCCTTTCTGCCTTCTCTTTTTACTCCTATTTGATAGGCAGCTATCAAAATGGATGTTTAATAGGAATAGTGCTCTGGGATTCATGTTCAGAAAGAAAAATATATTTACATCTACCTGTGCATGAAAAATTTTCCAGTTGACTTTATTCTTTGATTCTTTTCCCCCCGATTCTATTGCAATTTTATTTGCTCTTTTGGTGACAAGCCAGTGCCATTTCTACTGGAAGCGTTGTAAGTGGTATTTATGCTTGCTCATGAATGTTCAGCAGTGACCTTCATGCCTAGAATATTTTCATCTTCCAAATTTTCTTTATGTGTATATTAAAGGACTTCCCAGGTCTATACCACTTGAAATTAATGCTGTTTGATTACTCAGTTCTGAATTTACCTAATTTACCTATTTGTGCTTAGACTATCTCGTGCAGCCTGGAAACTGAAAGAATATTTTTTTCCTTCTAATAATAACATAAACTATAAAATCTAAATGCTGGCTATGTGGAAAGCCAGAGAACAGACAGACCTGTGCCTAATCATTTTGTCCCTGCACTGAGATTCACTCATCCATAGTTTTGTTTCCACCTTTGTGACTGACTTTCATTAAGACTTTAAACAATAAAAAAAAACTCCATCAAAAGCTATTTACTCTTTTCTAATGTAGAAATAATAATCATCCAACAAGCAAACAACTTAACTGCAGGAGTGTAAAGTAAAGTGTTTTCATGCATTAAGTCATGTTTGACCACGATTGGACTTTCTTCTCACAGAGCCCTATTAATTTCTTGGAGCAAAATATTGAAAGCTCCACTTAACATTTTTAGAAAGACTAAAGACCACATTCCTAGAGTAGGTAAGAATACATCTCCTTCTTGCACACACATATTGATAGGGTGCACCCACTAATGTGGAGAGAGAGAGCACGAAGGAGGAAAGAGGTCAGGCCACAGCCCTGCTAAAAACCTACCTGTTTATTTTGCTTCCCTCCAACTCACCCACAATCCCAGTTTTTCCCAATCCTCAAAGCAAGAGGCAAAAATATAATATTAGCCAGCATTTATTGAATGGTAACAATGTGCTATGTGTCATGGAAAGCCTTTTGTATATACTAATCTTTATTCTTCACAATAACCCTAGAAGCTAGTATCTTATATAAACTTTACCATTAGCAAGTTAAGTACAGGAACTTTTAAAGATTATTTGTTTAAGATCTCATGGATTCTACATACATAACTTTAAAGAAAAATTCAGGTTCAGGTCGATTTGGTCCCCAAGGCCTATTCTTTGAATAGGCTGTATAGCACAAAACCACAAAGGAAGACCTAGTGCACAGGTATCATCTTCTAAGTATTAGGAAATATCCTCTCCAGAGTTAAGAAGAATTTGGGAATCTCTAAATAAAATGTTTCATAACTCATATTAGTCTACTCTTTCTGCTAAACCTCAGGGTGGTCTTCTGATTCCGTGTAACTATGGACTCCAAAATCGTGCATATTCTTTGTATGATTTGAGTCTGGAGCTTGTTTCCAAGGCACAGCACTAGTATCTAGCACTGGCTAGAACTCACATGTGCTGCAGTTTAATTCCCAACCTTCAATTCCCAGGCCTAGTCTTTGTAGTGCCAGATACTTCTGATTCCACCTGATGATCTTTCTGGATTGCTACTTAACCCCAGCTATCTGACTGATGAATCCTCTTGCCTGCCTAGATTTCTTATAATTTATAATTAGGTCTTTTTGACTGACTCCAACAACCAAATTAATCTTTCAAATCTCTGAATTTTTATCCCTTCTGATAGGGCACATTTTTAATACTTCTTTCTATTTCCACAGATATTTGTTCTGTAATATTCCAAGAACTAGCTAGGCATTGAGGGTGTAATGGGAAACAAGAAAACAAATGGCTTTCTTGTGGAAATAATGGACTAGTAAGGGAACAAAATAGAAAAAAAGTAAATGAGCATATAACTTATTGAAAGTCAACACAGAGTTATTAAAGAAACAAAAAGAGTTCCCTAAAAGGGAAAAGTGTGGGTTAAGTGAGTATTAATTAAGTGGTGCAGTTAAGAAAGGCATTTCTGAGAAAGTGGAATTTAAACTGCAACATTAAAATATATCAGAAATATATGAAAAGAGTGAAGGGAAGCACACTGCAGGAAGAAGAATCTGTATGTGTAAAGACAGGCAGGAAAAAGACTCATGTTTGAGGAACTGAAAGGCATGTGGTATGGTAATAAAGGGCATTAGATGAGGTTAGAAAGGCCAATGATCTGGCTTCCATGGTCATTTGGTAGTTTAAAGACAGGCCATCTACCTCTCTAACCTCATCAAATGCCCTTACCCTATGGTTAAACTACAATTTTTTAAAAAAGTCAAATTATATTTGTGTCTAAACAGGACATTGACAGAGGCTGATTTCAGCTTTAAGAGTTCCTTAGCTGTTTTGTATATTAGTAAAATAGGTTAGAAATGACAAGTACAGACATAGAGCAATCATTGGAAATCTTTGGCAAGGAAATGTTAGGCAAGGAAAGTTGGTTTGGCTAGGGTGGTGACACTGAGGTTGGAGACGAGTGAGGGGCTTCATATGGATTTTTGTAATTAAAAAAGCCTTACAAAGCTCAGCTAGGATAAGGGTGTTGAGAGAAAGGTGGTACCTTTGTATCAAGTAAAAATGTGTTACTTGATGAACCAGGTGAGTAGTAATGCCCATTTGATTAAATGGAAATACCAAAGTGGGTTAGGATGGACTCAGTAAAATCATTAGTTCATATTTAGACAAAAGTGTGAGATGTGTGGAACATCCAAGCAGAAATGCCAATTAACAGTTGCCTATGTGAGTCCTTAGCTCACAGGTGAGGTCTAGGCTGTACATGGGCATTTGAGAAATTCATCACATTTCCTGAGGATTAATGACAACCTTGGGAAAAGGGTGTAGAAAGAGAAGGAAAGATAATAGGGGTCAGAGTTGTTCAACATTCCTGGTAGGAAAGGAGAAGCTACTAAGGAAAACTCAGAAGTGGCTGGTGAAGTGGGAAAAAAAAATCTAAGAGCGTGTCTCTGAAGCCATATATGTATAGAAGAATGGGATCAGTAGTGTTGAATGCTGCTTAGAGGTAGAATAAAATGATGGTGCTGTTAATTTCCAATTCTGTCATTGCATTATGCCAGTCCTTTTTCGATCAGTACTTATTTATTCTAACCTCTGTACAAAATCCTAATAGTGTCTACATCTCTCAGAGAAATCTTCCTGAAGCAGAGAGGGTATCTGAGTGAAACATGTGATTATCAAGTGCAACCATTTAATCTGTGAAGTGTTCCTAAAATTTAAAGGTAATCTATTCTCAAATGCTTATATGAATGTATTTCCTATATTGTTTATATTTTAAAAATAAGAACTAATTAAAATAGGGCTATGGCAAAAATGGTTATGTCTTAAGATAACGTTTCTGCCATATCACTTTTGTCAAGCTACATAGATCTTCTAATACTTATTGAAATTTGGCATATTTATTATTCCTTAACTAAATATATGGCCTTTTTTGACTAATTGGTATTTCTTTCATGCTTTATAATCATTAGGAATAATTATTTCTAAAGCTCAGTTAGGACAAAGGTCCTAGCTTGTCCCTGATAAGATCTCTCAGTATCATTATATGCTGGGTAGAGCATTTGCAAATCAAGTCAAAGCAACATTCTGATTAAAAAAAAATCAGTTGAACTTTATGAATCTCTCACTATATTGTTGATTAGCCTAGGACTAATTTGCATGTTGGCTTTAGGGTACTACTTATTTGGAAATTGTATTTCCTATAAATCCCAATATCCATAAATGATTTGAGATTGTCATAATACCTTAATTTGTTTTCTTTATTTCTTCTAAAAAATGGAATACATGTACAGAACGTGTAGGTTTGTTACATAGGTATATGTGTGCCATGTTGGTTTGCTACACCTACTAACCTATTCTCTAAGTTCTCTCTCCTCATCCCATAACCCCCAACAGGCCTTGGTGTGTGTTGTTTCTCTCCCCTGGGTCCATGTGTTCTCAGTGTTTAACTCCCACTTATGAGTGAGAACATGAGGTGTTCGGTTTTCTGTTCCTGTGTTAGTTTGCTGAGGATGATGGCTTCCAGCTTCATCCCTGTGTGTGTATGTGTGTGTGTGTGTGTGTGTGTGAAAAATTTTAGATAGCATTCTTTATATGACAAAACCAGAAATGGAGAATAGAGGAGAGGGAGATAGCAGGAAGGAAGTAGATATGACTATAAAAGGACAACAAGAGGGATCGTGTGGTGATGGAGCTGTTCTGTAGCTTAAATGTATCATTGTCAATATTGCATGTTTAACATTGTACTATAGTTTTGAAAGATGTTATCATTGAAGGAAACTGGGTAAACAATACACTGGACCGCTCTATTATTTCTCACAAATACGTGTGACTCTACAATACCTCAAAATAAACGTTAGTTTTTACAAAAGTATTTCAGAAAATTTTTTGGATTTTATAAACCAGTAACGTAGCAATCATCATCACAAGAACAGCAATGTAATTAACAGTAAGGGTTGGTATAGGAATGGTAGATTATCTCTTAGCCTGAAAAGATACTTTAAAAAGCAACAATAAATGCCACTTTCTCTCACTATTATTATGTACTGAGTATTTAAAAATCAAGTCAAAGCATAATTCTGATTTTTTTTAAAAAATGAACTTTATGAGGCTCTCACTATACTGTTTGTTAGCCCAATACTAATCTGCATGTAAGCCTTATACTACTACTGTTTTGCATATTATATTATCTATACATTCCAACATCCAAAAGGCAATTTGTCTAGCTCTAAAAATATTATGAGTATGTAAGTAGCAACATGATCTTGGTGACTGTCTCCCAAAGTTTCTTCAATCCCTCCTTTACTTTCCCCCTCTCTCATTCTCCCTTTTTCTTCCTCCTCTTCTCCTTCAGTAACAAGTTTCTTGGATTGGGCAAAGCCCCCTCCACAGATAGATGTCATGTAACTAAGCTCTGAACAATTTAGTGAAATTGGAATTTGTGTGTGCAACATTGGAAAATATTCTTAAAGAAAAAGGGTACAACTTTGCATTACCCTGTCCTCTTTCCTGCTGACTGGAGTGCATCATGATTGGAGCTGGAAAACCCCATATTGGAGCATGAAATAGAAGCCATGTTTTGTATGATGGATCTTTAAGAGAAAGTAAGGTTAGGTCCATGATGATCTCAGAGTAGCCATTCCAGCCCTGAACTTCCTGCGTTCATGTGAGATAGAAATAAACATATATTTAATATTCTTCCATTACTTACAGATGAATCTAAAGCAAACCAAACCAGCACACTATGGTGCAAATGCTTCATGATGAGTTTAATCAAAGGTAGGAATGTTACATCTTTGTTGCACTTTTCCAAAAATGACCAGCTAACTGATCCCAAGCCTCCTCTGCTTCTCCCAGAAACTGCTCCCTTGAAATTCCCATAGCCCTGCTTTAAAGGTACTCTCTGTGTTATGTCATGTGTTATACTTATTTGTGTATGTCTCAGTCTTATTATACAAACTTGACCTCTTATTTTCTCCTTTATTTTTGTGACTTTTATATCTAAATGATTTACTGGTTATAAAAACCAGAGAAACATATTAAGCGATACATAGTAAGAAGTATCTAACATTCTTCCTGCTACTCATATTGCCTTTCATTTACTTTCAAGATGGTAAAAAACCCTCAATAGTTTATATATTTTAAGTTTAAATATAGAATATAGCTATATTATGATAATACTTTTATAAGCACAATGTGCACAAGAAAATGTTTAATAAGTGCACGTCATTAACAGGAAGGCCAGAGACTCACAGACACGTGAGGCATAAGCAGTCCTTGGAGAAGTAACCACATGGATGGGCCCTTTGTCAAGGCTTACATGAAGCTATTTGTTACATGAAATAGCAGGATTTGAGGTCAAAGGAAAAAAATTGTCTACACAGCTATTTTGAAGGGAGAAGACATTTGGAGGAGTCCTTCAAGAATAGAATTCTTATGAACTTTGTGTATCTACTTAACAAAAAAATATTCCATTAGGATGGCTTTAGAGACCAATTTTTAAAATCATTATTGTGTTCAAAAGTGGACAAGAAAGTGTTTTGTGTAAATGGCAAAAAGATTTTCTTCTTTTCAGGCAAGAATCAGTGACTGTAGGAGACTCTGTGACCCTGCTATTATGTTGGTGCGAAAGTAATTGCTGTTTTGCCATTAAAATGGCAAGACCACCATTACTTTTTCATCAACCTAATAAAATAAATAGGGGATGCTGGCAGAAAGGGCTTTGTGAGTGATAGCACTGTGGCCCTGGGGGGAAGGAGTTAATTTGACCTGTGGCTTGCATCCCTGGTTCTGAATAATCCTTAAGTTATTCTGTATATATACCCTGGGAAGCTAACCCTAAAAAGCTAGGAAACAATTTTCAGGTGTGGGTGACGAGGCTCAATGAGGGGCTATGAGCAACATCGTTGGCATAAGTAGGCAAAGATTCTGAGAGTTGGCCTCACAAATGTGCAGCGCAGCAAACAGCTGCATGCCCAAGAGTCACCTGGGACCTTAAGGGAAGTAGAAGTTAGTAAGAAAAGTAGAAAAAAAATTGGGGGAGAGGGCAGCTAAAGCAGATAATTTTTATGTAGTTGTAGAGAAAACAAGAAAATGGTAGCAGCAGCAGAAGAAAATGTTAGAAAACAAGAAAACAGCTGTCTGATGATAGCAGGTGTGCTCTGAAGGAAAACTTTCTACTTAGGAGTTTCGGGGGATAAAAATAAGGAAAAGTGAGGATACTGCAAGGGAAATGAGAATGGTTTGAAACAACCAGAAAACGACCAGGACCATTATAAAAGAGATTCAAGAAGTCTTAAAATAGATAAATGTAGGTATAAGCAAAAGTTGAGACCATAAAAATCCAGATGAATATTTAAAGAATAAAAGAGAAAGTTTAAAGAAAAAAAAGCGTGATGATAAAAAGAGCTAACCTCTGTATAGTACTTATCTATGCCATGCACTGTTTTGAGTAATTTACAGATATGAATATATTTATTTCTATAATAATGCTAAAAAGCAGATACTTCCCTGATTCTATACACAGAAAAAGTGAGAAACAGCAAAGGTGCACATAAGAGCTGGATTTCCACACCAGGCACTCTGGCTCAGAGTTCACATTCTTAACTATTAAGAATACTGATACTCACCTCAATGAAATAACACTTCACAACCATTTGAATGGTTCTTAATAATAATAAAAAACAGAAAATAAAAAGTTACTATGCTCTGAATGTTTGTCTCCTTCCAACATTTATACATTGAAATTCTCACCCCAAAGGTGATGGTATTTGGAAGCAGGGCCCTTGGAAGGTGATTAGGTTATGAGAGCAGAACCTCATGAATGGCATTAGTTCCCTTAAGAAAGAGTTCCCAGAGGGATCCCTTGTCCCTTCTGCCATGTGAGGTTATAGTGAAAAAACGGCCGTCTGGGAAATGGGCCTTCACCGGGTACCACATCTGCTGACCCCTTTGGTGTTAGACTTCCTAGCCTCCAGAACCATAAGAAATACATTTTGCTATTTAAAAAAGCCACCCAGTCTATGGTATTTTGTTAGAGTTGCTTGAATGGACTGAGACATAAGTTAAGACTCTTGTACATTGCTGCTATGAATGTAAAATGCTACAGGCCTATGAAAAACATATGATGCTTCCTCAAAATATTAAATGTAGAATTACTGTGTGATTGAAAAATTCTACTTCTGAGTCTATACCCAAAATAATTGAAATATTATATTTTCAGATATCTGTACACCTATTTTAATACAATTATTCATAATAGCCAAAAGGTTGAAGCAATAGCAGTGCCCATAGACTGAAGAATGGCTAAGCAAAATGTGTATACACACACGCACACACTACCTAATAGTCATGGCATAGTATTCGGTCTTAAAAATAAAAGAAATTCTGACGTATGCTACAATGTGGATAAACCTTGAACATATTAGCTACGAGAGATAAGCCAGTTACAAAATGACAAATATTTTATGATCCCACTTATTCGATGCATTAGTCAAATTCAGAGACAATGAAAGGGGAATGATGATTGTTAGGGACTGAAGAGAGAGGGGAATATGGAGTTAGTGTTTAATGGGTACAGAGTTTCAGCTGAGGAAGATGAAAAATGTCTGCATTTGGGTAGTGATGATAGTTTTATTATACAATAATGCAATTGTACTTAATGGCACAGAATTATGTACTTAAAAATGGCTAGAATAGCAAATTTTATGTTGTATGTATTTAACCACAATCTTTAAAAAAAAAAAAGAAAAAGAATACTGTGCTGGGCTCAGTGGCTCGTGCCTGTAATCCCAGCACTTTGGGAGGCCGAGGCAGGTGGATCGCCTGAGGTCAGGAGTTCGAGACCAGCTTGGCCAACATAATGAAATTAAAAATACAAAAATTTAGCTGTGTGTGGTGGTCAGCACCTTTAATCCCAGCTACTCAAGAGGCTGAGGCAGGAGAATCACTTGAACCCAGGAGGAAGAGGTGCAGTGAGCCGAGATCATGGCATCGCACTCCAGCCTGGGCAACAAGACTGGAACTCCATCTAAAAAAAAAATACTGTCCTTCTCTGAATTGAATTGAGTGCTATGAGAATTTAAAGGTTAAAAGATGCAAATAGTGAATGAGAAAAAACAGTCAAAACAGAAGGAATGAGAATGTAGTTGATCTATATTTATGGCGATAGCATATGTGTTTCCAATTTCATTTTTATTCTGTTACAAAGTCATGAAGAATAGTAAATATTAAACAAATGATTTTTATTGTAAATCTTGCAGAAATGGGTGGAATACCTTTTTGTTAAAACTTATAAATGGGAGTGCATGCTGCAGTTTGAATGTGTTGCCTCGAGCTTCATGTGCTGGAAACTTAATTTCCAATGCAACAGTGTTGAGACATGGAAGCTTTAAGACACGATTAGGTCATGAGGGCTCTGCCCTCATGAATGGATTAATGTCATGATCGCAGGAGTGGGTTAGTTATGGAGGGAGTGCACTCCTGATAAAGGATGAGTTCAGCTCCCTTCCCATCTCTCTGCATGCTCTCTTGACCTTCTACCTTCTACCCTGAAATGATGCAGCAAGAAGGCCCTCACCAGGTGCATGCCCCTTAACCTTGGACTTCCCAGACTTCAGTTCTGTAAAAAATGTCTTTTTTCTTTATAAACTGCCCAGTTGCTGATATTCAATCCACAAAATGGACTAACATAGTGCAATTACTGTAAGCTTCTCTAAGAGAAACACCCTGAAATAGACGTATTTAAGAAAATACTGCAGGTATTTACTATCCCTCAGTCACCCTGTATTATCTCATTAGGTATTAATGAGCCCTCAGTACTAATGATACCTTATTTTCAGTAATTCTTTCATCACCATATAGGACATTATCCAAATTTGAATTTCATTATTTTTTGTCATCAAATTTAGGGTAGAATATGCCATAAAGCACCTGAAATCTATACTTATATATAGTTTTCTTCCCCAAATTTGAATATATAACACATGTCAGAAAAACAGGATAAAATATCCGAACATGCTTATTATACTTTTTTTTGTCCCCTTGTCCTTATAAGTAAAAATTTGGAACATCTCCAGTGACTTTTGGCATATTGTGTTATATGTTACTTTTATTTTAGTTTATGAATGCAAGAAATATAATTGGCTTTAAAACAGAATTTATTTGATAAGATCTCAACTGTTTTATATTCAACTTCAGAAACAAATTAATTTTCTGCTTTGAAGATATGTCTTTAAAAGTTTAGAAAAATGTTTACTATAGTCCGCTCTTAATAGGAAGAAAATTTAAACAGTACATTTTACTTAAATATTTTCATTTATTTTCTCATTTTTAATCTCAAGAAACATGGTCAAAAGAAAATTTTACTGAAAACAAAAGTAACCTGTAAATTGAGATATTTTCCAAGTCTGAATCACCTACGTTATCTAATATTAAAGTTTTGGCACAATAATTTAACCGTCTTCAAATTGCTTAACTCTCATTTTTATTACGATATTTGATAGTATCTTAGCAAGTATATTGACTTTAAAGTATTGAATATTTTGCTTCATAAAAAGATTGTTTTATAGGAATATCCAGAAAGCTATAAAAGGCACTTAAAATAGACACAGTAGATAACCAATGCAAGCTCAATTTAAAGCTTTCACTCTCTTACTCTACAGTGTAATAGACTTAAATCACTTCCTATGTGGAAATTCGCATTTGACAGTCAGTGAGTTATGAACTTTTCCCATGTATCACAATTACTGCAACACCTGGACTAAATTTCTTTCTGATGATGCACTATGATAGTACTGTAAAGTATCAGTTTTAAGAATATCTGATCCCTTACTTTAAAAAAATGAGATTTCCGCTGGAATTGTACTGGACTGTGTTTCAGAAACTTTTCTAATTTGATTTAATATCAACTAACTTAAGTTCAAATACTACTCATAGAAAGACCCATCTATGCATTTGCATTTATAAATAGAATTTTTTTTCCTGATTGTCCATTTTTATCTAGAGTACTGAATATATATCTAAAAACATATATGGATTTATATTTGCTTTATACAATTGTAATAGAAGAAATTTCTGGGCATTTTCATTTTTGCCCTAAAGCAGCTCGAAACAAATATAATGACACGGAAAGAAAATGTAAATCTTAAAAAATGATGTAATTTATATATTCTTGTTAATTAAATTATATAATAATAATGATTACTATGTATCAAGTACTTTTCTGAAAATGTCACATATTTTAATTTTATTAATCCATAATAATCCTATGAAAGAGTTATTACTATTATCCTCATTCTGGGGATAAAGACACTTATATAACTGACTCACACCAATTAAGGAACAAAGCTAGGATTTGAATCTAGAAGTCTAGCCCCAGAGTTGGTGGTGTTACCTGTAAATTGGGGCATATTTTAATTGGTGTCATCTAACTCTGAATGTTTCAACCTTAGCCATCAAAATTGTTCCCCTTTAAGGGCACACCAAAGCAAAGAGCCTCCCTTTCTGGTCTCACAAAGTCATACACAGTCAGGTTAGTGGCAGAAGTGGGGCAACTTTCCCAGATACCAGAGTATCTGAAAAATAAAATGATGCTTCAGGAGTAACATTGTGCTGGGTCTCTCCTTTTGGATATTTAATAGGGATATGAGTATCTGCCTTTTGGGTAGTAGAAGAAATGACTGCTTCACTGTGGCAACACATACTTCTAACCGAGGAAGTCCTTTCAAAGGGACACTACACAGCTGCAATACCCAAATATATTTCATGGAATAGCAGTTGCATGAGATTTTTTTTTTTTTAGTATATATGGATCCCTTAAATATGTCAAGAGCTACATAAATTAACTGTGTTACTTAAGAAGAGGATTCAGATGGAAACTGTTACAGTTCTGAATCTTATTTCATAAACTCAGTGTAAAAGAAGGAATATGTTAAAATTACTTTAAATATCAACCCAATTCAATTTGGTGCTACACGTCATGCTAGTTTAGCAGGAAATTCAACATTAGCCATTATCAGTGTTTCACTACTGCTTGCTTATAAACAACTCAGGTTGCACAAGAACACCAGAGGCTGAGATGGGTGCTGGGATGCTTGTGAGGAGTATTGCTCATAGACAGTCCATCGTGGCAACTGCTGTTGTCTTCACTGTCTCAGCTCATAAGGCCCCCAGTGGCAGGCTGCCCCATGGCTTTTGTGCCAACCTTAGGCCACATGAGTTTTCATTTTTCTAATGTTTAAAGCCCTGGGACCTAGGCTGCCGGCATGCAGCCTCTACCCTCTGGATTTTGTCATCTGTCAAGGGTAAAGTCAGCGAGTGAGATATGTGTTCCTGTTAAAAGCAAGACCAGCTGATTTCAGGTCTGATTCTCAGTCTGGAAAATGTCTCATTTATATCTGTTCCAAACTCTTTCTTTTCCCTTTAGGACACTTACCATCCTTATTTCAATGACCTTATGTTTTCATAAAGAGAGAAATACAGAGAGAGAAAGTGATCATATGAAGCATCGTCTGCTTTGAGCCAAGAAACCGAGAAATAAGAAATGAGAAAAGATCTGGCTACTTGCCTGAATGATATGAAGAAGACATAGCAGTAAATTAAAAAATGAGATAAAAGCCACAATAAACTATTCTGTTACAAAATCAAATACATGCCTTTTGTAGTATTTTTAGGGTTTAACCTATGTCTGTGTATCATTAATCTAAGCAAGGGATATAATGCATAGTGTTTCCCAAATATCTTTGTCAATAAACACATTTTTGTTGTTCTCTGAAGAGTGTCTTTCAAGAACTATTTTGAAAAATGCTTCTATTAGGAAACATTCTTACTGTTAAAACTTCTAAGATTCTTAACATTTGGGTTTCCTGAACTTCATAGTTTTCCCACCTACTTCCTTTCCCAGGAAGTATAAAGAAGTATGGATTGTTATGTGATGCCCTGAAAGGCTTATTTCTACATTTTTTATATTTAAAAGGAGATGGAAGCCAGGCACAGTGGCTCATGTGTGAATCCCAGCACTCTGGGAGGTCATGGTGGGAGGATCCTTTGAACCCTGGAGGTGGATGCTGCAGTGAGCCGTGATGGTGCCACTGCACTCCAGCCTGGGCAAAGGAGTGAGACCCTGTCTCAAAAAAAAAAAGGAGATGGAAATCCTATAAATAGGGCCAGTGTGTACTGTTTGTAAAATTTTTCTGATTAAGATATAAGGCACTTTTCTCTAAATCCTGCTGTTTAAGTTTGAGGGCTCTGTGTCTTTCCAAATGAACAAAGAAACAGGTGAGAGATGTGCTATTTAGTGGCTCAGCCTTGCTTTATCTAAGGGATGATAAAATTGAGTGCAGGCAACCTTTCTTCTTCTGACTCACTGGATTTATTGAGAGTTAAACAAAAGGAGAAAGAGAAAAGCTCCTTTTAACTATACTCTAAGGAAAATAACACTCAAAAACAAAGAGCACAGACAAAACTTGTTATTATAGAGCAAAAGGAAGTCATTTGTGAATTATTAGGATTAAGGCTCAGTGATGTATTGAAATATTGGATAATTTATTGTTTAAAACTCTTAGTCTCCTGTGTTTTACAACTTGAATTCAGAAGTGTGTTCTTTCCCTTTATAATGGCAATACTGTTTAGAATAAGTAATTATATGAAATGCTTATCACATGACTTGGACCAAAAGAAAGAGAGGGATGGGGTGGGGAGGAAGGAAGGAATAAAGGAAAAATATGACTTGCCTAGTGACCTTTTGGTCAGAGACTAAATAGCTGTCGTATTGGTTATAAAGGCCCTCTTTCTAAGTGTCCAGGCACTTAGGAAACAATACTGGTCAAAGAAGATACAGGTTCTATTTTCATGGATCTCACAGCTTCATTTTAGACAAGCACAGTTTCTAAAACAGAGAATAAATGCTTCTGGAACAGACAAGCGTAAAGCAGTGTAGGAAACAGAAAACATAGGGTAGGTAAAAAAAAAATCGGTGATGGGGTGCAGGGAGGGTCTTACTTTAGATTGGGGACAAGGTAAACCAAGATTTAGTCAAAAAAGGGAAAGCCAAGAGCAAAGAGAACATTCCCAGACTAATTGATTAGGCTGCAAGGAGAAAGCCAAAAAGTACTTGTATGTCACAAAATACATAGTGCACACTTATTTTCACTTCTATTCAATTTGTTTTGGCAAAATGTTAAATAGAAGTAAGAGCTGCTGGTCTTACAGATTTTGTGCTTTTATTTTCCATGAATCTTCTGCCATTCATCTTTATTTCTCCTTATCAGCAAATGTTAAGTTTTTCTTTTTCCTCAAATGTGAAGCACAAGTTAAAATAAAAACCATAGATTATGAATGTGTTTTTTTATAAGGAAAATTAGATATTTGCTTTTGCCCAGTATGTTATCACTGTATTATTCCTTTTCTTCATTCATATGCAAACTCACAAAAGGGCATTTGCAAAGAGTGGTTCCTAAATAAGGCAAACAGCAGTTCTGTTGAATCCCAATCCTATCAAGAGATCTGCTTTGATACTCTAGGCTCCTACACATTTCTGACAACTCCAACTTCAGTGCCCACCACCACCCTCTGAACTTTCCAGATATGGCTCTTCTGGTTGTGACTATCAATCAGCACATTTCTGTAATGTAAAGACACTCAGGCTTTCTAATGCTTGAACAAGCAGCTGTTTCAAGACACTTGTGTTACATATTTTTGCAATATTAGCAAGTTTAGGGGATTTGACTTTCCTCTGGTGCGATCTCTGGCCTCATAAGCATCTAGAGTTGTCTCTAGTGATTAGGAATTATCCTGCCCTTCCTGGTAGAGAGGAGAACAGCTCCTTTCTACAAGAATAATTTTTCCTGTGTCTGCTTTAAAAAAAGTTACTGTCAGCTCAAAATAATCATTATGTCAGGGTGTCATATTCTGGGATCGTGTACACTGAACACCTTCAGGATTTTATTTTCCCAGGTTAGACTGTGGAATGGGATGCTAATTTGTCAGATCAACAATCCTCACCTCATATTTATTGACTCTGAAAATGAGCACACAGACCCTGTCGTGTATCCTTGTTTCTTTCTCTCATCACGTACCACAATCTTTGTGTCTTGTTAAAAAATGTGTTTGCCTGTTTGTTTTCTGTTTCCCTCACTACAATGTATACTTGATAGATCAGGAACCTCATCTGCCTTGTTTACCTCTGAATCTCCAGAGTCCATAAGAGACAGTATTCAAATTTTTGATAAATTAATTTATAAGAAATTAATTTCTTAATTAATAATCAATTACTCTATAAATTAATAAAGTATATTTATATAACCTCCCTTAGCCCAGTGCTTAGTGTACTACATATAATTTACTAAATATTTGAGTAAAAGTTTCAGATAGACTGATGGAAATTACTATCATAAAACAACCAAATACAAGTAAAACCAAACATACAAAACTTAAAAATGTTTAATTTTAATATTAGTTTAATATTATTTAAAAAATATTTAAAGTTTTTAAATTTTTAAATATGTAAGTCAGGTTTTTATCTATTTTAAAGTGTCTGGATAAATAACTAAGTCTTTGTAGAATTCTTTGTAAGTCGGAACTCTTTTTTTGTCTTTGTCACTTCACCATTAGGGACCTATGTCCTCTTCTTTCTGAGAATTCCATTAAGGTGGAAAAATTTGGGCAGTTAGCATTACTTTACGTATCAATTTATTGTATCATCTCAGTGGCACATGTGCAGATTTGCTCCTTCTATTCTCCTAGAAAAGCAATGTAAAGTTCTACTTGAGAGGAATTTCTCCCTTCTTCGGGTGTCTAACATCAGGTAGGTCTTGGGCTCATCACCTTGTGGTAAGAGTTCTAACAGTCCCATGGGTGTTTAGAGTATCATCCAGAGGATCTGAGATGCTTGCTTCTAGCAATGTACTGGAGAGTGATAATGACTCTATCAATCCCACTCATCAATATTGTCACTGAATTTATTTGTCATATAACAGCCCAAGGCATTATTGTTATCAGAATAACAGGAAAACATATTTTTGACTGAGTTGAATTAACTGGGGGAATTTTCCTCATTACTACTAGTAAATTCTTCTTAAACTGGCTATCATTTATGTTGGATCTTGATACCTAAGTTGCTGGTGAACTAAGATTCTCAAGTCATTAATTCCATATGGAAATAATATGGGTGGTAATCATAATATTGACCACAAGTACTAGAACTCACTCAATTAGGAGTTTCAACAAAATATTTTCTTAAATTTCCTCAGATAGCCTCATAGAATACAACAAGGTGGGCACATCCTTCCTTAACAATTTCCTTATATTAGGAATATCTGAAAATCTGTTTTTCTTTCCCTATTTCTGGAAATTCGCTCCATCTACCAGTTGGCATATCATTTCCAAAATCTGCTGGTCACCTATTCTGTTTAAGCAATGCACAGATTTATTTCGTCCTGATATATCCTATAAGAATATATGACTATGATGCCTTCTATCTCAAGATTTTATTTATTTTTTTGTTTTTGCTATTTTAGAGATGCAGATTCTCTTGTTTGAATAGCTTGATTTTGATGGCTCTTAATGAAATAACTTTTTGTGAAGTACTGTTGGGTACATTTTCTGTTGGGTATCAAGACTAATGGTAAAGTTTTTTGTTTTAATAAGCCTGCTTGTTTGTGATTTGTTTTGGGGGGGGAATAATAGAAAATGAGTTACATTTGTAAAAATTTTGGAATGCCATTTGTTATTGCTTTTCAAGACTTACTACTAAATATTTTTGGCTTACAGTTGTCAAGAGATGTTAAACATGTTGCCACAGAAACTACTTATTTGATATTTTGAGATTTTACACTCAGATAATGTAAAATAATGAGTCTGAAAATAAAATAAATAACTGTAAAACTTGTAAGCCTGAAAATAGAAATTAAGTGATCAAGAATTGTTGCTAACAAATATATAAATAAGCTTATAAGGAATAAAAAGTTACATACATTTTCTCTAATAATATTTTAGAAAAACTTTAAAAATCTTAATTAGATCCTAAATATTTATATTATACATTTGTATAACTGTGGATTTAAAACATGTAATCAAAATATCTTAATCTCTCTGAAATACTTCAATAAATGATTAATAATAATTCATTTAGACATACTTTATTTGTAGACAATAGACAAGATTGCCATTGCTATCAAAATTTACCTTAAAAATAATAACCATTGAAAAAAGCTCAGTTTAAGACATCAAAATGTTATCACATTCTACTCATTACATTTTTAGCTGTATTCTACATTATTTAGTTTTCAGCACAGCAGAAACATTTCAATACTACTTACAAATACTCTTTATACCACTATAGGTATATTATATTCTTGGAGCTCAAGTTTTTATTTGTTGCTCTGATGAAATTTCATTATCATTCTGTGAGAGAGAATTTGGCTTGCATAAATTGAGAGAAAGCTTCCATAGATTTTGCTATAAACATGGATTTTCTTATAGAGTAAATTAAAACTTTTATTTTTTATACCAAAGTCATAATCATTGGAACTTCTTTTCTAAGTGTTGTACAATACCCTGAAATGCCAAAAGGGCAAAACCTCATATATACCTGTGATGTAAGACATTTACTACCTTGAGAGAATTATAAGTTATGTCTTCCTTACTTTAGAGTTTAAGACAATTGTAATATTACTCATGATTTTTACAGTGAAACCTCTTTCATTAGGAGTGGTTTTTATTGTTGCATTTAATCTATTAGTTGTCAAGCATTTTTGCTCATGCACCACCTAAAAGAGTTTTCAAAAATGATATAACCCATCATAGTTTTTCATGTTGACACTTAAATTTTATATTTAAGTCATTGCCAGGATCAAATTTCTTGGAGGTTGTATATTATATCTATGCTTCAAATATATTTTCATCAAAATATTCAAGGTACAATTTACTGCATTTAATTTGTGGACATTATCTGGTAATTTTTAGTCTTTGCTATACAGAGAAGCCAAATAAGATTATTTCATATGAAAATGTGTGGCTTTATTATTAACTTTGAATTTATGTGTTAATATGTATTACTAGGGAAACAATCTCTTTTCCTGAATGCTAACTCTAAGATAGACTGTTTATGTATATAAATAGAATGCTATCCTAAGCTTGTGGCATGTAAGAAATGTGATACATATACTTCCCATTTTTAAAGAAGCTATTTGTTTTATTCTCACAAAACTCACCTTGGGGCAATGCATTCTTAAAACACACCTTTGTTTAGTTCCCTGGAGGTAGTTAGAAAGATCATTCTGCCTGCATTATAGAACGTAAATGACAGTAAAGAATACCAGTGCTAGTAAAACAATCGGGTGGATGCTATAGCAATGCAGGTGAAAGATGTGATGGTCCCAACATGAACAAGACAGTGAAGATGGAAAGGAATAGACACACCTAAGAAATATATACAAAGATGATAAACAGATTGTATCGATTGCTCAGATGACTCTGTTTTAGCTTCCAGAGTCCTGATTTGGGAAACTGGAAGATTGATGATGATGTTTACCAAATCAGAAAACCCAAGTGGTGCCACTGGTCTGGCCAGTAGGAAGAAGAAATGATGAGTGCAGTTTGGGAAATAGTTTTAAGGTCCTTTGTGGCATCCATGTCCAGAGCTATGTGGCATCCACGTCCAGAGCTAAGTAGATCAATGAAATCGTATAAGTCTGACCCTCAAAGATATCTCAGAGGTAGGAAGTCAATATTTCTCCCTCAGTTAAGCAATTTCAGAAATCAGCTATTCGTAGTCTTTACTTGATTAATTATAAAGATAGTCACGTTGGTCCTGATTACACACTTGTATGGTTTCTCTGCTACCTACTAGTACACATATTGAACTCAATTTCTATTAAATATCAAATTAAATGTATTCATGTATTCTTTCATTCTTCTTTAATAAACGTTTTGGGTAAAATATACAGAAAGAAAATTACAGAAATCATGCACATATCACTCAACAAATTCCCTCAACCCCAATACATCTAAGTAAACAACTGCTACCCAGAGCAAAAAATAGAATACCACCATTACAAAAGTGCTCTCATAGCCCCTCTGAATCACTTCCAGCTCCGACAAAAAGTTACCCATATCCTAACTGCTAACATTATAAATGTACCTGTTTTCTTGTTGTTGTTTTTAACTTCATATTGTGGAGAGCCGTTTTGGCACCCCAGAGTTAGTACAAAGTTTATTTTAAGCCAAATACAGTCAAAAATTTAACAAATGCCAAAATAATCTTTCTTAGAGCTTTTCTTATCTGACTTAAAGGAGCAAGTATTGTGAAATCCGGCTACCATAAATTTCCTCTCTGGGATGATTTCATGGCCATAAAGAAGAGGGAAAGACTACTGACAGCTGCATAAACAAAGTTTTTTATTTCCAGTTTGTTCTAAAAATCTATTTATCTTTGCTAAAGAAACCTATTTATTATTTCCATAGAAATCTTTTCTCCTCCTCCCTTTCGCTACAATACTAGGTATATAAACCTCTAAGTTTAGCTGCTCAATCAGCTGGCTATTTCTTTGGTAGCTCCAAATGCATACAAATAAACATTTTTTTAAAAATTAGTCTATTTTTTATCAGTTTAATTTGCAGATTCCGATCATTGAATATTGGAGGATGGAAGGAATTTTTTTTATCCTAGCAATATAGCTGGAATTATAATTTTTATATGTCTGAAATTTTTGCTTAAAATCATATTTCTGTGATTAATTTATTTTTATTGCTGAATAAAAAATCGTAACAATTTATCCATTTTGCTATAGGAAGAATTTTAGGTTGTTTCACTTATTCATTAGTTCATCAATGTGCATGACTTGTATTTATTAAGTACCAATTTTGCACCACTCTACTAAGACAAAAAATACAGATAAGACGCAGTTTATGCTCTCAAGAGACTTATACTCCAGTAGTAGGAATAAAACATAAATAAATGTAACCAATGCAAACAATATGAGATTGTTATGAACAAGATAAAATATACTAAGAAGAATTTTGCTTAACAAATGAGATCAAAGAACAACTGTGGAGCAAGAGATCTTTGGTCTAGAAGTCTGAGCAGGCAGAGCATAGAGGAGATAGCATGCATAAATAAATTTAGGAGTTAAAAAAATGGCAGAATTAGGAACAATAATTCCAAATGCACTGTTTTATTGTTGCCTGGGCTGGAGTGCAATGGTGTGATATCGGCTCACTGCAACCTCCACCTCCCGGCTTCAAGCGATTCTCATGCCTCAGCACCCTCAAGTAGCTGGGACTGCAGGCATGCACCACCATACTCAGCTAATGTTTGTATTTTTAGTAGAGACGTGGTTTCACTATGTTGGCCAGGCTGATCTAGACCTCCTGATCACAATTGATTAGCCCACCTTGGCCTCCTACGGTGCTGGAATTACAGACATAAACCTCCAAATCTTCTTGTTTGGCATAGAGAAACGGTTTTGCTATGTTGCCCAGACTGGCCTTGAACTTCAAACTCCTGGGCTTTAGCAATCCTCCCACCTCAGTTTTCTGAAATACGTATTATTTTTTAAAACGTGATTGTATGGATAAAAGATGATGTTGCAAATAAAATTTGGAACCAAATAATAAAGTTCAATGTATTTTTATTCAGATTTTTTTAAAGGATGGATTCTTTAAATTTTTATACTGATGAATATCACTATTGAAAATACAAGTGATGGAGACAAGGGAAAAACATAAGAAACCAATGCAAGAGTCCTATAAAAAGATGAAGATGGAAATAGATGAGAGGTGCTAAGATATGGAATAAATTGGAGTTGGATTTTGATGGAAGACAAGTAGTTTTTCAATTTTTTAGCAAATAATGTTAATCTCAATAGGCTAAGGAGGATATTTTGCACAAAACATATTAAGTTCATTTGTGCATTTGTTGATTTTGTGTTGATAGAATTCTCTAGCAAGCATTTGTTCACAGAGTTCTGGAATTTAAATTATCAGTGTTAGTGAATTTTTTGGTAGGAATACAATCATACAAAAATCAAGGGAAAACACGGTGAGGAAAAAAATTAAGAGTTGTTTCTGGGGACTATGAGAACTTCAAGCAAAGAAGGAGGAAGTTGAACTATATGCATTTCTTTAATTGCATACTTTTTTTTTTTTTTTTTTTTTTTGAGACAAGTCTCAGTCACCCAGGCTGGAGTGCGGTGGTGTGATTTTAGCTCACTGCAACCTCCATCTCCCGGGTTCAAGGGATTCTCCTGCCTCAGCTTCCTGAGTAGCTGGGATTACAGGTGCATGCCACCACACCCCGCTAAATTTTTTTTTTTTTTTTTTTTTTGTATTTTTAGTAGAGATGGGGTTTCACGTTGTTGGTCAGCCTGGTCTCAAACTCCTGACCTCGTGATCCACCCACCTCGGCCTCCCAAAGTGCTAGGACTACAGGCGTAAGTCACCGTGCCTGGACAATTGCATACATTTTTATAGTCTGTTTTGATTATATTTCATCATTATCTATTGCAGATTATTTCATTTTGTATATAACAAGAACCAAGAATAATTATCTTTACTTAGTACTACACTACATAGTGCATATATGCAACTTATAAATATTTATTCTCATGATAACAAATCAGTCTATTTTTTTCTTTCTCTTTCTGACATTAGATGAACACGTGAGTCCATTGTTCTAATCAGGTTCTGGAAAATGCTGCTTTTCAGTTCCTGCAAAATTCTCACAAGAAATCTGTTTTATTTTGTACCTTCATTTGTTTCCATTCATCATTCCTACTGTAGAAATTGTTGATGATTTTTTACATGGGAGGTTTGCAAAGTACATATGATTGCTTTTAGTTTAGAAAATTAAGTTTTGTTTAACCACTCAAAGTTGTTATTCAAATCTAGCTGTGTTGTCATTTGGATATCTAGTTTATTACCTCTAACTGCAAAGTAGTACAATGAGATACCAATCTACCATATATTTCCCATCTATTTTCTCAATTATGGACATTTTTCGACTTACCACTACAATAGGGAAGTCAATGGCTATTTAAATTATTGGGGAATAGAGATACCTAGGATCAGAATTGCCAAGTCATAGACCCAAACTTACTATGAGCTAAACTTAATATGGCAAAGACCTAAATTTAATATGGCTAAATATTGTTACATTGCTCCCTAGAATATTGATATGGTTAGAATCTGTGTCCCCACCCAAACCTCATGTTGAATTGTAATTCTCAATGTTGGAGGTGGGGCCTGGTAAGAGATGATTAGATCATGATGGCAGATTTCCCTCTTTGGTGCTGTTCTCCTGATAAGAGTTCTAACAAAATCTGGTTGCTTTAAAGTGTGTGATACCTCCCCGTTCTCTCTCCTCCTACTCCAGCTATGGGAATTGTGGCTACTTTGTCTTCTTCCTTGATTGTAAGTTCCCTGAGGCTTCCCAGAAGCTGATACCAGTAAACTTCCTGTACAGCCTGCAGAACCAATTAAATCTCTTTTCTTTATAAATCATCCAGTCTCAGGTATTTCTTTAAAGCAGCATGAGAAGGAACTAATACAAATATCTTAAGCAGTGTATATCTCTTCTAGAATTCTTTAAAAAGTGGTGAAGCCAGGGGAATCTCTTAAAGGAAAAGACAAATGTAAACACAAATAAAATATAAAAATAAATACATGTTTAAAGCAAAAAAGAAATCACAACAAATTTCTATTTAAGAATAGTTGACGAATGTAAGAATATCATGCCATCCAGGGAAAATATTATTAAACTACCTAACATATTCATAAAATACTTTTTCCTAGTTTTTAAAAAATATATTACTTTTAAATTTCTTGTTTATATGGCAATAATTTTGAAATATCATCTGTAGATAATAGAAAGATCATTAAACCATCCTTTACTATAGTTGAATGAAATTAGTTATTTTTTATTATTATTCATAGTTGAGGTGTATAAAGCACAGGTGTCTGGATTTTTTAAAACACTGATACATATTTTTTCTGGAAATTTTGACAAATTATATTTGATGTAATTCTTATCAAAAACTTATGAATGTTTGTGACAGTAAACACTGCATTATGGGTTACGTTTTGCAAGAGAACACTCTCTTTGATGAAGGGTCAATGAGAATAAAATTCTTCCTTTATTATTTTACATTCGATGATTGAGATAATATTGCAAATAAATGCTTCTGGCTCATTCTTTTAAATATTGTTTCTTCTTCATATCTTCATACTCTTAGTGCTTGATGTTTTAGGACATGTTTACATTGTGATAAGACTTTGGGAATGTCACCTTCACATTATGATACTAGGTAGGGAGTAGGAAATTTCTGGAGCCATTTCTACATTGGAATGAATAGCACTAACTTAATTACATATTAAGTTACATTTTTTGGCTATATGGTCTTTGACCACTTATCCATATGACAATGATTTATAATATAATTTTCTATAAAGAATATGGTATTATAAATACAAAATATACTCAATGAAATCCAAAATAAATGTATTTTCTTCAACTTAACTTCTACATGTTCAGAAACCAAAAATATATGCAGCTTCTCTAATAGTACTTGACATAGGGCAAGTGTAATAGCAAATGCGTTACCTACTGTCTGCAAGTTTTAAATTTGGGAATGCAGTGATGAAAATAAACCGGTGTCCAATATAATGAGATCTGAAGAAAATTATGACAGGAATATTAAGAGTTTGTTTACCAGCCTTCCTAAGAAATATTGAACATCTGATATTGCTAAGAATTTCATTATAAATTGTATAAAATGTTCAAAAATGAAGGTACAGTTATTTGCTCTTTTGCACTTAATTACTTGTGTAATATAAATGCTTGATTTTGTGTAGCACATGTCTTAAAGCAAAACAATGTTCTTCCTGAAGAAACCAATGAAGATGAAATATCACTGGTGTGGTGTTCATTGTTTTTTTAACTACATCCTAATGAATTAGGATATTTTCCATTTGAAATAGAAGCTATAACTGTAAAATATACAAATATACCTGTATATATTTCAAATGTTACATTATGTTGCTATTTTATCACTGATTTTCACTCTCAAATGCATCTTGCCTTTGATGAGAGAAGTGATATGAACATTTTAGTCAAAAATAATAAGCAGCAAACAAACCAAAATATGAACAAGTGAAAATTGTACTCTTCATGATGTTCTACTAGAAATTCATATTCTATTATCTAATGGTATTTACTTCTAGTTACTCTCAATTTGCTTCAGATTTCAATGGTTGACTTTATAGTGAAAGATGCCATTTCCTCTTCCTGTAATCTCTAAGACATCCAACTACCCCACATGTTAAACAGCAAATTTTAATGGGAAGCATTAAATACTTGGCCCTTGGCTCAAAGTGGGAATGTCTCCTTGTACTAGTTAGTCCTGTGAACGTATCAGCCCCCAGAATGAATGATGGCTCTATATCATACATCTTACACCATGATTTCCTGAGTTAACTGTTATTTTAAAGATTGTAAAACCAGTACTGTAGTTATGAAGATGAACTCTGATCAACACATCAAAGACTTGAAGAAAACTAAGATAGAACTTTTTTTTTTTTGGATAGAACTATTAAAATTTGGGCCTCTGGTCAAAATGTAACAAGTATTTCATTTTCATTACTACTTATGCATACATGGAATGATTCAAACTAAAAGTTGTAAGGAAAGCAATATCAAATAGAATCCAAACAAGTGTTACTTTCCTGATAGAACTAACCTACAAAAATGACTTTTAGGACATTTGCTAGGTCAAAGTAATTTAAAAACTTGTTTAGGTCATTGTTTTCTTAGTTGAGGTTGATATCCAAAGTCACATAATAGTTTTTAATTTGTAGATTGGAGTACGGAACATAGATAGTAGAGAAAGAATAAAGATAACACAAATAACACAGGTTATGAAACAAGAAGTGTGCAACTGACAATCAGCTAAAATCTTTGGCATGGTGTTAAAAACCTAAACTGAAACTCAGATTGACTTCAATTACTGCTACCTTATGTATAAAGACGGTTTTGTGCTTAAAGCTCCTGGTCTCACTGTGAGACCCTCAGCACAGTGCCACCCACTGAGTATTTCACTGACTTAGCAATGAACAGTCCCACCATCTCTGAATTAATGAGAATATCAGCTTGACACATTCAGATAGATTAAAAACAAAATACCTCTTTAAAAGATAGTCATGGCTTGAAGAATTAGAATGTAATGCAGATAAATTATAAGCCCTTATGTTTTCTTGGTATAGGTGGGAATTTCTCCTAGTAGGTAATTTAGCAGAATACCTAAGAATGCTGTATTTTATTATGAAATGATTGTAGCTGTTCCCCTTTAGTGATTAAACAGTGAATTGTGACCCTGAATGATAGTAAATTTAGAATTTGTTAACAGCTTTTAATCTTTTGTAGGTTATTTAAAAGAAGCAGTTTGTGTGTGTGTGTGCGCGCGTGTGTGTGTGTGTGTGTGTAAAGCAAATGATAAATTAGAGAGTGATCAAAATAGATTTTAAATATCTTTCACAATGTGAAAAAGACAGGGATTCTGAGACAAGAATGTGAATAGTTAACTAGCAAATTACGTATGAGGCTCCATTTTCTTTTCCTGGCATGGTGAGTTGTGTGGTCACCTAAAGATACTCCTCTAGTGTACCAACAGGTAAGCAGGAGGAAAGGAGGCAACTTTCGAAGTGCACCCATCTGGACTCTGTACAGAAGGAACCTTTCATGTGTTTGTATTTAGTCAGGTCTCAACTATACTCCTAGGTGTAGTTCAAGTCCCACCTTTCCAATAACGCTCCTGCAGAGCAGTCCAGACAGAGTATCAGATATAAAAATGAGTAGAATTGAAATTAGCATTCTGCGCAGGATAAATCAGGGATCAACCTCAAATATTTTAGGCCCTATACTTGAAATCAATGTTTAGAGTTCATTTAGTTCAGTCAAGTAAAGTATGGTTTTTAGATGAGCTGTCAGGATTACTAATTTGCACATCCATGATAGGTTTATATCATTATTTCCTAAGACAACACTATTACAATATAAAAGAGTTTGTTATTTAAAAAGAATCAGTTAAGTATCAGCACGTGGGAAAGCAGATATATCCAGCCAATTCCCTGCATTAGTTGTAGTAATAAAAATTTTCAAAACAGTAATGAAGAATGTTATGCAGAACATGAAATGACACCTACTGTCCCATACATCTATTTCATTTCTTCCCTAAATCTGCTGACACTCTTTTGACTTCCTTTTCTCCTACACCCTTTTAATCAACTTCTATTTAGCTTTGTCTCCATTACTTGATTGAAACAACTCTCCTCCCAGTTGCCTGACAATGCACCTTACAGATAACACATTTTTCTTCTTATCTCTTTGAGCACTTTCCCCTTCTTTATACATATACTTATCTTGGCTTCCGGAATGAGCACTATCTTTGTTTTCTCCCACCTGTGCCTGTGCTAAGTGTTCAAGTTACTAGAGCTTGATTCCAAGTTTTATGCTGTAACCCTGCTATGTCCTTAAAATATTCTCCTACATTTCAATGGCATTGAATATAACCTATACATATGCTCCCATTTCTCAAGTTTACATTTTTATATCAAACTTCTTATCTTAGCAGTAAGTTCATGTATTCAAATATCTTCTTATCATAGCCTGTTGAAATTTCATTGAGATATCACAAATATATTATGCCCTAAGAAAAACTCTTGACTCTATTCTTGATTGTATTTACTTTACTCTGAAATTTTTGCCTCTCAGAGGCTTCACCAGATCAGCAAATGCCACCAAAATTAGCCGAACTACTTAAGCCATAACACTGAAACTCATCCAGATTCCTCTACTCCACACCCCGAAATATTTAATCCAACAGTGTTGTTTATAGACCCTGAATTTATCTTAAGTCCCTCTGCTTATCTCCAATCTGATTGCAATCACGATAATCCAAATCATAATCAGTTCTCCCCTAATAAAACTGTTTTCTAATTGGTCTTGCCATTTTCATTTTTCCTTTCTTAAACTAATTGTGCACATAGCAATCAGCACAATGTTTTAAAATGTAAATTAAGGCTTGCCTAAAACCATTTGGTGGTATCTTGTTGCAGGTAGAATGAAACAAAAATGGCTTGGGACGTCCTCCATAATCCTTTGTGATCCTATGCTACCAACTTCCCCTTCCTCCCTCCTTCCTTTCTCTCTACCTTTTACACTCTGCACTCTAGACTCATTGGCCTTTTTTTAAAAAAGTTTTTTAGCAAATCAAGTTCTCTCTCAGCTCTAGATCTGTGGATATTTTTGGTTTGTTTCGTTGGTTGGTTGGTTAGCTTCCTTGTCATGCTGTTGTTTCTACTCTTAATATGTTTGTCAATTAATTAACTTTTGCTGGTGCATTAAAACTGAATGTGAAATAGGCATTTTCCAAAAAACTTGCCTATCTATTTAGATGACCTTGAAACTACCAACCTCTTTCATTTTAAGTGATGTTAGGTAGATATTTTGAGCAAAAATTAAAAACAAAACAAAACAAAACAAAGTTCACTAGACTCTGGGCTGAAGAAATTTTTTTTATAGACTATGTGAGCTGAGAATTATTATAAACATCAGAATTTTGAAAGCTAGAGATGAGTAGAATAAACAAAAGGACATCAATGATTCTCTGTTTCTATTCAGTATAAAGATCAATGTACAAAGAAAAACCACAAAAGTCATTGCTAACTTTTTGAAAAGGTTGCTGTCTGGCAGAGTTACAGAAAATTGTTTACTATTGATCTCTTTTCTTAGGAGAGCAAGAAGAAAAGGAAACAAACAAAAGGCTTTAATCAACCCCCATATGTGTTTGCTCTCTTCCTTTTCCTTACCTTCCCTCTAATGATACATCTCTTACATTGGGGATGAAATATACTGGTTAGTAATTCAAAGCCTTTGCTAAATTTCCAAGGTGGGGGAAAGGCTGTTTGTTATGTCTGAATTATCAAAGTGACAAATGATAAGCTGCAGTGAGGACCAACTTGCCCACAGGCGGATTGACACTCACTGAACACATAATGTTCTCCATCTGGACTCTGCATAGAAGGAGCCTTTCCTGTGTCTGTATTTAGTCAGGTCTCAACTACACTCCTAGGTATAGTTCAAGTCCTACCTTTCTAATGATGCTTCTGCAGAGCAGTCCAGCTTCCCTCTAAACTTCTGATCTATGTTGCTCTGTTTACCAGTGTAGCCACTTGATTGCCTTTTGCCTTATCTTTTTGGAAAATGATTTATGACTAAAAGTTCTTCTTCCCCCAGTGATATTCTAGTTTCCTTGAGGGAAGTAATAATGTGATTTCTTGTTTGTTTCTTGACATATCTTTTCTAATGCTACCCAGTCCTAAGCATTTATTTTATAACAGAAAGAATGATTTATTCAACAAAAACTTACTGAGTTCTGTCATAAAACATAATGTGTCATAGTGTACTGGGATTATACAGTGTTAATATATATTAAGCACTTAATATAAGCAAAGTGGTGTTCTTTGTGATTTACATTTAAAAGCTCATTGATTTCTCACTATAAAGTTATGATGTAGTTACTGCTGTTAACCCCCCCCTCAACTTACAGATGCAGAAACTGAGTCACAGTTGTACTAAATAACTTGTTCAAGGTCATAGAGCTTATTAATAATACAGCCAAGATTTAATCCAGGGAGTCTCACTGAAGATGTTTGTTATTAACTCCTTCACTAGTTTAACCTACAGTCTTGTAAAGAATACAAATGATTGAATAAACAATTACAAGAAAATATAATCACTTTAACAGAGGATAGACAGTGTGCTAGAAGCATAAAGAAAAGATCTAATGTAGACCTGTGGGCTCAAGGTCTATATATTCTCTCTGCGTGTGCATACACACACACACACACATGCACACACACACACAGACACACATATATATAAAGTACATATTTATAAATTATATCTTATGTATATACACATAATTTATATGTCTATATACCATGTAATGTATATATTATAATATATGTATTACATATATATGTATGTATATAACATATATACAGCACTAGTCCTTATGGGTGATTTTGGTCTTTGTTTTGCTACTTGCTTTTGCATAATGGCAGTTGTGCATTTAAGCCATTTAAAAATGATTTTGCAAAATAAACATCACTGTTAACAATCAGAATCTTACCACCTACGTTTCCTACTGAATTCCTGAGAAGGTAGGTTTTGATTATTTTACAGTGTAAAACATAAACTTCCTTGTAATATTATACAAATAAACTCTTAAAAAACAATAATCACCACTTGCTTACAAAGATATAACTGTTTGTCTTTTTGAATTCATAACCCTCTTTAAAAAGAAAAGTATTCAAAAGTTCACCAGTAAAAAAAAAAATCCTCAAATGTTATGCAAAGCATATTATTCTTTCAATGCAATTTCAACATCTTTACAAGCACCCTGCAAAGTAGCACTCAAGATATATACCAATTGTACTTAATTTTTCAAGTCTGATCATTCTTACATTGCCTCAAAGAATTTGGCATATTTTTCATCTAGAAGAGGACCCAAAAGTTCACACTCAACTTTTTTCAACATTCTTCGAACACAAGGAATAAATTACTCCACCAAAAGGTTAGTTTCCTTATTCATTCGTTACTCTTGTATTAAGCACTGACAAAAGTGATTCTGTTGTCAAGGAATCCACAGACTAGTGAAGACAGATTCCTTGCTTTTGCTTACTTCTTTTCAAATAAAAACAAAATCAGTATGGTGTAAGTCTGGACCTCAACGGTTCCAAATGCACCAGGGAGGAAAAACCTGATGTACGGTTATGAAGATATGATATGAAGAATGAGCCATAAATGTACTATTAAAATAAGGCTCTCTCAGGCCTACCAAATTACACAACTTCTGGAGATCTAGCACTGTTGTTGCCTGGGTAAATAACACTACCTGGAGTTGTACAATTCACAGCATGGTTAGTCACGCTAGACACCCCTGAGTAGGACTTCACTTTATGCTCCAAGTACCCCAGTTTCAATGAGTTCATTTTAGAGACAAGAAAAAATCAAACAAGTAAAGGTTATTCTTGCTAGCTTCAGAAGCAGCTGATTTTTCAATATAGTAAAGAAAGAAAAGTCTCATCATGAAATTCAGCATTTACATTACAGGCCGTTAATGATTAGTTTAAAAGACTGTTTTCAAGAAGCCATGCCTGCTGAGAGAAACGGATCCAAAGTTCTCTGAATGATTTCATCTTGCTCTCCAATACAGCTTTTAATTATGAATACTTTTTTAAGTGCATTACATTACATTAATTAGCCATTTACTCAGCAGGTTGCTTCTCAGGGCTCCTTCCAGCTCCCTTGACTCTGTGGCAGGACCTGGCAGTCACTACAGCAAGAGTACAACTTCAGATGTTTGGAAACGGAATTCAATGATCTTTTGCCAACATGAACAAGGTAAATATCAGCATAAGTAAAAAGGAAAGGAATGCATCGCTCTGCAAAACATTGCTTCATTTCTCAAAACACAGAGGGAAGGCAGAAAGGAATAAATTTCATCAGGCTGTTTCTCAGGCTTAAAACAGAGTTTTACAAAGCAGTTCTTTTTTTTTTTTTTTTTTTTTTTGCTACCATATATCATTACTATAATATTATTTGGATAGGAAACTGATTAAACTCAATTACCCTTAACTGAATTCAGGGAATTTTAGTCATGCAAACAGGAAAAAGAGTGAAGTAGCATGAGAGTTATTAGGGTTGAAGCAGAGACAAAACGTTCTATCCCCACAACTGCCCAGTAGTACCAATATCCCAGCCACAATTACATTCCATCCACAGTTTTATTCGCCTCACAGAGACACATAATCTTACATAGAAAGTTAAGTTTCTAAAGTCATATATTGGGAAAGCCTAACATTATCAAAGACCCTATTGAAAATGCTGCACCTTTCTTCCCCAAACTATCTCCACTGTTACTTTAACCCCCAGTTTAGGAACCTAAAATCCTTGGTTTGGAAATATTTTTCCATGGTATTCTCCTTACAGTACACAAGCATGAACTCGTTATATGAAATTTGGCTTTAGAAAACAAACTAACCATGGGGGAACCTGAAACCTGGGAAGGCAGAACTATTGCCGGGGCCAAACTGGACATCAACTGGCAGAACTTGGTAAAACAAACTTCAGCATCTCCCTTGGGCAGTTCCTGGCAGCCTTCTCCATTACTGTCAGTTTCTTTTTTTGTATCCTCCTGTATTGTTCTCCCTACACAAGCAAGACAATATTTATAATGAGACGATGATGCACTGCTTCCTCTAAAATATGAGATCCCTCTTTCCTGATTTTATACTGTAAAGTCGTCCTAGGTAATTTCTTTATTTATAACCCTGACTAACCAGGCGTTCAGTGTGTGAATCCCTGGTCTAGATATCACACACAGAATTGTGTGGGGATGGACAGAGCTCAGAAGGACATGCAGGTACAGTCTTGGGATTTTTTTTTTTTTTTTAGATATAATCTCACTCTGTCACCTGGGCTAAAGTGCAGTCACACAATCATGGCTTACTGCAGCCTCAAACTCTTGGACTCAAGCAATCCTCCTGCCTCAGCTTCCTGAGTAGCTAGGAATACAGGTTCACAACACCATACCTGGCTAACTTTTTAAATTTTTTCATAGAGACAGTGTCTCACTGAGTTTCCCAAGCTAGTCTTGAATTCCCAGTCTCAAGTGATCCTCCTACCTTGGCCTCCCAAAGCTCTGGGTGGGAACAGAGGAGTGAACCACCACACCCAGCCTTGGGAAATTTTTCAATATATGGACTATTAAATAAGTTGAGAGCAAAAAGTATATTGAGAATGTTTTCCCTGTTCAGTCTATCATCTGTGGGCATTTGGGTTCGTTCCAGGTCTTTGCTATTGTAAACAGTGCTGCAATGAACATACCTATGCATGTGTCTTTATAATAGAATGATTTGTAATCCTTTCGATATATACCCAGTAATGGGATTGCTGGGTAAAATGAAATTTCTATTTCTAGGTTCTTGAGGAATCACCACACTGTGTTCCACAATGGTTGAACTAATTTATACTCCCACCAACAGTGTAAAAGTGTTCCTATTTCTTCATATCCTCTCCAGCATCTGTTGTCTCCAGATTTTTTAATGATCACCATTCTAACTGGGGTGAGATGGCATCTCAATGTACTTTTGATTTGCATTTCTCTAATGACCAGTGATGATGAGCATTTTTTCATGTTTGTTGGCCTCATATATATCTTCTTTTGAAAAGTGTCTGTTTATATCCTTCGCCCATTTTGAATGGGTCTGTTTGTTTTTTGGTTTTTTCTTGTAAATCTGTTTTAGTTATTTGTAGATTCTGGATATTAGCCCTTTGTCAGATGGGTAGATTGCAAAAATTTTTTCCCATTCTATTGGTTGCTGGTTCACTCTAATGATTGTTTCTTTTGCTACACAGAAGCTCTAGAGTTTAATTAGATCCCATTTCTCTATTTTGGCTTTTGTTACCAATGCTTTTGTTGTTTTAGTCATGAAATCCTTGCCTATGCCTATGTCCTGAATGGTTTTGCCTAGGTTGTCTTCCAGGGTTTTTATGGTGTTAGATCCTATGTTTGAGTCTTTAATCCATCTGGAGTTAATTTTAGTGTAAGGTGTCAGGAACGGGTCCAGTTTCTGCTTTCTGCACATGGCTAGCCAGTTTTCCCAACACCATTTATTAAAAAGGGAATCCTTTCCCCCACTGCTTTTGTCATGTTTGTCAAAGATCAAATGGTTGTAGATGTGTGGCATTGCTTCCGAAGCCTCTGTTCTGTTCCATTGGTCTATATCTCTGTTTTGATACCAGCACCATGCTGTTTTTATTACTGTCGCCTTGTAGTATAGTGTGAGGTCAGGTAGTGTGATGCCTCCAGCTTTGTTCTTTTTGCTTAGAATTGACTTGGCTATGTGGGCTCTCTTTTGGTTCCATGTCAAGTTTAAGGTGGTTTTTTCCAGTTCTTTGAAGAAGGTCATAGGTAGCTTGATGGGGATAGCATTGAATCTATAAATTACTTTGGGCAGAATGGCCATTTTCACAATATTGATTCTTCCTAACCATGATCATGGAATGTTCCTCCAACTGTTTGTGTCCTCTCTTATTTCCTTGAGCAATGGTTTGTAGTTCTCCTTGAAAAGGTCCTTTACATCCTTTGTTAATTGTATTACTAGGTAATTTATTCTCTTTGCAGCAATTGCAAATGGCAGTTCATTCCTGATTTGGCTCTCTTTAAGTCTGTTATTGGTGTACAGGAATGCTTGTGATTTCTGCACATTGATTTTGTATTCTGAGACTTTTCTGAAGTTGCTTATCAGTTTGAGGAGATTTTGAGCTGAGATGATGGGGTCTTCTAAATATACAATCATGTCGTCTGCAAATGGAGACATTTGGACTTCCTCCTTTCCTAACTGAATACCCTTTATTTCTTTTCTTGCCTGATTGCTCTCGCTAGAACTTCCAATACTATATTGAATAGGAGTGGTGAGAGAGGGTATCCTTGTCTAGTGCCAGATTTCAAAGGGAATGCTTCCAGTTTTTGCCCATTCACTATGATATTGGCTGTGGGTTTGTCATAAATAGCTTTTATTATTTTGAGATGCATTCCTTCAATACCTAGTTTATTGAGAGTTTTTGGCATAAAGGGCTGTGGAATTTGTCGAAGGCCTTCTCTGCATCTATTGAGATAATCATGTGGTTTTTGTCTTTGGTTCTGTTTATATGGTGAATTACGTTTATATACTTGCTTATGTTGAACCAGCCTTGCATCTCCAGGATGAAGCCTACTTGATCGTGATGGATAAACTTTTTGATGTGCTGTTGCAATTGATTTGCCAGTATTTTATTGAAAATTTTTGCATCTATGTTCATCATGGAAATTGGCCTGAAGTTTTCTTTTCTTGTTGAGTCTCTGCCAGGTTTTGGTATCAGGATGATGTTGGTCTCATAAAATGATTTGGGAAGGATTCCCTTTTTTTTTGGATTGTTTGGAATAGTTTCAGAAGGAGTGGTATCAGCTCCTCTTTGCATGTCTGGTAGAATTTGGCTGTGAACCCATCTGGACCTGGGTTTTTTTGGTTGGTAGACTATTAATTGCTGCCTCAACTTCAGCCCTTTTTTATTGGTCTGTTCAGGGTTTCGACTTCTTCCTTGTTTAGGCTTGGGAGGTTGCAAGTGTCCAGGAATTTATCCATTTCTTCCAGGTTTACTGGTTTTTAGTGCATAGAGTTATTTGTAGAGTTTTTAAATGGTCGTTGTACACAAGATTCTTCTTATTTATAAAATGTTTCTTCTTTACAGAAAAATGTTATCTGTTTCAAATCATCAATTTTACTTTATTGACCTTTTAAACTCCAATGCTTTAGAAGTGAGTTTTAATAAATATAAGTTGACATTCACTGTGATGTCTCTCATGGCTTTTAAATTTTATCTACTCTGATTTCTTTTTGTGTGTTTTATAAAATTCTTCTTTTTCCTCTAAAACTTCCCTTCCATTTGCAAATATGTACAAGCTGAAAAATATATAGAACTAATAACAAAATTTAAATCAAATATCCTTTTCTTCACTGCTTTATCTCTCAAATTATCACTCTATCTTTTTTAATTTCTTTATCAGCCAACATTGGAAATTGTTTCCATTTTTCCTTACCTTTTCATCTTCCATTTCACAAAGAGTACCACTGATACCTGTGGAATCTTATGTTAAGGCTGACTGCTTACCTAGCCCATGAGTTTTCTTCTTTCCTTGAGCTTTTCTTCTGTGATACCATCAACAATCAACAAATGGAACAAAGACCTCTGGATCTGAATCTTCAGTGCTCATCTCCTTTCCGCCATTTCTCTCTCTTTCTTACTGCCCATTGATTTACTGCTAATAAATTTCTCAAGACCACCCACATTGGCCTGCTTTCTAAAACTCTTCAACATTTCTAAACTGAATGGCAGCAGTCACTTACTGTGGGTCTCTATCCTCATCTCTCTTCCATTAGGAATATAGGATTTCTCTTTCTAAATGTAAATGTAAACATAATATTCTTAAATTAATATTTCTCAGTATTATTTTAAAAAGAAATAAATTTAAAATCTAAAAATGTTCATAGAATAATGTTAAGTAAAAATTCTGTATGCAGTGTTAGAAAAACTAGGTACATATAATGCATGTTGATGACAACAAACAAACTTCTAAACAGCTGTGCACTGCTGTGGGGAATGTAAAAGTATTTTTAAAGTTTTTTTCACTTTTAAGTTTATTTTAAAATTAAATTGTACAAATATATATTTAAGAATAGTTTTGCTTAGCCTACCTAGTCTAACTATATCAACACAAAATAGACAATCTTTAAAAGCAAACCTAATTTAAGTTTTCTGTGAAAAAAATATCAAAAAACAAAAGAATGAATTATACCCAGGTATACAATGCTATTACAACTTAAAAAATATATACCTTGTTAATTTGCATCCTATTTGGGGCACAATACCCATTTTTCATGTTTGTCTTTTATTTCTGCCTTGGAATCTATCTAATGTTCCTAGGCGGTGAGGTCCTTTATCGTCTAAATTTCTAAAAGTCTCTCAAAATTCTTGGGTAAATTAGGTCTATCACTGGATCATGATCTCAGTGAAGTGATGGATATTAACATGTCATTTCTGAGTCCTTCTCTTATCTTACAAACTCCCCCAGAATGCGCCCTTTTCCTCCAGCATCCCTCTCGTTCCTGTTAATCCAACTTCAGTTTGTAGTACAGTGCCTGGATTGGACATGAAGCTGGGCCTTTTTGCCGAAATGCTAAATCCCTGGAGATTTATAGTGGTTGCCAGTTGAAATCAAAGCAACATTATTAGAAATGAAAACAGAACCCAAATAGGTGTAACTTACTCCAATCCAATGTGTGGAAGTGCTAAGCTTAGAGAATATTTTCAATTCCTATCATGTGAAATAGTTACTAGGTCTCAGAAAGGTATCAGAGAGTTACAATGAAGGCATATGAAAGTCAACGAGCTAATGAATAAACCTTTGTCATGTCAAGCTATAATGAAGGCTATAAGTTTTCTTGGTAAAGAAATGTTTTGGCTCTGCTATAAATTTCTAAAGTGCTTAGTATAGTGTCTGCCTCTTTATGCGTGCTCAATGAATATTATATATTATTAGATTAGTATTGAGTACCTGTTATATGTCACCAACTTCTGTGCACTGGACATATGACACTAATTCCTGAATCACTGCTCTGAGTTGCTCAATTTCAAACCCAGTCTCAGTTCAATTTTTGTTAATAGTAGTCCGTAAGAGAACTCAGTTTGCCTATTTTGCAATACTCCCGTCTCTACTAAAAAATACAAAAATTAGCTGGTCATGGTGGCATGTGCCTGTAGTCCCAGCTACTCAGGAGGCTGAAGCAGGAGAATCACCTGAAGCCTGGAGGCAGAGGTTGCAGTGAGCAGAGATTGCGACACTGCACTCCAGCCTGGCAACAGAGTGAGACTCCATCTCAAAAGAAGAAAGAAAAAACAAAAATAAAACGTCATCGTTTCAAAGATTATTTTTGAACTCATGTCCATGATATCCAAGCTACAAAGTAAAGTTACAATATTTGATAATTGCACTGTTTGTCTAGTGTGATATCTTTTCTTTAAAAAGCAAAAACACGAGTTGTTGACTGTTTGAGAATTGTTCAGTAAAAGATAAAAACAGAAACCCAGAACACATTGAACAACATTAATGAAACATATTTTCAAAATATGAGAGAACTGGTTTAGAAATCAGTTATAAATGCATTATTCAAAAAACTTAATTGATAATCAACTTAGACGTCTAATGATGAGTCCCTAACATGGATTTTTCTTTTCTATGAAAAATTAATGAAATACTTGGAATGATGGAATGTGGTTAAATTTTAGCCTACATAGTTTTCCAAACAATGTGTACTTGATCTTACAAGTTCGAATTCTTTTCTAAAAAAGAAAAGCCTGTTTCAAACTCTGCACTGAGAGTATGGAGAGAGTTATAAACAGTATCTGTGGGGATTTCTTGAAGAAAACGTTTAAATGACAATAACTATGCTAATACATATAAAATTGGACTTAAAGTTTATGTCAATTGAAAGGGACAGGAAGCAAAGCTTTGCTTTGTGCTTGGCCACAACTATGGTAGTTTTAATTCTTTTTTTATTGTTAGGTTATTAACACAAGGTACATTTGAAATGTTAGTCAATTTCCCTCAACACTAAATCACAGACGGTCTTTTGCCTCTCATTAAGGATTTAAAAAGAAAGAAAACGTGAATATGAAAGCAGAGGGTGAGAGGGAAGGAGGCACAAACAAAAGGACATTGGGTACTAGCAGCCACTAATCATCATCGTAATAGACTCAGGTTGGGTACATTGAAGCTTTATTTTTAAAATCATTTTTCATATATTTCACAGTAAGACAAATACTAAGACAGGACTTGACTTAGCTAACAAGAAAAACATATTTACATCATCTCAGACTTTGAGTCCTCTCAGACATAAAAATGCTGCAAGTATATGCCACATTCTTCAGAGAATCTAAGACCAAATCAAGAGAGCTTAAGTTCTAATGACAGCCTTTCCTTTTGTGTGTTCCGTAGTTTTGTCTTAAGTGGAGCTCTACTGCTATATCTTAGTGCCTCCATCTATAAGTGAAGGCATATGCACTCTGTCATCTACTTGCAGGCACACAGAATCAATAAAAAATATTTAAGTGTCTATAAACTTGGAAGTATTGTGACACTTCCTTTCATGCAGAATCTCTCAATAAGTGATAAGTTATTGCTTTTCCAACACACTCATTTATATAGCACATTCTTTTCATTTCCCCAATCTCCCCTTGCTTCTCCTTTGCAAATGCTTTAATATCATCACTATTTACACATAGTTTAAACCAGCATTATACTCTGACTTTCTTCATTCCTGTGTGTTTTGTTACTTGAATATCATCGTCACCATCATATTTTGAGTGCCCACTATGTAAAGGATATTTTCAAATGACAAAATAAAGTGAACTTGCGAAGGACTGCACTTTTCTCTGATAAGTTGAGAAGCATGATGAACAGCTCCTCACAGAACAGAGTTTTATCATCATCGTAACGTGATGATTCACAGAACAAACTCTTAAAAGTGAGCATACTGTTCAAAAAAGCTCTCAAAAGTGGCAGGATTACAGGCACGAGCCACCACATCTGGCCAACATTCAATGGTCTTAATTCTATTATTTTCTTGTAAAATGATGGCCAATTAAGTTATATTTACATTAGTAATTATTACAGCAATATAAGATAATAATGAAGATGATTTAAATTCTGTTACAATTTCCAATATGACACTAAGGTGAAATAGATGGAGTAAAATAAGAGACCCACAGTCTAACCTGGTTACTGTTGGTAGGGGTTCAAATGGTAGATCTGTCTTTTCTAGGACAAGTATTAATAGTATCACATTTCTTCATCCTCACTGCAACCAGATAGGCCCATTCCTATCTGTGAGGCACATGCAATGCACTTCTCAATTATTGGGAGTTATATGTGCCCATATATTTTAGTGCACTTTTTCTCCTTCCTGCTTGTTCCTGTAAGGTAGAAGAACATTTCTCATTATAATCACGTTGCTTTCCTCAGTTTCACAAGAGCTATTTGACGCAGTCTGTAAAGCTGAAAATAAAATCCACACTATGTTATTTTAACAAAGTCCATTCCTTTAAACAGAGCAGCAAAGAGACTGCATGGCAATTTCTACCACTCTCTTTACCAGATGCCTCCCACACTTTAATAGATAGCCTGCTTTTCATGAGCAATTGCTCTACTTTGTACATACACTGCTTGTACTCTTAAGACGTTTCTTCACCAGCCATGTAAATACCACATTGTGAGATATCAAGATATTTTAATTTGATCAATTTGATTTTTTAAAAATTGCTTGGCTTTTTATCTAATTATTATAGTTACAATAATATAAAGAAACATTTTATATTATATAGTTTTATATTACATAGTTTCCACACTAAAGAAACACTCTAATTTGGTTCTTTCTTCCCCTTTCAAAATGTTGTTCTATTTTGCTTTGCATTCTCTTCGTGGAGCTTAAGAATGTTGAGATTTATGAACTCACTGAGTAAAATCTGCTTTTTATCTTTGAAGTTGTTGTTCACATCCAGCTAGATCCTTCTAAGTGCATTTATTCCAATAAACTGAAAGGGACTGAACCTAATGTAAATCTGCACAAGGACATAGAGTGTCCTGAGGAAGGTGATAGAAAGACCATGTAGAAGAAAACCAAATATTTGATCAATATGCTTCAAAAGTCTCAAGATCATGAAAGACAAGAAAAGACTGTGGAACTGTTACATATCAGGACTGACTAAGAAGAAATCACAACTACATAATCCTGGATACAAATCTGGAACAAAAAAGAACTTGCGTGGAAAAAGTGATACAAATTGAATAAGCACTTTACATTTGTTCATGTTATTGTTCCACTCTTTATATTCTGTTCTTGACAACTGTACTGTGACTACATAAAATGTTAACATGAGGAAAAGTCAGTGAAGATGATGAACATAAAAGAATTGTGGGCCGGGCGCAGTGGCTCATGCCCGTCATCTCAGCACTTTGGGAGGCCGAGGTAGGCAGATCACTTGAGGTCAGGAGTTTGAGACCAACCTGACCAACATGGTGAAACCCCATCTCTACTAAAAATACAAAATTAGCTGGGTGTGGTGCTGCATGCCTGTAATCCCAGCTACTCAGGAGGCTGAGGCAGGAGAATCACTTGGGTTGCAGTGAGCCAAGATGACACCATTCATTGCACTCCAGCCTGGGAAACTAGAGTGAAACTCTGTCTCACAAAAAAAAAAAAAAAAAAAAAAAAAAATTGTTTAGACCTAATTAAAAAACTGTACATGGAAACCTACTCACAAACCAAGGTCATGATCCAAAAGATGTCTAAAGTCTCATTTTCAGGAATACAGAAAATCTAGGAAGTGACATATTTGATTACTAGATAGAAAATTTGTTTCCATGATAATCAAGTTTCACATTTTCTCAGAACCGTCTGAATGAATCAACAAACACATTCTAGAAAGAAACCCAGCCGAAAAAAAGTGCTAGTATTGGAAAGCAGAGAGCAGGGTACTATGGTTCCCACTACCTTTTTCAACATTTCCAGTAGCAGAGCAAAGAAAGAAAGCTTCAGTAAGCAGCAAGCCATCTGCATTCATTCTGTGAGTGCTCCTCCTCCCCTACGTTACAGTTTGTCCTTCTTAAAAGCAAAAATGTACACTTAGTTACTGTGACACAGTATCTTTCATTTGGAGGATTTAAAACACATGCCAACATTCACATTTATGGAAATAGAAGTACTCTACTTTTGGAATCCTAGATATGATATCAAGGTAAAAATCTTCCAATAATTCATACAAATTCTTTCAGAGGATTTATTCTTTGCATGGTGTTGCACATAGCAGCAATGGATATTTAACTTAAGTAGAGAGGAACTCCAGGGACGTGACCAGCTGAGTACCTGTGCCCTGCAAAGAAGGAAACTTGTTCTTATTTTTTGCTGGTCAACTCTTAGAACAGCAGTCCTAATGAAATCATATCTTACAAATTGTCAAGTAGGAATAAAGTTTTATCATATAAAACTCTATCAACCAAAATGTTAGTCTCTTGTTACTACTATGATTCAGATGGTTATGGTGTTTTTGAAATATGTGTCTCTAAATATAATACTGAATTCATGTAAAATGTTTATTGACATTTCAAAACTACAATAAGATAATTTTTAAATTACTGACATAGTCAAAAATATCAGGAAATTAGAAAAGAGAAATATTGAAAGAAATCAAACCACATTCTCTGTGAGCTTATATACACTGCGGGCAGATCACCTGAGGCCAGGTGCTCAAGACCAGCCTGGCCAATATAGTGAAACCCCGTCTCTACTAAAAATACAAAATTAGCTGGCATGGTGGCACATGCCTGTAGTCTCAGCTACTCAGGAGACTGAAGCAGGAGAATCATTCGGACCTGGGAGGCAGAGGTTGCAGTTAGCTGAGATCATGCCACTGTACTCCAGCCTGGGCAACAGAATGAGACTCTGTCAAAAAAACAAAAAGAGGTAGTGCCTTTAGGAGATAATTTAGTCATGAAGGCAAAGCACATGTGGATAGGATTAGTGACCCTTTCATAGATCTGGAATGAACTAGCTAGGTCTTTTTGCCCTTCTGCCTTCTTCCATGTGAAGATACAGCAGGAAGGCCCTCACCAGACACTGAATGGTCTTGACTTTGGATTTCCCAGTCTCCAGAACCATGAGAAATAAATTTCTATTGTTTACAAATTACCCAGTCTATTGTATTTTTTTACATCACAAACTGAGGTAGGGGTACTAAGCCTCATTTTATTATGCAACCTTCCACTTGGGCTTTAGAGCCAAGCTGACTAGGTTCCGAGCTTTTTCATTTACTGTGAGAGTTTGCAAGTTATTTAACTTTCTGCATCTCTGTTTCTTGATAAGTAAATTTGGATCTACCTCTTAAACAATGGGTATCTAAAATTGACTCCAATTATCAAGAAGAAATACTTTTAGATTTTGTGTTCCAGGAACATAATAATAAGAGGAAAATCGACTCTGCATTTCCTGCTGCAGTATGTTATCTCGACATATAAGGACTATTATCTGTGTGGGTTTTTGTAGCATTCAAAAGGGCTTTATTATTCTCTTGATTTTGTTTAGTTCTGATATAACCCTATTTTTACATGTTTATATGTATATGTTAAATAAATTATATTTAACCCTCAATATGCCAATGTGTTTTTTCAAAAATGCAATTGCCATCATCCAGAAATATTTTCCGTTAGGTAATTGGAGTCAATTTTAGATATTAAAAGTAATGATTGTTAGCAGTTATTTGGAAATCTGACTCTGTCAGACACTAGACTAAGCATATTCACAACAGCATTACATTAGTAAAAGATTAAGAATAGAGTCTCTAGAGCCAGTGACCTGAGTTCAAATCTTGACTCTACCTCTTCCCACCTGAGTGGCAAAGGGGAAATTATGTAACATCTCTGTGTCTTACTTTGCACATCTCTGATGTGAATTATCTGTAGAGGATTAACTCAATTAGAGCACTCAGATCAGAGTCTGTCATATAAGAAACAGAAATAATAATGACTCTTATTGTTACGTGTTTTAATTCAGGATATTTTGTTTTGTTTTGTTCTCAAAATTACTGTAGTAGGCCTAGTAGCAAAAAACCTGAGTTTCAGTCTTGGATCCAAATTCCATTAACTATTATGACCTTGGTTAAGTCATATGACTTCAGAGAGTCTTAATTTATTCATCTGTAAAATATGACTAACATCTGACAAGTGAGTCTACTATTACTGTTAAATGGAAGAATATAGAAAACAATTATTCCTTTTTATAAAGATACAGATACACTACCTTTATAAACATTTAAATATCTTTCTACCTACACATAGAAAAATAAGCATTGCTGTATCTTGCTTTCCTTCCTAATGTCCTCTGAGTTTCCACCCTCTACTGTAGCCAGTGAAAAGTTTCCAGCCTACCAACCCCAAATCAGAATAGTTCTTATATTTGTTCAATGGTACAATGAATGCACCTAACAAGAAATACTGAAATATTTAAAGCAGTACCCCTCTTGAGGAACAATATGCAATATGGAACAAGTTCTTCCATGTGCAAAAATCAAATAACGATGTACATTTCCCAATTCACTTTCTCAAGCTTGAGATTTTCTCTTGTATATATTTTTCTTAATTCTTTCCTGCCTGTTACTTCTTGACTGCTAGGGGAACTGAAAGTGACAAAGTGAATTGCTGAGCGTCAAATGCACATTAAGTAAAAGCCTCAGACTCAGCTACACTTTTTATTTGGCAGCACATTTTCTGATTGATACATGAACTTGTGGTTTCACTCCTACATTATATTGATAAAATGTTCTCATTTTTGTTCTATTATTTAATGGTTATGGCACCAGGTAGAAATGTTTTAGGTTAAGGAATCATTCTCTAAGGAGAACCACTTATATGGTGTTTCCCACACTGGCGATAATAATTTTTCAGTAATTGGGTAAGACTTTATTAATCAAGTGGAGACTTTGGAAAGCAACTTGAAGATATTATTTTCTTGAGATGGAAAACTTTTTAAAGACTATATAAAGTGAATTATATTGTTAATTAACCTTGTTTTTTCTAGCTACTCTGTAAATTATGTAATGGTGTTCTGATTTTTAAAATCTTAGCCACTAAATAACTAATAAAAATTATTTATCGAATATGGCTAATAAAAATGTTCTCTGATTCTTCCAGTAGAGAAAGAACATTCTAACAATAAGTCAGAATTTATCTGAAACTGTCTTCAATGGGACCTCTGATTGAATAGTATTTTAGAATTACATTTGGTTAGGCAATTCTTTAAACCTTCTCTCTCCTCATACTCCTGAAAGTAGAAAAATGTCTCCTTTGGATACTTCACTCTGGGCTAATACAAGCATTAAATTTCTTTGAAGTTTTCTGCTTCATTTCTTAAGTCCATGAGAACTTTGCATTATATGTTTTAAAATAAGCAGATCTCTTTTAAAAGGAAAAAACTAAATTAAAAACATAAACATAATATACACCAGAAAGATGTCATATTTATCGCTTCCCAAGACAGTGTTCTCCCACTTCAATGTCCACACAGTTTTCCTAATAACTTTATTAAGATATAGATTCAGGGTCAGTGTTTTGAGGTATGCCTAAGATTCTGCATTTATAAAGCTAACAAATTCCACTTGAGGCTGATGCTGCTGGTCCCCAGATCATATTCTGAGTAGCAAAGTTTTAAAGGAGAATTTTTTCACAATCTGCATTCATCTCATGTAAACAGAATGCAGAAGTGTCAAATTCCGAAGTCATATAGATATACTTAGTTAATACATTGGAGTAGTGATTTCTGAAATGTAAATAAAACATAAACATTTCTTACAAATTAAAATCTAGTTGTTTATGACAATAATTTTAGTTACTCAAAGCTAGTTGGTATCACTCAGTTTGCATACATTCTTTAAATTTTCATTTAGTGTTACATTGAATCGACTAGACTCCTTTATGTGTTTTTTTGAGTAATTCACCTCGTTCTATCCATCAAACCAGTTTTACCATTCTGGCCATAATGGGATGGGGCTAAAAACCAGAGTCAGAACCACAGGATTGTAAGGTCAGAGAAATAGTAAATGATGGGGCCAAGAATTTGAATTTGCTTTGACTCCATAAGCTGGCCATAAACTCTTACAAAATAATTATTTACTATTTGATAAATTCTAAACCACTAAATTCCAAAAGTGTTTAAAATTAAATGGTTAATAAAGTATAGTAAATATAATTATCTTCTTGAAGATACGCTAAAAGCAGTTGATAGCATACTTCTTTATTTTGTTCTTGATTTATTTGTTTGTTTGTTTTAAAAATAGAATATTTTCTGTGGCCTAGGCTGGGGTACAGTTACACAATCAAACTCACTGTAACCTCTAACTCTCAGACTCAAGTGATCCTCTTGCCAAAATCTCCTGAGTAGCTAGGACTACAGGCATATGCCACCATACTCAGCTGGTTATTATTATTATTATTTTGTAGAGACAGGGTCTCCTTGTTGGCCAGGATGATTTTGAACTCCTGCCCTCAGGTGATCCTCCTGTTTGGCCTCCCAAAGCATTGGGATTACAAGTGTGAGACACCGTACCTCACCTAGCTCTTTATAAGTACCTAAGGTATAGAAAATACGTTGAATTGAATACATGTTTTTCAAGGAGTGTTATAAAATTAAACAGTACTATTTCATAACATCTGACACAGATAGTAGGTAACATGCAGTCTCAGAAACACTGACTTGCTGTTAACATAAGACAAAATTCAGGATAAAATTATCATGAGAAAAATGAGGTTTTAAGTTCAAACTGATATGTCTTGTTAACACAGTTTGGAAGAACTCTACTTACCATTTTCAACAGTTCTAAATATACTTGCATTTTTCTGATCTGGCAATAGTTGTTTATCTGTTACATCTATTTTTCAGAAATTGTTTATCTTTTCAGAGTACTTTTAAAATCAGTGATTTGGAAAGAAGGACATTGAGTGTCTAAAAGCCTATTTTTTTTTAGTATTTGCAAATACCTGGGAAATGTGAGAAATCTATTTCACAAAGCTATACTTTTCTCCAACACTTAAACAGCTTCTGAGCTTAGCTGGTGCAATTAGATCGGAGACAGCCATGGAAGCAAGAAGTTTAAAGAGTGGCTCAATCAAAACACAAAACTAGGCAAGTGGAAAATTACATTTTGTTGCTTGGAATTAGGTAAGCTATTACCTGAATATGTATGCACATATTTATTTTCAATGTTTATTAATTTGAAGTTCTTGACTTCTTGTTATAGCCCCTTATATACACAAGTTGGTATTTTGGTTTCATTTCTTTAAATCCTAGGTGGTATTTCTCAGAGAGTGAGGTTTTCTTCATCTAATTTTAATATCAATTTGTATGTATGAAGGGTGCCTACTTGTGAACCCTAGTGTATTAGTCATGCTCCAAAGTAAAAATTATGTGTGAGACCTCTGGAAGCATTGAAACTAAGCTAGAAAGCACTAACTCAAATGAAGACAGGATTGATGTGCATACAGTCAGATAGCAATGTGCAATGGATGATTCCATTTTTGATTATTTATGTGTCTTCATGCACAACTGGTATGTGCAGTAGACCATACCATTTAACTTGGAGTCCCCAGGGCCATGAACTGATATGAGGAATCTATAGTAAACTAACAAATCGGTTGCAAAATTTGTGGCTATATACGCATACGTGTATTTCTTCAAAGAGGAGCCTTTGCTTTTAGCAGTTTCTCAAAGAGGCTTAAAGCTCCCAGAAAACATTAAGAATCACTGTTTCAAACCTTGAAATAGCTGGTTTGGCATTTAGACATGGGTATCCCAAGATTAATGGGAAACACGGTTAATGCAAATTAAGACCAGAAATGGGCGAGTGTGGCAAATATTGCCAATAGTCCTTAAGATATTTCAAAAGGGAAGAGATACTAGCAACTGTTAATCTACTACTATGAGTCAGGCACTGCGCTGTTTGCTTTTCACATCTCATTAAATCTTAACTATAATTCTTTGAAATGATTCTCCTTTACTCCATTTCACAGTTGAAAAACTTGAGGGTCAGAACAATTACATATTAGCAAATTAGACCTTAACATTTTTTGAGGCAATTATCATGTACTGTGATCTTTGCTAACCATTATGCCATGCATTATTTCATTTAATTCTCAGAGCAGCCCAATGAGAAAAGTATTATTTTTATTTATAGATGAGTAAACTGAAATTTATAAATTTACATACCTTACCCAAAACTATACCATAGTAGAAGCAGAACCAAGATGAAATCAAACAATAAATGAAACAAATTATATGCCCATAATTACTATTTTATACCAGAGTTGACTCAAAAATTCATACTACTTTTGCTGAAGCACAACTCTTAATAAAGTAATAATTATGATTCACACTAATATTCTACTAAAATGATTTTACATCTTAAAGGAGATTAACAGCAGGAGAAAATGAATTTCTTAGAAGAAAACTTATAAGATTTAAGCCAAACTCTTAAGATGAGAGATGACTTCAAGAGATTCATATATTCTTAGAATTTGAGAGTTGAAGACAAAGAATCTTCATACACTTCAATCTAACCACTCTCTGATGCTGCGTCTCCTCTGTTTTATCTCCACCAAGTCAGCAACCACCCTTGTTTAAAATTCTTCATGGGTAGGAAACTCACTCTCTCTCAAGATAGCCCATTATAACATTTAAAATTCTTAAAAAGATCTACACATGAAATAAAATCTTTCTTAAACTGGAATATAATTAAGTAAGCTAGGCAACCTAAGCTTAACTTCATTCAGAGCAGGTCAATGTTTTTTCTAACTTTCATTCTTGTTAAGCTTCCAACTTCTCTTAGGTTTAGTGCATCTTCTTTTGTTTCAAGACCGTTTTTATTAACAGGAAATATAAGTTCAAATGCCAAAGACCTGTATTCTTTGTTGTTGACTGTCAGCAGCAAGTGTATCCTTTTCTTGATTTTCTTGTATCATATATGACTTTCAAAAGTATCCCCACCCCTGCTTTTTGCTGCCCTTGACATGATGTGTACACAATATTTCATTTATTCATCAAACACTTATTAAATTCTTTTCTTTATAACAGGAACTCCATTAAAAGTTTAAGACATAAAAGCATGTTTTCTTCACTTACGGAGATCACAATCTAGTGGAGGAAACATGCCAAAGGATCTGTGTCAGTGGAAATGATCGCTTCTCCATGGACTACAGAAGAATGTCCCCGAATCCAAGCTGTGCTCTCAGAAAGATGAGTTCTGGGATGTTAATTTGAGGATTTGTCCTTCCTAACATCTATCTTATCAAACCATGTCAGTCTTCTGTATTTGCCCTGGGTTCTATGACTTTTTTCAGTCTTTGCTTCATGTCCTCTTGCAAAAATCCAAGTTGACCGTTGCACTCTTTGTGCAGTTAGATGGCTTTCTTTGGGAAACTAATCCTTCTCTCACCCATCAGAATTCTTTTTGATTATAGAGTCAGAATCACATTTGTGATAATATTCTCATCATTTAGAAGCCTCATGACACATTCTGATTCATAATTCTTGTGTTTGTTTTGTTGACTCAAAACATAAAAATCAGAAAAAGCATACTCTCTCTTCCTTCTAATTGACCCATTCCTTTCTCTAATGTTTTTCTGTGTCATATTTGTCAGGGTCACCTTCTGATAGTGGTACATTGGCATATAATGAGTGAACAGACTAGGAGAAAATATTGGCAAGAAATAGGAATAAACTAACCACAAACTGTTACCAAGAATGTACTATTTTCCCCCGACATAAGAGAAAACATAAAGAGTGAAAACTACTTTATGATTTTTAATCGATGTCTTCAAGTATTAATCATCATTGCTCAGGGAATCTAATAATCTAGCAATACATTAAGATTTGCATTGACTTATTTTTACATATTTAAACCTTGAGTAATATGACCTTGTCCTTTTTTCACATAATACATTTGCAGCTCAAGCTTCCAGGCAAGTACATAGCCTTCTGTATCCTGTGGCTCTGGCTATGCCACCTGACATATCTTTAATATGGAAGGGTCTATTACGCCACATTGATGGCGATAAAGCCTCCACTAGAAGTCTCACCATCATCTTCTTTTATATGTCACAACAATTTAAGTTTCAGAGAAAAATGTAGGTTTTTGTTCAATTTATAATAGTATGTAGCAATCTGGCTCCATCTACTATCTTCCAAATAACTGAAAGAGCTTTCATGAATATCATCTCATCCCAAAGATATGGAGGTATAGGTTTTATGGTTACCATTTTTCCTCTTGAAATATTCCTTTAACATTCCTATTCTCATTGTTTCTAAACTAGGCAACTGTCTTATCTCCCACAACCAGAAATGACCTAATATTTTGCTCTTATCTCTCTTTTCCTTTCCAAACATGTTGTCATCCAATATCATCATCTGCCTTTTACAATAGTCTTCAGACTATATCATCGTCACCATATTGTCAAAATCCTTTCACAGAAATGGATCTCCTTTAAAGAATCAGCTTTCAGCTCTCTGCATTCTATATTTTGCGCATTAGGTATTTCAAGTTGTATAATCTCATAAAAGTCACTGAATGACATCAAACAATTTGCTTATTCTATGTTGACTACATTAAAATTAATAAGATATGTTTCTATATTTTTTAAAATTAAAAATCATAAGTAAGTTTACTTTTTCATACTGCAGAGAAAATACAAAATCAAATTTCATTTCTTTGGTTCAATCCCTCCTGACAGCTTATCCTTACTCTTAAATGTGTTAATCATAAATGTGATACCTGGGAAAGAGTAACTTTCTATCCCCCTTTCTACCTTAACGGAACCTAGCTAAGGTGTGTAGGCTTCAATTTCTATGTAAATTGTGGGTCAGTTGTCAAGTAAGCCAGAAAAAGAAGTTGTCTTCTGAGTCTAAAAGCTTATAACTTCTCCAAATCTCAATAGAATGTATTCTGTTTGCGAGCAGACAAAGAATGGGTGAATGATGACAAAATAAGCTCCAAACAGGAAGACACTAAAGCAAGCAATCTGCTATCATTAATGTGAGAGCTGTCAGGAATGTAGCTTATAATAACAGGAACAGATAGCGCTTTTTTCAAAGCCTGAACTTAAAGCTTCAACAGTAAGCAGGGAAATGACATTTACATTGAGATGAAAATTGCAGCCAATGACACTGTTCATTTATGTAAGATGGGTTTATTTTGGTTTACGGAAATATAAATTGAAACCCTGTGTTTTCTCTTAGAAAGGCTGACTGCATAGAAAGTAAAACTTAAGGCTGTTTCTGACATGTCAGGGAAATGTAAAGGCCATTTCACGGCCTAAATATGAATATTAATGCAGTGCAAAGATAAGCCTGTTTAATAGTTTTATTTGCAAGTTCCTTTAAAAAGGGCATTGCTTTAGAGGCAATGGAAAGTCCATAGGACAGGAAAGCCTTCCACACAGAAACAGACACTCCCCTCTTATCCCTGAGCATTAAACAGTTTCAAATGGCATACCCTAGGGGCAAGTGATGCATTTCATAAAACCAAAAGACTGAAAGAGAATTTGGGATGTCATTTTATTTTATTTCTCTTGGAACAAAGAGATTACAGTTTTATCTTTTTGTACAAATTCCTAGAGTAGACGATTCTTCAATCCCTGTGGTATTATTTGAAAGTAGTCACTATCATTATCATAAAGAAATCTGAAAGACCAACCCCCTAAACTCAAATCCTTCTATTTATTTAGTACATTGATAAGAAACTTAACTCAGTAGAAACTCAAAGCAATGATCAATCACCACACTCTATACATTTGTATTTGCTCCTTCAATATGCTGCCTAATACTCTCATAGCACCAATAATATTGGACAAAGATATTCCCTGTCTCTCTCACCCACTGGATGGGGCACTCGTTGATGGGAGATGATGTGTCCTCCCAGTGGCTACATCAATATCTGGAACATAACAGACATTCAATAAAGCTCAAATTTTTATGTTACATTTGTTACGTTATATACACTATATTTAATATAAATACTTTCTAGTATTTCAGATATCAAGGGAAGTTATTTCAAAGTCTTTCTGAAATTCAGCAGCATGCTTTGCCAATAGGACCCAAATAAATATTTTGTGATTATACTAATAATGTGAAGTACAGTTGGTGAGTTGCTGTGCCATTCTTTTCAACACCCATCAGGTTGTCATGTTATATTCTACATATGGAACAGTCTTTGTGACTGACTAAAATATGGTCTATGATTGGGGTAATTTTAAGGGGAATTAAGTGTTGTTCAGTACAAACCACACCATTTTTGTGAAACAACCCCCATCTCCAGTTATAATCCCCAGATATCTTAGGATGAAAGTGATCAAGGTAACTTTATTTAACATTAAAAGAATGCAAATTTAGTAACAGCAGTAAAGAAATCTTTCTAAAAAAAAGCTTTTACTAATGTTAAAGTTGTTTCCAGAAAGTGTCTTCTTGCTTTAAAGACTGCAGCAATTCTCCCTTCACAGCTGATCAGATCACCTCTATCACCTGTCTGACTTGGGCACTCTGAGTGGCTTGGACATGTCTCATTCCTGCCTTAAGCATGAAATTCTACCAACTGTAGCTCTACCATGCTCAAAATGGTTAGTTCGTTCCTTCACCTAATATTTTCTGAGTTTTTTTGTGTATCAGACATATTTCTAGACAGTGAACAACAAATTAAGAAGACAGATTATTTTCTATGGAGCTTACATCTGGCAAAGACAGACAAATGCATCTGCAATAAATATACAGTATGGTAGATGGTGACAAGTATTACAGAGGAAAAATACACAGCTTAATATAGGGTGACTGTATAAATTATTGTGCAAAATGGGTGACTTTTGAACATAAAAGAAAAAGGGAGTATTTAACACCATATAATGGAGTTCTGACACGGAGTAATAACACCTTGATTGTAGGCAAGAATCAGAATCATCCCAGGTAAATATGAGGATGCTACAGTTACAGCGGATGAAGGAGATGAGAAAAGCATTGGAATACAAAGAAATGTCTTAATTTCTAGGGTCTACAGACCTGAATATTAGGTAGCTAGCCAATAGACATTGCATAGCAGGGTCTATTTAGAGGATATTTTCCATAGTAACTCATTAATCCTTATGACAACATTTTGAAGTAGGTGCTGGAAACATACCTTGGAAGCAGGGTTTTTCTAGGAATCCTCTCTCATTCCCTGTGGTTCTCTTGCCTCCTCTGGATCCATTTCTCTATTAACGTGAGGTGCTCCTTTTATCTTTCCCTCTCAAGGCGGCCTCTTCATGTGATTCAATAAGACACCATGATTGGTATGTTACGTTAAAATAAAGATGTTGAATTATGACCATAATTATTGTGCTGTGTATTGTGGGATAATATTAGTTTTATGGATCTTCCTTTGTGATTAACATTTTTGGAAGAAGTCTCTGGTGCTTTGGCCACAAAACTATTTTTACCTTTTCCTAATATCCCTTTGTATTGAGATTTTGATGCATTATCCTCAATATTATATATATACTGTTTTCATATTTATATATTTTTTAAAAACAGAAATATAGTGAATTGTCAGGCTTTTTTTTTTTTTTTTTTTTTTTTTTGAGACAGAGTCTTGCTCCATCACCAGGTGCCAGGCTGGAGTGCAGTGGCACAATCTTGGCTCACTGCAACCTCCACCTCCCGGGTTCAAGCAATTCTCCTGCCTCAGCCTCCCAAGTAGCTGGGACTACAGGCAAAGGCCACCACACCCAGCTAATTTTTGCATTTTTAGTAGAGACAGGGTTTCACCATGTTGGCCAGGATAGTGTGGATCTCTTGACCTTGTGATCCGCCTGCCTTGGTCTCCCAAAGTGCTGGAATTACAGGCATGAGACACCAAGCGTGGCCAGATAGGCTTATTTACATAATCAAGTCTGTACCTTTTTCTAGAGTTATTTGCAATGAGCAATATTTCTTAGAATATTTCTTCTAAATATAAATGTTTTTGGAACATTATTTTCCACAGTAGGTAAGAATAAGCACATGATTTATTTATATGAGCCAGTGGATATTTGCTTATATACTATAATTAAATCAATAAAAACACAATAAGCCAATAATTAAATAATAAATTATTTATAGTATTTTGAAATAATAAATATTTTGATAATATCCAGTGTTGTAATACTATCTTCACATGGGTGTGGGAATATTCTGTTAGTGTCAGTATAACTAGTTATATTTATTTTAGAAAGCAATTTGGTGCTACTTTTCAGAAATGGAAAGAAGTAAAGAGTTTATAATTTCTAGTATAAGCACCTAAACACAGAGAAATTATCTGAAGGAAAATAAACAAATGATAGCTAATTGTATCGGCATAAATAAGCAAAAGCTGGAATAAACTAAATGTTCCAAACAAAAAGATCAATTAATTCATTATGTTCATTAACTCTATGGAAAACTTGTAAAAATAAAAATGGTATTTTAGAAGGCTACATGCTATCAAAGAAAAGAAGCCTGAAATTAAAATATTACATTTAAGGGAAAGAAAATACAAAGTTTTATTTGTCATATAAGCATCTTATGTAAACCATAAGTATTAGTGGAAATTGGAGGAAAACATGGCAAAATAGAAATGAAGTAGATGTACTAGAATCATGGGCTTATTCATTATTTTAAATAAATTATTAGAAGATTGTGCAATAAATAGATTTTTTTTTTAAAGTCACTGAGTACAAAACTTGTTCATGTTTTCTCAGGGTCACCACAAAGGTGATTTATGCCCCTTAATTTTCTTGGGGCCATATACATAAAACAATCTATTTATATTATACTTGGATTGGTATATGATCTTGTTTATTAGTTAACCACTTCAAACTTATACAGAATGAACTGGAGAAAGGGAACAAGATTGAGTAGAAAGATTGTCATAGAGCTTGGATGAAATTTGTAACAATGTAGACTCTGATAAAGTGGTTTAATGAAAACATTTTTCAAGTAGAATTCTATGAGTTGACATCCAGTCCATTTGTGTATTTTGAGGGATGTCTGAAAAATCTGTTGTTACCCTTAAGAGAGATAGATCCATGACACTGAAATAAATGCCTGTGATAGTTCTTTACTGGTAAAATTGGAAGGTTATTTGTGCCCTACAGCTCAGTTCTAAGTTTATCATACTGAAGCTATTATACCTTTTACTACAATTCTTCAAGCTGAAACTATATAAATATGTGTCTGTATAAAGTTGCCAATTCTTTGCAATAAAAAGATTTTTTTTATTAAAAGCAAGATTAGAGAATTTAAGTAAGAAAATAAATTTTGAATGTATTATCTTTTCATGAAGACTATAACTTTTGTCATTCAATATGTAGAGAAAAAGTAGAATTCAATATGCAGAAAAAGTCTCTGTTTGCATATGTTCATTTAAGAAATGCTGCCTTATCAATATTGTACAGGAAATTGAAAAGATACTCTTTGCTTTTGTTCAAAGATAATAGATATAGATGTTAACCTGTGAATAGAAAGTTTACTGCAAGATGTATGTATGTATGTATGTATGTGTTGTGAGGAGCATCAACCGTGTAAAGAGACCACCAGGTAGGCTTTGTGTGAGCAACATGGCTGTTTATTCACCCAGGTGTGGGTGGGCTGAGTCTGAAAAGAGAGTCAGCAGAGGGCAGTGGGATAAAAGTTGGTTTTATAGGTTTGGGGTAGGAAGTAGAAAGTTACAGAAGTTGCAGTTCAGGGTGGTTTGGGGCAGGGGGTGTTACTGCAGGGGTGTCATGGAATGCATGGTCACAAGGGTAGGGCCTATTACAAACAGGCTACAAGGGTAGGGGCTATTGCAAACATGGGATGCGTAGTCACAAGGGTAGGGGCTATTACAAACAGCCATGATCATAAGGGTGGGGGTATCTGCTGCAAGCAGAGGGGAGAGTGTGGTAAATTACATAGTTACAGGGGTGGGGTCTTGAGAAACCTAATGTCTGGGGGGAGATTTTCACAAGGATGAGCAGGAACAATAGTTGAAGATTGCAGGGGGGAGAGCAATCAGTTGAGGCAGGAACCAGTCATTTCACTTCTCTTTGTGACCATCTGGTTACTTCAGACTTTCTGGCTCCTGGAGACCGTCAGGAGGTGTACATGCAGGTCATCAAGGCTCTAATGGCCAGGCTTGGACTTGGAGGCCTGACAGGTGTTTTGAGAAAAATATATTGGTTATATTTATATGTAGATGTTAATAATTTCTTTCAAAATATTTGTTAAATTTTAACAAATTTCATAGGCCTTGTGATATAGCCTTTAAAGTGTCTTCTTTTCCAAAGGGTACTAAAGTTTGTCAACTTCAGCAAAGCCTCTACAAGACTAATAATGATTAAGCACCCATCTGCTCCAGTATTTGAGGTTTTATGAAGATAGTAGACAGAGGGAATAAACTGTTTCTGTGTTGTGAAAGTCTTGGGTGAAACAGACCAGTCTAACTCAGTCAGGTCTTATTCATGTGGCCATCAACCTGGAGAGAAATTATCTAGGGGGACTTTTTCTTTAAGATAATCTCAGTTATCTTGAAGCCAGTCTCAGTTCATATGAAGCCAATTTGTAATTAATGACTCTCTTTCAATTAAAAAACCCAATCATAGTCAAGCTTTGGTTCAGAAAAGATTATTAATACCATGTTTGCATTCATTGCTGATCCCTTCATCAATGTTTTTTATGTCCAGAACATGGGATTGGAAAATCGGCAAGGTTGGGGGAATTGGTTAAATGGGTACCATTTTTATATTTTCATTCTTTGCACACAGCCTTTTTTCAATAGTTAGTAGTTCAATCAGGACAATGTTACAATACCTCCCACCCCATAACCTCAAAAACAATAATCATATGTTTAGCATTCCAACCAGAGTGAAGATCATCATGACAATAATCATGAGAATAAACTCCATAGAAACTGGTTAGAGTGCCACTGAATGTATTTGTATCAGGAAATGATTTATACATGTATCACTGTATTGTAAAACATTTTGCTATTAAATTAACAGCAATGTTTATGTACAATTTGAGATAAATAACTAGTAAGCAAGCAAAATTAAAAGTTCAAAGTAACTCAGTACTTTTGATGTAATAGGAATAACGGCTTTCCAATATGTTTAACATACGGATATAAGCTTTACTAACAAGAACATTTACTTAGTCTTTTCTATTAGGTTTTATTGCTACATTGATTGTACAACAATAATAAAACCTTGTTGGGACTTTATGACCAAATAAAATGTACTGATAAATGAATCACCTAACAATAATGCTTGATGGATGATGGCAATCACATATTAAGGATCTTAGCAAATATATCTGATCAATAAATCGACAGGTGTTTCCTAAACACTACGTTAGGCACAATGGCATCATAAAAGGTGTAACTATATTAAACACAGTCTATCATATTGAGGGCATACTATAAAAATACATCTAATTTCTCAAATAATATGTTATAAGTGACACATTATGTTATAGATAATAAATTATAAAGGAGTTTATAATACTTGTGTAGTAAAAGCATGGTTAATAAGAAAGAGTGTTTTGAGTTAGGCTTTAGTGAATGATAAAAAATTGGAGAGCTAAAAAAGGAGAAAAAAGGGCATTAGGAGTGGGGTGCAGTGACTTGCCTGTAATCCCAGCAATTTGGGAGGCCAAGAGGGCTGATCACCTGAGATCAGGAATTTGAGACCAGCCTGGCCAACATGGTGAAACCCCGTCTCTACCAAAAATACAAAAATTAGCTGGGCGTGGTGGCACCCACCTGTAATACCAACTACTCAGGAGGCTGAGCGGCTATAATCACTTGAATCCAGGAGGTGGAGGTTGCAGCGAGCCTAGATGGCTCCACTGCACTCCAGCCTGGGTGACAGAGTAAGACTCGGGGGAAAAAAAAAACGGGCATTAGGGTGTACTATGGGCAGAGTCCACAGACATTTGACAGACTGGGAGAGTTTTGCAATAGAAAAACCAAAAAAAGTAATGTAAGGAACCAAGGTGAATGAAAAATATAAGAAACCTAATATGAATATTAGTAGACACCAAAAAGGAAATCTAAATTATATGAAAATATGTTCAACCTCATTACGAAGTGGGTAATGAAACTAAAGCAATACTGATATCCTCTTGCAAATATTAGTTTAGCAAAAATTAGAGTATTGGGTAATAACAAGTATTAGTAAGAAGGTTTAGAAGCAGGCAAGCTGCTGACTGCAATGACTGTGGGGGGCAATGACTCTGGGCTGGAAGATGCTGAAAGAAAGTAGCAAATGCAGGGAGGAGAAACAATTGCCCAACTTCTTTCAGGGAATGTAGATGAAAACAGACAGACACATTACTGATGGGAAGGTAGGCTAGTGTGGCCATTTTGAGAATTAGTGAAATCACATTAGCTACATTTTATCACCAAGAAATTCAAATTCACTTAGTTTTATACCTCAGAGAAGCTGGTACACAAATACAAATAAATAAGCCTTTGGTGGTGGTGGTTGTTTTCTGACAGCAGAGACTTGAAAGTAATTTAAAGTGTCTACATAAGAAATTTATTATAGAACTGAATAAAGTGAAATGTGATGGAAAACTTGTGAAGCATCTGATATGCAATGTAAACATTCTCATAATGCTTACGTGTATATCGTCTTGAAACAAAAGAAGAAAAAACTATCAGATTTTTAGTACAGTTCAATTTATTTAAATTTAAATACATGTATAAAACAGTACTATATATAGTTTTTAAAGGTACAGACATATTTCAAAGAATCATATTTTCAAAGCTACATATCCAGAGATATTAGTAAACACGAAGAGTAAATACTTACAGTGTTAAGAGGTTAAATTGAAGTAGGATCCTGGAATGGAAGGAAAAAAACAAAAAACTAAGAGACGGATCTGACAGACTGCAGTTGAAAAGGACTGTAAACTGGGGAGTACTCAGCTCTCTGTATCTGGGCCCCCAAAATGGAAGGCCAGCCAGCAAACCTCTGTTTTCTTCCCATAAAATTATTGCTCTGTTCAAAAGAAATCAAATTTGCTTTAATATTATCTTATGTTTTCTAACAAGTACTTTGTAAGATGAGTTAAATCATCAGGATTACTAGTTGGGAGCGTGCACCATTTGTATTATTCTGTTTTTAAATACAGATCTGAGAAAAAGGGAAAAAATGGGTAAAGAGTGTGCACTTCTGTGGGACCAATGACACTGGAGTGGAAGATGCTGAAAGAAAGGGGCCAATGCAGGGAGGAAAAACAATTGCCAAACTTCTTCCAGGGAATGTAGATGAAAACAGAAACAATGGGGAGAAAATCTGAGCAGGTAAGCCTGTGACTTTTAGCCCTTTCTGCTTTCCACATGCATATTAAAAGGTTACATGGAGGATTGCTGGCTGCAAAGAAAAGCTTTTCTCTCTCAGTTCAAACTGCTGTGTTGTGCTTGGTTTAAGACACAGTAGAAGCTTCTACCAGGTTCCTCTCACCTGCAATTAGCTGGTATGAGTGAAAAGATAAGAGCTTTTGACTTTGCTTTGGGTTATGATCTTAAATAGGAAATGGAGGTCACCAAAGTGGGAATGGGAAGAGGTAAAGGGGTGTAGTAAAGAGAATATTGTTTTTCCTTCTTGCCCTTACATAGTAACCCTCAGGTCCTTTGCTGAGTCTCAAGAGAAGATGAACCCAAAGGTCAGACTATTGGAAGTAGCCACCACAAGATGGTTGCCTGGAAGAAAACTGGAGAGTTGTAGCTTGGTTTAACTCCAATATGATGATGAAAGTTGACACTCTGAGCTTTCTACTGGTCAAGAATTGGTGGGCTGACCCCATGCTGAGGAAGTGGATGGCTCTTGAGAAAAATTTACCTTGGGGGTTACAGGGAGCTGAGGGAGTGGCACAGTGAGGAAGGGCAATCAGTGTTTCTCCTTTTCATCCCAGGCTCTGAGACTGTTTACCAAGATCACTTTCTTTTAAATCAGAGAAACATTGATGATGCTGTCATCAGCCACTTTAATCTCTTGGTCTCCAGATCTGACTGTTACCTAAGCACTGGCATGATGACGTATTTCAAGTTCTTCTTCGGGCACCTGCCCCGCTCAAATTCATCCCTAGACCATTTGTGGACCATGCTCTCTTCCCTTTAAGCCCCTTACTTGGCTCTTGGCCTAAAATTTCATCCTCTACTTCAACCCCCAACACAATCCCCCATTCTTACCATATTGATTTTACTGCAGTGGATAATTGTCTCTGCTGCCCTCCTGCTTCCCAAGCATTTGGGGAGTTGTGAAAATATTATGTTGATTTTTTAAGGAGGGGCATTAATGGGAAATGAACATTGACGAGAATTCAGCACATAAGGTATTATTTTATCTAAAAGCAAGAGACAGAGGAAGAGAAATTCAACAATATGTGGTGATACGGAAAATTGTCAAATTACCTTTATTTATATTCTGGAGAACAACCAAAATGACAATGATGTTAAAATTATTTAAAAACCAGAAAATTAATGTCAAATAGTGTATCTTCCATTTATACATACTAATTCATTGTAAAATAGTTTCCTTACCCCTTTTCTTGGATATTCTTTCCTTTCCTTCAGCTGATCTGACTATGAACTGTTTTTAATAAGATGAATGACCAGAACTCCCAATACTGCTTGAGTAGACTCTTGTCATGTCACTGCGAAAAGAGGCTGTGAAGACACTGAACTCAAACCTTCACAAAATAACGGTATGATTATTGACTTTTAAGTGAGTTTCTTACAATTCTGTACCTAATTACTATGCCGTGCAATAATGATTATGTAGATCATTAAATGTTTCATTAACATTTTATGTCTTTTATTTGATTCGTACAGCAAATTCCACTCGTGTGCTCTGTGTGCATAGCTTATTAAACATGCAACATGGCTTTTTGCCCACAGAGCTTGATCTCCCCCTGGTTTAGACATATAATTGAACAATATGTAGTCTTTTTTAAAAAAAAAAATTCTTGTTTTCTATAGCCTTATGTTGGAGTGTAGATAGGAACTACCAGAAAAAAAAGTTACCAGAAATTTCATAATAGAATGTAATAAATACTAACTTAAGTATTTTTAGAAAATGAATACTTTGGGTATTTTGATAGATGGATTGAGTCTCTTGGAAAATCAGCTCCAGAACTTACCAGCATGTAGCATGAGTAAGAATGTTGTCATTCTGTGTTATACAGTTCAGTTAATTTTAGGGTGTGTAAGCTGGCAGCATGCATTAATAGTGCTGGCAGCAAATAGAAGCATGTCCTTCTAAACTACATAAAGTAACCTTGGCTTGAGAACTTTATAATACTTTATTCCCTTAAAAAGATACAACTCTATTTTACAGATAAAAACATTTCATGTGCTTGATAAGATGTTGATTTTATGTAATTGACTTGTGATTATAAATTTAAATCCAGTTCTCAATATCCATTTGTTTATTAGAACCACACTAATCACTGTCAAACAGAAGTTTTTTTAAGATGATGAGTTCAAGTTGAGATTAAATCATTTGCATTGTTAAATTAGCAGATTAATGAAGATTATATGTGAACGCTCAGCTTTTAAAACCTAGTTCTGCTTAGCCTTTGAATTTTGTAATTAAATTTGACATAATGAATTTGCAACCTTTTACTCATTTTCCAAATTTAGTTATTTTGAATTCTCTATTTCTCAGTTACTCTGCCATTCTGTTTTGCCAATTTGTTGATTTCCTCAGTTTCTTCAGAAGAGATTTAGTTTCTCATCTAATAGTTTCAGATCTCCTGTGAACTTTCTCTTTTCTCATGCATTCTCACTTTCATCAATATTTGACTTGCACTACAATTTATCAATCTCTATAGCCAGATGTGCTTTTTCTTCTTCTTCTTCTTTTTTTTTTTTTTTTTTGACTTGGCCATTTGTAACAATAAAAATAGGAGTTATTTAATTTCTTGCAATCCCAAAACATCTCTTTCCTAACATTGTCACATATCTTGTAATGATGTAAATTTCATTTGTTGAAGCATTAGGAAAATAGTTTGCAAATAAGGAAATTCAGGACTTGAAATTTTTTTAAAGAATTGAAAAAGAAAATGTATACAAGTGCATTACTGTCTGGCTTTTTATTCTTAAATAACAATATAAAAGCATACTGGATACTTAAATACTAAAAAAAATAATCATAAGAAGATAAAAAAGACAACACAGACTTTCCTTATAGAACTTTAAGTAGTTAGCAGTTCAGGATTAATATTAAAAAAAAGAATATTTATTGACCGTGATAATTAATTTTATATGACAATTTACTACACCTTAGTGACAGGTGTTTAGTTAAACTTTCATCTAGATTTTGTTATTAAAAGATGTGATTAACATTTAAAAATCAGTTGACTTTAAATAAAGCGGATTATCCCTCATAATGTGCATGGGCCTCATCCAGTAAGTTTAAGTCCTGAAGAGAAAAGACTGAGGTTTCCTGAAAAAGAATGGATCCTGCTTCTCTTCTGCAACATAGGAATTCTACCTGAGTTTCTGGCTTTTAGACACAGGACTCCAGTTTCAAGTTTTATCTGAATCTCTAGCCTGCCAGCTTGCCATACAGCTTTTAGACTTGCCAGTTGCCAACACTCACAACTGCACAAGCCAATTCCTCAAAATAGATCTATGTATGTATGTATGTGTGTATGTGTGTAATATCTAGCTAGCTAGCTATCCATCCATCATGTATCCATCTCTCTATCCATCCATTATCCATCCTACTGGTTTTCTTTTTCTAGGGAACTTTGACTAATATAATTGTACTATAGAATCTTCCAAAATTTATCATAAAAGAAACAGTAGTTAACCAGATCGTATAATCAAGATACAAGAAGATGGCTTCTTTCTTTACAAGGTGACCTCTCACTTGTGAACAAATCATTTTTTGGAAAAAAAGGCCTTAATTAGAACCATTATTAGCAAGGGTTCATTAACATGGATATTTTAAATTTTCCTCTAAAAAGTTATGTTGTACCAATAGAGAAGACATCTTGTGAGGTTCGCTTAACCCGTGATTCATTTTATTTTCCTGAAAATTTCCTTCCCATCCCATGTGGTTAGACCACTTCTAATCATGTGTGCACTATGTGAAACTGACCTCTGGTCACTGTTTATTTGGCCAGAGATGGGCACTGGATTCAGGCTAGATTCACCTGGTCTTCTTTCTTTAGATTTGCAGGTGGGTTTCACAATCTAGTTTGCTTTGGTTGTCTTGTAAATAAAGAAAATACTGATTTCATAGTAAAAGGAGACTTGAATCAAGCAAACATGTAATAAAAACAACAACTTCTCAAGGCCCAGAAAGACAGGGAAAAAGCAAGGTCCTAAAAATAAAATTAATAATAATGACGTTCAGTTCCTGAAGAAGTTTAAATATATGTCTTTCTTCAGATTCCATGAAATAGCACAATAGCCTTACACTAAATACCCATCTCATTTTCACATACCTCCTATTTCTCTGCTTTTTTCTTCTTCAGATTAATTTGAATGAGTTAATCACAAGAGCTATGATTAAGAAAGACAACCCATTTCCTTCTGATAAAATCAACTATGAGTTTTCTTTCATTTGCTGCCTTATATTTGTATTCTTAAACACTCTGAAGAGATAAATTAATTTTTTAAATTTACTATCACTTTATGAATCACATTTTTTTGCCTTACAGCACTGAATGTATTACCTAACAACTCAAATGATATCAAATTATGTTTTGATTTTTATTGATTGTTTTCATTAAAATCTTAAGAATAAAGGATCACAAATAAAGTTGAAATTCTGGAATTTATTATATTGTGGAATAGCTGCAAATAACCCAAAACATGCTAACTGGGAAAATGATTCAAAATAATTACTATAGAAAATTAATTAAGGAAAGAAATATGGTGATAAGGTCTTCATTTTGGAAGCATTTGAGGTAGAAGTAGAATGTGAGATATGTTGGTAAATATTTCTTATCCAGTCTTCTGGATCTTATCTAATCTGAGTCAATCTTGTGTTGGCTAAAAAAGGACCTTTACTATGGTCAATGAGAGGGCTCAGTAGGAGCAGTTCAAGTAAGTGCAGGTTTATGGCATATCAACTTCAGAGATACATAGGTTTATGGTAAATATCCTGAGTAATTACCCAGTTCATCTATTGTATCAGTTTATTCAATTGACACTTTGTATAGTCCACTGAACACTGACCTGTGCATCCACAATATAGAGATTTGTGTCAGGAATTATCTTTTCTGTCCCTAATATATAATTTTCTTTTATGACAAAAGTTCAAAAAAACTTGACGCTTTCCCAGAAAATATGTCTCATCTAGGAAAAGCAATAAGAAAGTGTTTGGAAAGCATGCTATAGGAGAGACAATTCTTACTAATAAAAAAATAATTACCCATTTTACTCTTCCAGACAGGAAGTGATATAATGACATTAATGTACGCAAAATTTTGGGATGAATAGTTTTAGGTAGTAAATTTGTCGTTTCACATTTATGTGACAAAATTTTCAATGAGCCAGTCTGATCTGAATGTTTCTAAATAATAGTTACCCTGATGTTGGATATATTTAGCTGATTAGTATATGAAAATCTCTTTAAAATATTTCACAAATGCTTCATTTCCTAGGTTGAATCTGCTAACCAGAAATGCATTTACATTTACTAAAAAGGCATCTTCTAAATATGTTCCTAAATGCATAGTCTTGGCTGCTTGCCTCTTTTAAAAATCTTTGTATTTATAGGGTGTCTATCATCTACATTTAAATGAAGATGACTGTATTAGTCTGTTCTCACACTGCTATAAGAAAAACACCCCGAGACTGAGTAATTTATAAAGGAAAGAGGTTTAATTGCCTCACAGATCTGCATTTCTGGGGAGGCCTCAGGAAACTTACAATTATAGCAGACAGCAAAGGGAAAGCAAGGACCTTCTTCACAAGGCAGCAGGAGAGAGTGAGCAAGAGCAGGGAAAACTGCCTTATAAAACAATCAGATCTCATGAGAACTCACAAGAACAACATGGGGGAAACTGCCCCCATGATCCAATCACCTCCTACCTGGTCTCTCTCTGAATAGGTGGGGCTTATGAAGATTACAATTTGAGATGTGCTTTGGGTGGGGACACAAAGCCCAACCATATCAATGCCTATGTAGCACTGAATAATAACTTGGTCTTCATTAATACGGCTTCAGTAATTTGTTTCTTTGTACTATGACAACTACAGTATCAAGCATTTCCTGTGCAACTCATTGCAGATTAGTTGAGTCTAATGTAAATATCCTTATAAATCCTAAGTGAAAGGAGGTGGTATCAAAAGCTTGGCTTTGATTAAATGAAGAGCAACGTTGAGTACAATATGGCATCTGCTGTGCAGACTTGTCTTATATACCTGCTCCCATCTCCATGGGCCCACAACTTAGTCTTTCCAGAAAGATCTGCAATTACAAAATGAAAAGAACTTAGAGTGGTTCACATAATTCTTTCTGTGGGATTCAAGGGCAATGAAATAGATGGGCACAAGACCTAGGAGAAATGGGTTATTTTCAATGCAGTGGTCCTGCATTGGTATGCTGTAGGTAAGTGTATACAATGGATGGTGCTGGTGACTACAGAATGGTGGTATTGGGGTGTGATGAGATGGCTTCAGTGTGGATGGCAGCAGTTAGGGTTTCCATGTCACCATTTTTGCCATATCAGTTTCCTTTCATTGAGTTTTCTTGGGAGAATGGCACGGTTTTGGAGTTTTTAGGCTGTGCCATTGCAGCAGCTCTCACAACTCTGGTAGCAATAAGAGCTATCATTCAGGTGACTGTGACTACAGGACTAGCAAGATAAAGCAGCAGCCCTAGTAGCGGGAGGGTAGGTTTCTTCATGAGGCATCAAGAAAGCAGGGCCTACTAAAGGAACTTCAGTTTTTTAACTAGTTCTTTCATCTGCCACAGCTTACATATCACTTCCTTAGAAAAGCCTTTCCCAAACCCCAGATGTGCATCTGTAGCACTCTGTTTTACTCCTTCAGTCAACACATTTTGCTTTTACTTGTTCATTGCTGCTTTTCCTCCTAGTTTATAAGAAGTAGGAGGACAGTTACCTGGTTGATGGTCTTTACTGTTGTATCCCCAAAGCCTGGCATATAACATAAGCTTAAAATTTGTTTTTTGAATAAATAAAAAGATATCATGGCAGACCAATTGCAATGTCCCTAGAAGTCTTCTATATGCAATTAAGAGATAATGTCACCTTGAATATAATATCTTATAGCTCTATTTCTATTTCTTTTTCTTTTTTTGAGATGGAATTTTGCTCTTGTCGCTCAGGCTGGAATGCAATGGCATGATTTCAGCTCACTGCAACCTCTGCCTCCTGGATTCAAGCAATTCTCTTGATTCAGCCTCCCAAATAGCTGGTATTACAGGTGCCCACCACCAAAGCTGGCTAATTTTTTGTATTTTTAGTAGAGACGAGGTTTTACCATGTTGATCAGGCTGGTCTTGAACTCCTGACTTCAGGAGATCCAATCGTCTCGCCCTCCCAAAGTGCTGGGATTACAGGCCTGTGCCACCATGCCTGCCCAGCTCTATTTCTTAATTAGCAAGAGATGGAGGAAGCCCTGGGAAAGACATAAAACTACGTCCTCAATTAGGGTTCATGCATGCATACATTTTAGAATGGTCTGATATATAGAGGTCAACAGAGATATTGAGAGAGAACAATGGTAGAACTGGAGCAAAAGTTGGATGACTACAAGACCTAACTTATCCACTGTGTAAAATTGTCTTTACCAAAATATTCCCTGGGCTCTAATTTAAGTGAGTCTTACATGGTATTAGATATACAAATTGTTCCTAAATCTGTTGAAAGAACTTTTATTCATGCCAAGAGAAAGGACTACATCTTTTCTTATCTGTAAATCTCTAGAAATGTCTATGTATGTGGGTAGGCAGAGAACAGTCTCATACATAATCAGAGCTGCTCCTTATTTTAATTGGCTAACAATTTTTCCCTTTACTGATGCTGTTTTCCCTGACTTTGTAATGCATGCCTCATACTATGCTAGTCCCTCAGATGCTAACGATGAGGAAAATCAAACATAATTTTTGCCAAAGAACTTGTTCTAGCAGACAAGACAGACATAAAAACAGACCATTTCAAGCCTAACTGATAAGTGCTGTGGGCAAAATAAGAATAGAGGTCTCTGGAAACAGAGAAAGGTCATCCATTGCATTATCATGGAGGGCTTCTCAGAGGAAGTGGCATCTAAGGCGAGACCAAAAAATGAGTAGTAGGAGGTTACAGGGTCCAAGCAGAGGGCAAATTCAATGTTGTACACAGCATGGTGTATTGAAGAAATACCAGTTGTTCAGTATAGCTAATTGAGAGTACAAGGTCAGAAACGGCAAAGACAGTGGTGAAGATTGATTATAAACAAGCCAGATCATAAGGATATTGGATGCTGTGGCAAGAGGCTGAACTTTATCTTGGAAGCATGAGAGAGCTATTAAGTGTTTTTTTTTCTTAGATACGTCTTTATCAGCATATTAAGCATTTTTAATTGGGAAATGATAGCATCAGTTTTACATTTTAAAACTATAACTCTGGCTGTGGATAGTGTGAAAGGAATAGAGGCTTGAAGACTGAAGGGAGGGAGACAAGCTTGGATGCTGCCACAAAGCTGTAATAATACCAATGACAAATGAGAATGGTCTGAACGCCAAGACAGAGAATGGCAAACTTGAAAAAGAAGTGGCAGTCTTGGAGAGCTGTTAAGGACATGGTGATTGATTTAAGAGAGGGGATGAGGCAGAGGGGAAAATTCTTATTTAGGTAACTGGGTAAATAAAAGCATTCTTGCTCTGCATAAGGAGAATTTACATGGCTGTGAACAAGGTTACCCCATGGCTAGGTTTGTGTGCATTGCAAACCTTCTACACTATATGTGCACAAAATGATGCTAATAGGAAACTTTCATGGTGCTAAATGGGAAGCCTTCTGTTTTCCACAGTTTTTCCAGGGACAACCATAGCCATAAAACTGTCCACTGATTTAAGGGGGACAGATCACCAGGAGCACTTTGTAGGACCACCCCAGCCTATGTCTGTAGCATCAATTTTGTTTCCACAAGCTGCTTAAGAAACCAAGCCCCCTTAACTGAGCACACTGATTTCTGGTGTTCTTTTCCTTCCTTTCCACATCAGGGGTACTACTGTGACTGGAGGTAGGGTTGATGTCCTCTTTGCTTCTCATGACCAATCTCATATCGTTGTCCCTACCTCTTCTTTAAAATGCCATTTGCTATAGTCTAAATGTTTGTGTTCCCCCCCAAAATCATAGGTTGAAATCCTGACATCCAAGGTGATGATATGAAAAGGTGAGGTCTTTGGGTATGATGAGATCATATGGATAGAGCCTTAATGAATGGGATTAGTGCTATTAAAGGGAAGGGTCCTAGGGAGCTTATTTGCCTTTTCCATTATACATGAGTTGTGAGAATACAGCATGAAGGGGTGATTCTATGAACAGGAAGTGGGCCCTCACCAGACACTGAGTCTCATGGCACCTTAAGTTATTTGAAACCAGTAAGAACAAAGACACAACATACCAGAATCTCTGGACACAGCTTAAGCAGGGTTTAGAGGGAAATTTATAGCACTAAATGCCCACAGTAGAAAGCAGGAAAGATCTAAAATAAACACCCTAACATCATAATTAAAAGAACTAGAAAAGCAAGAGCAAAGAAATTCAAAAGCTAGCAAAAGAAATAACTAAGTTCAGAGCAGAACTGAAGGAAATAGAGACATAAAAAACCTCAATGAATTCAGGATCTGGTTTTTTGAAAAGATTAACAAAATAGATAAATCACTAGCCAGACTAATAAAGAAGAAAAAAGAGAGGCTCAAATAGATTTAATAAAAAATGATAAAGGGGATATAACCACTGATCCCACAGAAATACAGACTACCATAAGAGAATACTATAAACACCTCTACGCAAACTAAAAATCTAGAATAAATGGATGAATTATTGAACACATATACCCTCCTGAGACTAAACCAGGAAGAAGTTGAATCCCTGAGTAGATCAATAACAAGTTCTGAAATTAGGCAGTAATTAATAGCCTACCAACCAAAAAAAGTCCAGAACCAGTCTGATTTATAGCCGAATTCTATGAGAGGTACAAAGAGGAACTGGTACCATCTCTTCTAAAACTATTCCAAGCAATAGAAAAGAGAGACTCCTCCCTAACTCTTTTTATGAGGCCAATATCACCCTGACACCAAAACCCGGCAGAGACACAATAGAAAAACAAAATTTCAGGCCAATATCCCTGATGAACATTGATGCAAAAATCCTCAATAAAATATTGGCAAACAGAATCCAGCAGTGCATTAAAAAGCTTATCCACCACAATCAAGTCAGCTTCATCCCTGGGATCCAAGGCTGGTTCAACATACACAAATCAATAAATGTAATCTATCACATAAACATAACCAATGACAAAAATTGCATGATTATCTCAATAGATGCAGAAAAGGTCTTCAATAAAATTCAACACCCTTCATGCCAAAAACACTCAATAAACCAGGCATTCATGAAATGTATCTCATGATAATAAGACATATTTATTACAAACCCACAGACAATAACCTACTGAATATGCAAAAGCTGGAAGATTTCTCTTTGAAAACTGCCACAGGACAAGGATGCCCTCTCTTACCACTTCTATTCAACATGGTATTGGAAATTCTGGCCATGGCAATCAGGAAAGAGAAGGAAATAAAGAGTATTCAAATAGTGAGAGAGGAAGTCAAATTATCTCTGTCTGTGGATGACATGATTGTATATTTAGAAAGTCCCATCATCCCAGCCCAAAAACTCCTTAAGCTGATAAGCAACATCAGCAAATTCTAGGATACAAAATCAATGTGCAAAAATCACAACCATTGTGGAAGACAGTGTGGCAATTTCTCAAGGATCTAGAACCAGAAATACCATTTGATCCAGCAATCCCATTACTAGGTATATACCCAAAGGATTATAAATCATTCTACTATAAAGACACATGCACACGTATGTTTATTGCAACACTGTTCACAATGGCAAAGACTTGGAGCTAACCCAAATGCCCATCAACAATAGACTGGATAAAGAAATTTGGCTCATATACAGCATGGAGTACTAGGCAGCCATAAAGACCAGTGAGTTCATGTCCTTTGCAGGGACATGGATGAAGCTGGAAACCATCATTCTCAGCAAACTAACACAGGAACAGAAAACAAAACACTGCATGTTCTCACTCATAAGTGGGAGTTGAACAACGCGAACATATGGGCATAGGGAGGGGAACCTTACACAGTGGGGCCTGTAGTGGAGGGGGGGAGGTAGGAGAGGGATAATATTAGGAGAAATATATAGTGTAGATGACAGGTTGATGGGTGCAGCAAATCACCGTGGCACATGTATATCTATGTAACAAAACTGCATGTTCTGCACATGTATCCCAGAACTTAAGTATAATAAAAAGAAAGAAAGAAAGGAAAAGTATCCACTCTGATACTTTGTCCAGAATTATGTAAGGCATCCAACACTTCTTGCTACAGTTACATGGAAACCCTATAGCATTCTTTGAGGATTTGACACCAGACTTCCTTTCAATCTTTCCAGATGAAATCTATCATCAGTCTTGATAATTTTAATACACACATAAATGATACTTTCAATAGCTTGTCCTCTCAGTTCATTGATTTTATCTCCCCAGATAATCTTGCTACCAGTTTTCCTCAGTCACACTTTCAGTTACTCTGGAGCTTTTTGTTACTCATAACTAGTTCTTGCTCATCGTCTTACTCTGAGGCATTACTATCTTTCACCACCACCCCCTGTCGTTCAGCTCACTATTTCTAGTTCCCCAAACCCCAGAACTAGAACTTCCAGAGAGGGAGGGGAGCAGGGAAGAGAGAGAGAAATTTGTTAGAGAAAATGGCTTATGTAATTGTGGAGGGTGCCTTATCAAGTCCAAAGGGTGCAGGGTAGGTAGTCAGGAAAGGAAGATCATGCACGCTATAGCTCCATGGGCATGAAGTTGCTACCTTCAGGCAGAAATGCTCCCATCTCTCAGAAAAGCCTCAACTTTGATTTAAAGGCTTTCTGACTCATTGTCAGGCTCATCCAGAATAGTAATCCTTACATAAAGTCAACTGAGTAGTGGCTTTAGTTACATCTGCACAATTTCTTCATGGGAACTTCTACATTACTGTTTGATTAAATATCTGGGGATCATAACCTAGCTAAGTTGACATGTCATAAAGCCATTACAGTCACTTATTTAGAAAGACCTTTGATCCTCATCATGGCCATATTAAGACTCTACTAATCTTATTCTGTTACCCATAACCTACTACATTTTTTGTGTTTTTTTGCATAGCATATAACACAAATTGACATCATTTATTTATTTGTTTATTTTATGTGTCCTCTAATAGCTCCAAATAAATGATTGAGGAAATTTGTCTTATTCGCCATTCTGGTCAATTTCAATTCTTCATTTTAAGAAATGAATGAATAAATGAAAAATTATTACCATAAATGGTGATATGTCAGAGAGGGAAGTCTTCAGTGTGTGACATAATTCTCTACTCAGCTGTGTTCTCACTGCTTGACAATAAGTATGGTTAAACTTTTTATTAAGGATGTGGGGGAGAAGAGATTTTGAGGGTATTGTCACCTACAATTCAAAGTGAGAAAGCAAAGACTGGTCATGAGCTGTTTTATTTTAGTCTAAAGTGTTTTAAGGAGACTTTACTTTTAATAAAAAATTATTTCACTCTGATCAGAACTGCTGACATTTGCTGACATTTGCTCTTTACAACACGAATCTCAGTTACTCTTTTGACTATAAAAATGCATCTCTCAGGTACAGAAATTAACAATATAGTTTTTGAATAAAAAGGAAAAAAGAAAGGAAGGAGGGAGGGAGGATGAAAGGAAAGAAGAAACCTAAAAATAACCCATGGTCAATTTCAATTTCAATTTTTTGTTTGTTTTCTCACCTTAGTTTCAATGGGCAGAATACACTAATAGTTGTGTTTTTATTTCATACGGGTGTTTTAAAAAAGACAAACAACCCTGTTGTCAATACATTTTATTAAATTCAGTTACCAGTGAAAGAAAATGACTCATGTTTTTTAAGGGGAGAATTAAGTGCAACATCGCTCAAGTCAACTGATGTGTAGCATATACTCATGTTCTACTAAGTGACAGGCACTAAGTAGGTGATATGAGGAATATAAACATACAACCCGTTATGTATATCGTTTATTATATGTGTAAATCTTCTCCTCATTTTTCTCTGAATAGATTAAGCACATTTCCTTTGCCATACTTACATTTGTTCGGTAATTAATTTCAACTAAACAAATGTATAAGACCATGGACTTATTTAAAATATTTACCTTTGCACAGGGGATCTAACAAATTATTGCTAATATGGAAGATTAGGGTGTATAAAAATCAAAACCCAAAACAAACAAACACACACATAAATTCTAAGTCCCTTGGAGAAGAAAAGCTGAGTACCCTCAGCTAAAAATGAATACTGCACAAACGAATTCTCTGGGTGGATAATAAAGGATGACTCCCAGGAAGCAGTCAGTTGGGCCTTTTAAAGACAGTTTCTTGCTCAGGGCACTCAGGAAACTCAGGGACCATTTAGAAAGTGGAGCTATGGTATATAATCTATGCCAGACAGCCTAGAAATCAACATGCTTCTCCATCTCACTCACCAGGAGGATCTGGCAGATTGAGAATTGTTCCAGAAGAATATATTAGGCAACAAATGGCTCCCCTTAATTATACCCAGTGTGGGAAATGGCAGATGATATGAAAAATTCAAACCATCAGCACACAAAGATCCTTCGCAGAGCAAAAGTTAGGGTTCCAAAGGAATGACTCCAGTGGCCCAACACCTTATGTTAAATTCCTCTTAACAGTGAATTTCAAAGCTTACATGAGTGACTGCTCAAAGCAGACTAATTGTTAGTTTCTGAATAGGTGGTATTTGCAGTTTTTCCTTTGTTTGTTGCACACATTCAAGTAAACACATTTCCCTTTTAAGTTATCCTAATGCAAATTTGATATGACTTAATCATTTAATTTTTGGAGAACGATTATTAATTTATATTATGTAGAATGGAATCATAACACCTATTCTCTGCTAGTGTTTATAAGAAACGACTCTTATGCCAAAAAGAAGACTTAGTCAGACATTGGGTTTTTTTGGAGTGATTTAAATTAACTTGTAATAATTAGAAATAAAATTGTCATTGAAACCTCCTGTGAATCCTTTGCTAGCCCATGTGTGAAAAGTGACATTTTTGTATCATTAAGAAAGTAACACTAAAAAATTTAAACCCTTTTTTATTTTATGTGTGATAAACCAGGATAAATACAGATTAATATATAAAGTATTTCTGGAAACATAAAATGTGTATCAATTTGCTATAGGGGCTGTTTGTGATATTGTGAAATATATATATAGATAGATATATTTGGTCTTCCCCCAGGTTTCCTGATCCAGCTCCTAAAACTCTTGGAATCTCAAGAGTTTTAAATGTCATTTGTATGCTAATGGGATGACAGGTGTCTGGCTGTCCCTGGGTGATTTCAGGATGTGGGTCATTCACAGGAAAGACAAAGACAAAATTAGAGGTTTAGGGCTTTCAGCCCCATCCTCCAACCACCAGGAAGGGGGAGAAAGGCTGAAGGTTAAGTTGATCACCAATGGCCATTTGTTTAATCAGTCGTGCCTACATATGGTACTTCTATAAAAATCCAAAAGAACTAGATCCCAGGAGATTCTCGATAGCTGAACATGTGGAGGTTCTTGCAAGATAGTGCTGCTGGAAAAGAAATGAAAGCTTCATGGCCCTTCCCCCATGTTTACCCTGCTCATCTCTTCCATCTGGCTATTCATCTGTATTCCTTTGTAATATTCTTTATTATAAATGGGTGAATAAATATAAGTAAAGTGTTTCCTTGAGTTCTATGAGTGCTACGGCAAATTAATCAAACCCAAGAAGTATGGAAAGCAAAATCCAAGTAGACTTCATAGGAATGGCTTTTTATAAACTCTATACAGGTGTATGTCACTTAACAATGGGGATATGTTCTGAGAAATGCATTGGTAAGTGATTTTATTATTACATGAACACCCTAGAGTGTACTTACACAAACCTAGATGACATAGCCTATTGTTCCTAGGTTATGAACCTTAACAGCATGTTATTGTACTGAATACTGTAAGCAATTGTGAAGCAAGTAAGTATTTATGTATCTAAAAATATTTAAACAGAAAAAAAATACAGTAAAAATAGGATATAGGATAACATAAACTTATGGACCATGTATGTGGTCCATACTGACCAATTGCGATACAAGGTATTTATGTATCTCAAATATTTAAACAGGAAAATTACAGTAAAAATAGGATATTCTAAACTTAAGGGATCACTGTCATATATGTGGTCCATATTGACCAAAATGTCATTATATAGGCACATGACTGTAACATCGCTTTTATAAACTCACTTGGGTATCCTCAGTTTATTTTATAGAACCCTATTCTTATCATTTATAGTATTCATCACAATGTATAATTATACATCTAGTTATTATCTTATTGATTTGGTATTTGCCTTTCCTGTGGTCTCTGACTCCTAGTAGACTGGGTCATGTATGTGTATATACCTTCAGGCAAAGAGAAAAATCATCATGAAGATGTGTTGGCTGTATGACTGACTGAAGGAATGAATAAATGAATGAACAAAGGGGCAGGCGAATGAATTCAGAAAAAAATTATTGAAAATTATTTTACTTGACATTATCATCATTTTTTTCAATCAAAACTATTGCTTTTGTAGTGTTTTTCTTTAAATACCAAGTTAACCAAGGAAACTTTGGTCACTTACAGTCACAAGAATGGATAAATTTATAAGGATTTGTGGCACCTATCAATTAGTGTCTACACCTAATCAACCTCAACTCTATTTCACTGTCTAAATAGAATTGATTGCCTTTTGTTATAATCACAAGCAAAGTTCTTACACAGTCCATCAATGGGTACCACCCGTACTGCTTACCTCTGATTCCTGGCATGTAATGGTTGCCCTAAATCACATTCACAATGATTTTGCTACTGAAACACTAGGGATTTGTTTTACGTCCCCATTGCTTACCTCACAGAAAGCCAATCATTGAGGCAAAAAGTCATGTCAGGGAAGAAGGCTTCATTTGGGATCTGTAGTAAAGGAGATGGGAGATCAGTCTAAAATCTGTCTCCTCTATCATCTAAAATTAGGAGTTTAAAGAGCAGGGAAGCACCATGTGTGTGAAAACAAAAGTTAGGGTGGGGTGAGGAAGAAGTTTTGAGGCTTTGAAGCCTTCAACAGAAAGCAGGTAAACATTTAAGGCAATCATGACAGGTGAGGGGTTTGGCATATCCTTGACCAGATGTGGTGATCTGATAAGCTTCAGTTTCATGATACTACCTTGGAGGCCTGACGGTTGGTGCCTTAGGTCATTCTTGTGTTTCTATAAAAAAACACCTGAGACTGGGTAGTTTAATAAGAAAAGATGTTTCATTGGCTCACAGTTGTGCAGGCTGTACAGGAAACACGGTTCTGGCATCTGCTTCGCTTCTGGGGAGGTCTAAGAGAGTGTTTACTCATGGTGGAAAGCAAAGTGGGAGCCCGCAAGTTACATGACACGAGCAGGAGGCGGGGTGGTGGATAGAGGTGCCACACACTTAAAACAACCAGATCTCATGAGAACTCACTATCACAAGAACAGTACCAGGGAAGTGACACTCAATCATTCAGGAGAAACCCATCCTCATGATCCAGCCACCCTCCACCAGGCCCTGCCTCTAACATTGGGGATTACAATTCAACATTCTATTTAGAGGGAACAACATCCAAACAATATCAGCTGGTTTCCTGAGAAGAGAATTTAAATAAGGCAAATGTAACTTTCCCAAATTTTGAGACTGGGAGGGTCAATTTCTATTTTTATTCAAAATAATCCATAAACATTAGCTCTGTGGGATAATAGGGCTGATTTCAATTTCAGCTCCTTAGTACATATGGCAAACACTAACATAACAGTATTGGCCTCAGCATGGAAAAATTACTATTTTATGTTGTCCTCAAAACTATGAAGGGCAATTGGTGGTGATGTTGAAAAGAAGTGCAAAGTTGGTAGAAGCTTTAAAAAGTAAAAAATAGAAAGACATTTTTATAAAAGCAAGTCCTTGGAATTATCAAAATAGTACTTCTCTTATGCTAGTCAGTGACATTTTTCTCAGTATTACCAGTTCCTTAACACCTCACTCATAATTTTTTACATTTGAAAATATCCTTTGTACCTTATTAGTCTGTAGCCACCTTAATGGAAGATGCTGGGATAGTGGTCAGGCCTCCTAGGGAAGGGCACGGAATATATATTTAGAGCCTAAACCTAGGACAAATTGTTCAGTATGAGGCGCATGGCATACATGAGCAGCAAGTGGGCAGAGACAGTTAACAGGGAGAGGCAGTCAGGTTGCTGTGGAGGGCTGCATGCAGGAGACAAATAGAAAGGTATTTCAGGAGCTTCTGAGAGGGGGAAAGATTTGAGGAAACGGAGATATGGGTAAAGCCAGTTTTAGAAAACTTGCTCTATGACTTCTATGCACTCAATTCCAAAACATTTAATAATATCTAAGTCATTCTGAGTTCTCTGAGTGCAGACTTTCTCTTCATTTGTGACTCCGCAGTGCTTGGGCCCCTGAAGGAGCTGGGAAGCTCTGTGGAATCCATACATGATTCTGTTCCCTGGCAATTTATACAGAAGATATTTTTAAATTGCTTTTTGATTCAACAAATTACTTGGAAGTAAAGAGTAGTAAGAATGCAGTTCTGGAAATAAAACAATAAGGTCTGATATTTTTGTCTTAAGAAAAATGGAGATATCAATGTGAGATGACTTATTTGAGGTTATAGTTAGATTATCTCACAAAAGATTACCTCACAAAAGATATTTAGATTATCTCACAGAAGAATGCAATGTATTCCAAATTCTAATGTTTAGCAGGGAGATATTCATTAAATATGTACAATCAAATGTGATTATTAAAAAATAGAATGTATTATTTTATTTAAAGCACAAAAGACTTATAAGAGCACAAAAATGATAACTTTCTATTAACACGTGTTAATAGAAAAACTGAATTAAAGGAGTTGTGGCAAGTTAGCCCCTTGTTGGGGTGAAATTCAAATCTCTATCACGTGGGTGACCCATACCCATGAACAGCAACTTGCCCTTCCCCACCATGGTGCAGCAGTTGATGTAATACAATTGAAAGTTGTGTGTGTGTTTGTATATGTAAAAACATATACGCTTTTTACATATTTATATGTTTTCCTTTGTAGGATAACATATAAACACATGTGTATGTCTATATATGTACATATATATATATGTTTTCCTATATAGGATAACATATACGTATGTGTATATGTGTACATGTGTGTGTGTGTGTGTGTGTGTGTGTATGTTTTCCTATATAGGATAACATATATGTGTGTGTGTGTATATATATATGTATTTTTTGTAGGATATACACACATATTACATACACACATGATACTGCAGAATGAAGTTTTAATTGAGTCTCAACGAACTTTCAATCTGAGACCAAGCCTTGCCCCTTTAAAACCTTGGAACTAGTTACAAAATGCCAACATTGATAGGAAAAGTTTTGTAAAATGCAAGTTGATATGCACTGCTGCCAATAAGGAAGTGTCCTTTAAATGTATGATGCAAGAGAGATTGCTACATGAGAATATTTAAATCAAAGAGGATAATTCACTGTCTCAATAAACAGAGATAACATTTCAGTTGAGTTCTGGGACTAAGCAGAAATTTTTCAAAGAAAAACAGAAAGGGCATTACCTATTAGAAAAAAAAAATACAGAATTGCTTGGAGTCATCAACATAGCATGAAATTCTTGAGGACATGGGTTGCTTCTAACTCATTAATGAACAGTCAAGCAAATAAATGTTACTTATCTTCTGTATTTCAAGATTGTTTTTAAAATCTTTAGTAAACACTGAGTCAAAGGCTAAGTATTTCTGCATTACAAGGCAATGTTTCCCCTGCATAAGGAATACTTTAGTGGTGAAGACGAAAACATATGAAAAGACTTTTAGCAATTTGAAATAGCATTTAGAATTATATGTTCTGAGACGTTAGAGAGAGAAAGAGACATGATGGTGGCTAAAGAAGAAATTTCAGGGTGGGGTAGAATTTAAACAAGTGATAAACAGCATGGAAGAGCATTATCAGCAAAGGATGCCCAGCAGGGCTACCATGGTATACAGTTCTATAACACAAAAATCCAAGGGCAATTTTGCTGCAGGGAGAACCATTTGCATATACTAAAATGTGAATATGTCATTAATAGCCACACGATTTTCAATTTAGAACATCAGAGCTTGTTTAAGGGCTATGGAGCCAATTCTTTCTTTGAGTTTGGGATCAAGCAACCTTCACTTGGAATCTCTCGAGGGTCCTGAAGGTCACTAGCTTTCTGTGCTTTGGTTTTGCTGATCCAGCACTTAGAATTTTCATTTCCATTTGGAAACCAATAAATCAGCATATCTTGCCAGAGGAGTTTGAACCTCTTAAGATGCAATCAAATTGCTCAGTCAGAATGACTCCTGAAAATTGATCTGTACATTGCTAAGAGTGGAAGAGAACTTTCATATATCTAATGAATTTATATTGCTGATGTATAGGATAATGCTAGCTGGAGCCTACAGGATTGAGTTAAGCTGTTGTAATTAGAAAGATCTGAGTTTATCTGTGCCAAGTAGAACAGAAGGTTGTTCATCAATAATATTGGCCAATTGTATTTGTATTATTATTTAGAGAAGAAAAAAATTTACTTTTCCTCTACTCATCTTAAGTTTATTGGCTATGGCCTTGCAAATTAGACTGACAAAAGACAGGTTAACAAAAGAAAAGCAGAATTTTATTAATGAATGCATCATGCCTATACACAGGAGCATTCAGTGATCTGTAACTCAAAGTGGTGGTTAAAACTTGGGCTTATATAGCATCTTAACAAAAGACCAATAAAGGTGCAGGTAAGCAACAAGACAAAGGAAAGGACTTAGAGTTTCTAGGGTCTGCAAATTATAAGAAGGCAATACATATGGGACAACTAATGGCAGATAAAGACTAGTTAGTAAAGTTTCTTTTGTAGCTTCCTCTGGTGCCATCTCTTGGTTAATCAAGATTTGGAGTTGTCTCCAATGATTAATTTCTGTCCTTCCTGATAGAAAGAGGAGAGGAAAACACCTAAGAAATGAATATCTTGTCTTTAGTGAAACAGGGAGAGGCCAGAAACTTTTTCTTGTATCTCTTTCATCTTGATTTCCTTCAGCTCAAAATAGTCTACATGCCAAAGAAGCATATTTTGGGGTGGCATATTCTGCTACTCTTCATGTAATCAATATATTTGCTGTTGTTTTGTAAATATATTCATGTTACTTTGAATGTTTATCATCTTTAATCAATGTTAGAAACCATAAGCATAAAATTTATTTATAATTTCTGAAGTACCTTTGTTGGTGTGCTTTCTATAACATACCTAAGGGTTTTAAGTTGCTTTGTTTTGTTTTTCCATATAACTTTTTGTCTTTATTTTTTGACTTACAGACATTTTCAATAAAAAATTTTCACCAAAATTAAGTCTTTGAAGCTATTTGCTCCTCAACATATTAATTTTGCCATTCAATCTATGTTTCAAAACAGTAGCATTATCAATTTATTGTTTCCCAATTTTCCTCATTCCAATCGTGTCCAAATTCTTTGCTCAGGCCTGACCCAATCTCACACAAAAAAAAAAATCCTAGAAAGATCATTTAACTCCCTGTAGACAATTAAAAGAGAGTTGAGAAAATGACCACCTCTCTTGAGACCCTACTTACTCTTTGACAAAACAATATCTACCTAATTAATTTAATCAGATTATCACAAAGATTAGCAAGGTACAACAAGGTATTCCATGTGTCCTGTGTTATTTAAAGAAAGGTGTTTTGTGTGTGTGTATGTGTGTGTGTGTGTGTGTGTGTGTATAAATATATATATATTTATAGAAGAAATAGCATGATTTAATCTGTGCATTATTCCCTCAGCTCTTAGGTTAGCAGACTGATATTCAGCTTGTTTGCTCTCAATCAAGTAAGCATAATGTCAATGGAGTAATTGTGGGACTCAGATAAAAGAAGAACAAGTGAATTGGCAAACACTAACATCACTAAATACTATTTGAAGTTCATGAATATGAGGAATTGGTCTGCTACTGAGATATCTAAGAATAGTATCAATTTTTTTCTTGCAGATTTTAGCACTAATTTCTTTCCTCTTCAATTGCTAGATGTCATGTAAAATGTCATTTGTGCACGTTTTGCTAAAGGAACAAGGCAATTGGCATCCCTTACTGTCCTGGTGGAAAAGAATGCAAAATTCCTCATTGTAAATGGGGTAATCAGGTAAGTGTAATAGAATAATTCTTGCTTTTAGAATTTTGCATTGTAATAAATAGAAAATAATAGGGACTTTTTTGTTATTACTACCAACTTAAGAATATTCAAATGCAATGATTTCTAACATATAAGTTGGTAAAGGGAATTGAAAAATGAAAGGAGTCATTAAAAGAGGGCGGTGAGCAAGTCTAGTAAGACAGCTGAAATGCATTGAATTATAGTTTAATTGTTTCAAAGTTTTACTCAGAATGCTTAAGGGAGAATTGCAGGCGTATTGGAGAGGAAAGGCCAAGCTGTGCTAGGCATATTGAATTAAAGTATTCTAAAATTCTCTACATGTATTATTTTTCCATGGGCTTGTTGTAGCCTACAGGGAAAGGAAAAAAAAGAGTAGACACCCCCCTCATATCCCACGCCCCAAGTTTTAGTTACAAAACCCTCAAGAACACTTCGTTGCTTTGATCTTGCTCTATAATCATGGTATGGGTTTTTTAATGGATAGAGACAGGAAAAAGTCAGAAGTATAAACTCCTTATATCACTTTGCTCAGAAGTTGTTTTGAATCACAAATTCCTTCTTGGTCCCTCAAGAAGTGCAGAAGTTGAAGCTGATATTAATGAAACATTATGCTTGTTCACATTTATGAAATTTTGAAAGTCAAGAATGTATATAGGAAAGAAATATTAGCCTTCACTTGCGGGAATAGCTCCTTCTGGTTCCCAAAAGCCCATTGTTAAATGTTCAGGTATTTTATAAGCTGATTATTAAACTACTGGTAACTTCAAATTGAGCTTGGCAGCAATATTTATACCATGAAAATTGATAACTACTACAAATCAGCCTCCCAGTTTACCAGTATTTCAGTATGCTGCAAGGAGAAGCAGCTACAGTAATGGTGACAGACATTTGGAACTTAGATACTTTGGTAAAAAACCTCCAGTGTGAGAGGGCTAGTGTTGTACCCTGCATGATCATCACAGGAGCTCAGAAAGACAATGAATAGGAGGATGACCCAGAAGAAGATAATACAACAAGAAAAGTCTGCTTCAAGTTATTCTCACTTGGGGGAATTAACCGCACTTGGGGTTATTCTTGAAGTTCCCCAAAGTGGGAATAACTTAAAGTAGCTACTCTTAAAATTAACTTAAAGTACTCTAATCACCAATGACTGATGCCCATCTTCTACGGTTTGAATGCTTGTGACCCTCCAAAATTCATGTTAAAACTTAATCCCCAATACAAGATTATTATGAAGTGGAACTTTAGAAAGTGATTAGGCCATGAGGGCTCCACCAGTAGGATTGGTACCTTTATAAAATGGCTTGAGGGGAGTAGTTCACGCCTTCTGCTAAGTGAATACGTAGCATTTGTCCCCTCCACAAGATACAACAACAAGGCACCATATTGGAAGCAGAGAGCAAGCACTTACCAGACATCAAATTTGCCAATGCCTTATCTTCGGTTTTCTAGCTGCCAGAAAAATGAGAAATAATTTTTGTTCCTTGTTACTCACCCAGTCTGTGGTATTTAGTTATAGCAGCAAGAATAAATTATGATACCATTTCCTGATAGAAAACTCTGCTTTTCAATAACATCATACTTGATGGTCTGTTTACTAGTATGTTTAATTACATGTTATATACAATCGCATGTGATTTAACCAAAGTATCTGTCTACTTACTTTTACTCCCAAACAGTTCTCTAGTGGTGTTCTAAAGCCCAAATTTCAAAAAATTATTTTAGGTTTTGTTACACCAAAATCAACCTGAACTTTTTGGAGATCACCGCATGAGGTTTCTGCAGACAGTAGCCTGACAGGCAACTTCACAGGTACTTACTCAGGTAATATGTGTACCTCAGCAAATTCAATTTTGTACTTATGCTCATCAGTAAAGAGTTGCAAGATATATAACCAAAACAGATTTAAAACTATAGTTAACACTTATACTCTGTTTACTACTAGACACATGTATTGACACTTAATTCTCATAAAAGCCTGTGACTTAACTACTGCTATTTTACAGATGAAAGAGAAAATAAACAAAAAATAAAAATCTGAGTCACAGGAGTTTACTTACCTTGCCTAACACTCAAATCAGTAAGTTTGGAGCAAGGCTTTGAATCCAGAGGGTCCAACTCCAGAAACAAGAGCTTAATTACTACGCTGATGCTCTTCAGGGAGCCATAACATTTTGCAACATTGGAAATGCTACTGGCTAGGAATCTTCCAATTTAAGGGCCCTTTTCATGAGAATGAACTGTACATTATATTTTTTCTTTCTTATTTTTAAAGAATATTAGCATCTATGCAAATATTTTGACTATATCATTTATTACGATTATTATAGTCATATATACATGTGAATTTAATCTAATTCAGTTTGATTTAATAGGTGGTTAAGAACTTACTAGAAACTACACAATGTATTAGGAACTATGAAGAACAGAAAAGGAGTTTTTAACATATCTGTACCAGAGGTTATTACAATAGAAGTTGAGAAGCAACATTTATATACTTGGAACAGTTGGAGTTGGAAATAAGATAATATACAATGAAATGCCTCCTATAGGAAAGTTGGTAAGAGAGACAATATTAAATCTACATGGAATCCATAAAAAATCTTATAGAGAGAAGACAAGGGAAAATAATTAGATGCCAGTGAAATAAGTGAGAAATAATATATCACTTTGATATAACATGTTTTTATGGTTACACAGAGGATGAAAAATAAATTATGGTAATAAAAGAATTTATAAAGTAGATACTGAAGGAAGAAAATCTAGATTAAATAAGAAATTTTAAAAAGCATTACACAGAATACTGAATAATTGAAAAAGAGAGATGTATAATGCAAAAACGAAGAAAAGTCGTAAGTACAATACAAAGTTGAGGATATAAGGGATAATTTAAATTACAAATTCAAGAGGTGCCGATATTCATTCTTATGGACCAGGGCAACTGAAACAACAGCACTGCCAACTCTTAGGCTAGACTAAAAAATAGTATGGCTTCTATTCAATGAAGAAGAGTATTTCAGAATAATATTAATAAAGGTATATTCTAAAATTCATTTACTGATATTTTTTGACTGAATTTAACTTGCATTTGAATTAAAATTACAATATTATTCAATTGAAAGGCATATAAGATTAGTTTATTAAGTAATCTCTATATTAATGGAATAAATGAGGAGCTATTAGGCATATGAAAATTGAAGAAAGTAACCAGGGTCCATGGTGTCATTTTTAGAAAGAAATTAATTCAGAAAAAAATTGATAAATTTGAGATTGTAGCAAAGTATTGCCCAATAAATTAAAAAATGGACCCAATATATTTCAAGGCCCGGAGATATTCATAAATAGAGCTAGAGGAGCATGTATGGGAACAGAAATTTTAGAAGAATCAAGCAACTTTCATGATAAAGATAAATGAGTTTTGATCATATTAAGATATTCAAAGGCAAGTTGATAACAAAAATCAAGGACAAAATCCTGAAATCTGTTATCAAGTTGAATTTTATTCAGTTATTCAAGTTGAATTCTTATTTTTGATTAGGTTAATGGCAGAATGGTTTTTTTTTAGAGTAAGTACCCCTAACCGTTGCAACAGAAAAATCCTAGATATTCAGAGTCATAACAAGTAAGTACAGTGTCCAACACAGGTCCAGCAGCCCTCCTCCATCCTATAATACTTGTTCTCCAGGATTACCATAGTAGAAAATGTGAGACATAGAAATTTACGCAGATTTTTTAAAAAACTCCATAACAAGTCATAGCACACATTATTGCTATCAACATCCCATTGACCAAAACTCAATCTCTATAACACACCCTAACAGCAAGAAAATATCAACTTCATGGGCACACAAAACTCAACTTTCTGCATGCCTAGGAAGAGAACATGCTGAAATAACAAAAATTATTGTTTCTGCCACTATATATTATTAGGATATGAGAATAAATAAATAAATTTATGCTTGGAGTATATTATGCTTCTCATTACTCATGACTGGGAAAGAAAGTCTAGCAATGAGATAAACTGGAACATCTGATACCAATGTCTTCACTATGAATCTAGAATCCCTCCAAGCAGAGCAGAGTGTCTGAACAATAAATGATGAACTAGTTTCTAAAGGTAAGATGGTGCTATTAATACCAACAATTTACCTTACAAATACCAGTTTTCAAAATGAATTTATATAGAGTCTCTCTGTATATATACCATTTATAAATCCTTCGGTATCTATGTCTCTGTACCATTCTAGGTGTGCAATGTGGTCTTTCTTAAGATTTACCAAGAGGTCCTCCAATGCAGAATTACTTGATCATTGCATGGAGAAAGACATAATACAAACAATAATTTGATATCCTCCTTAGAATTCTTCAAAATTTGTCTCTAATCTGTGCTCAGTTTTGATAACTACTGCTTACTCTTTGAAACTATCCTTCATAAATTCTTCATACAATTATCATACAAAGAAATTTACCTTTGGGATGGTACATTCCTAAATGTGAATACTTGGGCTCATCACTTCTCCGAGAAAAAAAAAAAGACCTGATTGATGGTACCTGGTTTCATTGTTTAGAAGAAAAGAGTGTAGTAAATAAATGTGTAGATATATTTTTACATGTTACTGAGAAGGAGGAAGGGAGGAGAGATAACTGTCAGCCTTGGCAGATTAGGGAACTCTATCTCCTACAATAAGTGGAACAAGGATGGATGATATCTCCAATTATCCCAGCATGTTCAATTAGAGAGACACCTAGAATTTTTCAGAAACTGTCAAGCAAGATATAGCTTGTCCTTATTTGCCAAGTTGGGATAATATAAAACAGTAGTTAGAGAGGGCCCTTCTTCCATGATATATAGAAAAACTAAGAATGAATTCAACAATAACAGATAAAATATCTGGGAGAAGAAAGAGAGAGAGAGAAAGAGAGAGAGAGAAAGATTAGCTTAATGATTTCTATATTCTTCCAAGTTTGAAACCATTTCTAAACTTTTTGATTATTGAGCTAATACATACCTACAATATTCTAATTTAGCAATTCACATACTGGGTTGTGCCCAGGATTGATACCTATCAGTTGTGAATAAAATTTTAAAAGTTTACAAGATAAATATGCACATCAGTAAAATCAAAAGGTAAACATCAATAACTACTAAATTGTATAGAACAATATTTTAGAAAAGTTTTTGTGTGAGATGGCATTTTATCTCATTTTATTCTGCTATAACAGAATGTCACATAGTGTAATTCATGAAGGATAGAAATTTATTTCTCAGAGTTCTTGAGGCTGGGAAGTACAAGACCAAGCCACTTGTGTCTGCTGTCTGGAAAGGGCTACCTTCTGCTTTCAAGATGGGCCTTGAGTGCTGCAACCTCCAGAGGAAAGAAACTCTTGCCCTCACAAGCAGAAGAGAGAGAACCCATGTCTACAAGCTATTTTTATAGTGGCATCAATTCATTCATGAAGGTGGACCTTCAGGACTTAAACATTTCCTATTACACTCCACTTCCTAACACAATTGCATTGGGGATTATACTTCAACATGACTTTTGGAGGAGAAAAAAACATTCATACCATGGCTGGTAGTATTTAAAATGGGCTTGCATTTATACAGTCCTTTGTACTTAAAAAGATTTCCCATAAATTAACTAATTTCACTTTAAAATAATTATATAATAGTTACTATCACCACATTCCACAAACAGTGAACTTGTGGATCACAACAAGAAAATGATATTCTTAAGGTCACATAATTAGAACTTGAGCAAGAACTCAAATCAATGTTCTCATTTCCACTGTATGATTCGAATATTCATCTTAGAGCTGAGAACTGTAAATTCTAAATTTAACAAAATCACATAATCAAGAAAGGTTACTTCCAACTTAAAATATAATTATACTGACAAAGTTGTTCTGGCTTGAGTTAACGTGAAAGCAGAACCTGAGCTAAGGACTTTGGTACAGGCATTTTATTTGGAAGGTGATCTCAGGGAGCTAGAGTGAGAGAATGTGGAAAATGAGACAAGGAAAGATAAAGACAATAAAGAGGCAATTTTTGAGCTTGTCATCAGCGTGGGCAACTGGGACTGAATTCTACTTAGGACTCTCTGATAAGCCCTGTTGTTTGTATGCAAAACTTTCGCCTGAAGGATTGGAGGCTCAGGATTTTACCCACCAGCTCTAGATTCCTGCTGTTTGAAGTCTCCACACTCCTCCTTTTCTATAAAACTCCCAGGGTCCCTATAGGCCCCAGCTGCATGTGGACTCAGAGAGATTGAGTCTGCTGCCTAGAGAAAGACCTGAGACAGAGGGTGAGAGGAACTCAGATTATAACTGCAGCAGGACTCGGGCTTGGCAATATGAAGACTTGGCATAGGACACCAACAGCGTCTGCTACACTCGTTCCTGAAATAGTCTGATGTTCAAGTGAACTTGTCAAAGTGAATCTCATTACTTCTGAGATGGGACATGTACTTGGAAAATACAGAGAGAAAGCGTAATGGAAAATTTTATATCAGATCTCATAGAAAATAGATAACACGCTTTTCTCCCTATCAATTAAAGTTCAGCACACATGTCTCCAAAACAATGTGCAGTTCCCAAGAGATTCAATTTCCAGGTTGAATGATAAACAGAATTATTCATAAGCAAAGAATAAAAATAAATGAAAAATTGTATATATGGATATAAACACATTTCATCTCTGCCTTTAATTAGAAGTTCTAATAGACATCACTGCTACAAATGTGTAATACACCATCACTAAATTGCCTTTAACATATACTTCAGGAGGGCAATTTCTTTCAGATAGTAGACTGATAAATGTAACTATGTTGCAAGAGAAATGCAAGGACTTCTTAGTTAAAGGTAAAATAAATCATGTCATACTAAATTTAAAATATGTACAGAAATCAAGTTTATATGGTTTCAAGAGAAATTCAAATTATAGTAATGTCTTTCTGTTTAAAATATCTATTTTTATGGCCTCAAAAGTCTTTATGAACATCAATAATATTTCAAAAATATTTTTAACACATTTTAATATTTTATTGCATAAAATTCAGGACAAAATAACCAGTTTTTTTTGGGGGGGTGACAAGTCATTTATTATTAGTTACACTTTTTCTAAAGCAATATTAATTATACCAGTCATGTATTTGTTATTGAATTATGTTTTTATTGATTTTAGGAATTAATACTACCTCCAACCAGAAAATTGCTTAAGCACACCTCCTAAAACAATATAACTTGAAGTAACTTAGGAAAAGCAATTTTAAATACCAGAGGAAAACTATTAAGCAGAGTTAGCATTTAGAAATGTGACAAAATTTTTAATAAAAAGACTTGAAATAGGATTAATTTTGTGAATCGTTCCTATAAAATTACAAATGCTTCACACAGAGATTACAATGCTAGAAATAAGATGACTCAGCCAGTTGTCAATATATTCAGTTATATCTGTACAGGTATTATTCATATATAATGTAAAAATTTAAATAAATTTTTTTAAGGTACAATCTGCATTCAATATAATGCAACCATTTGAAAGCACAGTTTGACAAGTTTTGACAAATGTATCCCTGGAACTACTACCAGAGTTAAGACATAGAACATATTTTATCACCTCAAAAATGTTACCCTATATTCTTAAGCAGTCAGCCTCCCACCACTACAAAAGTCCCGGATCCAGGCTACCACTGTTATGTCTTGTGTCACTGTAGATTATTTTTGCCTAAAGAATTGCCAATGTTAGGTTGGTGCAAAAGTAATTGCAGTTTTTCATTAAAAATAATGACAAAAACTTTTACACCAACCTACGAAATAAAATTATATGTATTGTATTCTTTCTCGCTCAACGTAATGTCTTTGAGATTTATCTATGTTGTACTTAGTTGTAGTTTGTTTCAGTTTATTTCAAGCAAGAATTCCATATTACAAATATAACCAGTGATGTGATGAAAAGTGCATTAAAACCAGCTTTCTGATGGTGGGGGAACTGAGGAACCTTGATTGGTAATTTGTCAGTGTTTGGTGTAACTCTTCCTACAATTGCTAGATAAAACGACCAACATGATATAACCAGCTGGCAAAATTCCCGAAAATTTAACAATAGGCTCTAGAGGGTGATAATAAGCTAGCTCCAGAACATTATTACATATAAACCAGTTTGTTTAACTTTTAGTGGTTTATTTGCATTGTTTCCAGTTTTTGACTACTGTAAAGAAAGTTAATATGACTTGGACAACATGTATCTTTTCCCTGGAGATAATACCTTGGAGTGGAATTGCTAGTTCATATGGTAAATGCGTATTCAGCTATTTTTTTTTTGTTTTGTTTTGAAATGAAGTCTTACTCTGTTACCCAGGCTGGAGTGCAGTGGCACGACCTAGGCTCACTGCAACCTCCACCTCCTGGGTTCAAGTGATTCTCCCGCCCAGCCTCCCAGTAGCTGGGACTACAGACGCGCACCAGCATACCTGGCTAATTTTTTTTGTATTATTAATAGGGACAGGGTTTCACCATATTGGCCAGGCTAGTTTTGAACTCCTGACCTTGTGATCTGCCTGCTCCGGCCTCCCAAAGTGCTGGGATTACAGGCGTGAGCCACCACGCCCGGCCCACATGTTCATGTTTATAAGAAAACATTAAGTTATTTTCCAAGGAAGTTTTACCATTTAACAATTGATTACACTCAGATTCAGCAAATCCCATGTAGCTCTATAGCTGTATCAGGAGTTCCTTATGGGAGAAGTGCAGAGATGAAGTTTTTCATTGAAGGTAACTGCGAGATCTGGAAGGTAATAACAGGAGAGAGGAATGATTACATTTTGACTTTTGAACAATAAATTTGGTGACAATTTGGAAAATAGATGGGAGGGTCTGAAATCACTGAAAGCTAGATCAGTTAGGATGATATTTCACTAAAGAAATAATGAGGGTCCGAAGTTAGGCAGTAGCATTCGGATGAAGCTGAAACATATTTAGGTTGTAAAATTGACTATAGTTGTTGACTAAATAGGTGCAGATAATGAAGAACAAAGAGAAATCAAACATAACTAAAGATTTATTGCTTACAAAATGGGGTAGTCAACAGTAGAAACTGAGACTATATGAAAATAGGTGGGCCAATTCTTTCCTTCTCTTTCATTTTTTAATGGAAGAGAGGGGGAAAAGTGACCAAGAGTTTAGTTTTGGATGCGTCAAGTTAGACTTGCTTGTGAATCACACCAGCTTTCCTTTTTTCTAACAATATGACTTTGAAAAAGCTCCTTTAAATCAGTTATTCATAAGTGAAGGAGAAAAAGAAAGTTGTTGTGAAGATTAAGTTAGAATAATATAGTCAATAAATGTTACCTGGAATATAATCTCCATGAGGTCAGGAATCACAGCTTAATGAGTTACAATTACCCGAGTACTCATATATTTATAGAACTAACAAACTCAGGTAGAAATGCACAGCTTGAGCAGATATGTCGGAAGGGTGCTGAGGATAAAGGTCTGAATTTGTTATATAGGTTTGGATATCATGATCCTACGATTTCCCTCTCACCCAGGCAAGGAAAGGAAGAAACTTAAGAATAAAGCTCTACCATCTCCTCTCTGAAGATGACATACACATGTCATATGCATATGGGCATGGAGGAGGGGGTGTAGGAAGAGGTGAGTTTAGTGCGTATACAAGTTGAAAGACATGAGTGGATGGTGTCAGTTGATTCTCAGAGGTAGAGAAGAAGAGAGAGTTTCTAATAGGACACATGTGGTAGGCCCTTACAGAAGCCCTAAATAAAGATTAGACTGGGAATTATTTTCCTTCCTCATTGAAGAATGAGTCAATGTATGGAATCTCCCCTTGGAAGCTATCCTCCTAGAACTTACTTGTAGGGTACACAGGTGCCAAAAGTGATCATTGGTTGCTCCAAGCTTTTCTTTTTCTTCTTTTGAGATAAGAGTCCCTTTCTGTCCCCTAGACTGGAGTGCAGTGGCATGATCTCAGCTCACTGCAACCTCCGCCTCCCAGGTTCAAGTGATTCTTCTGCCTCAGCCCCCACAGTAGCTGGGATTACAGGCGCCTGCCACTATACCAGGCTAAATTTTTTGAATTTTTTAAACAGAGATGGGGTTTTGCCATGTTGGCCAGACTTGAACTATCTCTTGATCTCTCTCCCATTTAGAAAGACTCTGGGAAAATTAAGTTCACTTCTAAACTATTAATATTTTAAAATTATTTTTAAAGTGCCCTGTTTCAAATCTGCCAAAATCTAGACACATCTATCCCTGAAATCAATACTTTGATTCAACTAATCACAAATAAACAAAACACTTCAAAATAACAACAGGAAAAAAAAAAGAACTGATAATAGGTATCATTTAATCATTTATTCCATGTGGAAACTCAGACTACATCCCAGGATTATCTATACAGCTTTCTGTTCTCTGCCTGATGAGAAGTTTCAGTTTTGCTGCTTGGTCCTGTGCTCTGAGCAACAGTTATTTGCTCGATGATAATGATCAGACAGAAGACAAAAAGGGACCAAACGAAGGTGCAACAGGGGGGGAAAATGATATTCTAAACCTCTTCCATTTTTTTCCTGAGGAAAATTTTAGGCCTCCATCCACCTCTCAATTCACTGGCTTACATTTATGTAAGTTCTCATTTTGCATCATTTGTGACTATTTCTCTTTAATAGGGAAAACCCAGTGGGCAGGCCATCTGATTTCTGTACAAATACATTGTAAATATTAAATTGCACATGTTATTTAATCTCTCTCATAAAAAATCATGTAAATGTCTCATGGAAAAGTTTGCGGTTAACTTTGAAATATCTTACTTATATATCTTACTTGTTTATAATGTTAGTAACTTCTGTTTCCATATAAAAGGGAAACTAATTTTGTGAATCATATGATAAAATTTCAACACTTTTGGAGAGAAAGTGATTATTTTGATACAATATTTGAGGACCTCTCCTAAATGTCTCTTTTCTTTTTTTCTTTTTTTTAAATTCATTTAGAGACAAGGTCTTGCTCTGTCACGTAGTCTGTAGTGCAGTGATGCGATCATTGCTCACCGTAACCTTGAACTCCTGGGTTTAAAGATCTTCCCGGCTCAGCCTCCAGGGTAGCTAGGACTGCAGGTGCATTCCACCATACCGTAAGCCATATTTTATTTTATTTTATTTTTGTAGAAATGGTGATCTTATTATGCCACTCAAGGTGGTCTCTAACCCCCTAGCCTCAAGTGATCCTCTTTCCTCAGCCTCCCAAAGCATTGGGATTACAAGTGTGAGGCCCCACTCCCAGCCAAATGTCCCTTTGCTTCTTTAGCCTTTGATCTTTCTTGAAATTGTCTTTTTTTTTTTTTTTTGAGATAGAGTCTTGCTCTGTCGCCGGGCTGGAGTAGAGTGGTGCGATCCTGGCTCCCTGCAACTTCCACCTCCCGGTTAAAGCGATTTCCCTGCCTCCGCCTCCCGAGTAGCTGGGACTACAGGCACACACCACCATGCCCAGCTAATTTTTTGTATTTTAGTAGAGATGGGGTTTCAGCATGTTGGCCAGGATGGTCTCGATCTCCTGATGTCGTGATCCACCCGCCTCAGCCTCCCAACGTGCTGGGATTACAGCCGTGAGCCACCGTGCCCGGCCTCAAGTGGTCATTTTTGCAAAAATGTAAACCATGAATTCTTAAGAGATTCTGAATTTGGCCACTGGGATTGAGTTTGAAGATTTCTGCCCATCAGAACCCTGATCCTTCTTTTCCTGAATGCTCCTGCTATTTCCCCTGCTTTTCTTCTTCCCCTCACCTCCTTTTTAGACTCAGCACATGGTGGTTGCTGAAGTTCAATGAGCATACTAGTGAGCCAGAGGAAAATGTGCAGAAGAGAGCAAAAGAAAAATTGATGTTATAGCATTTATGAAGAATAAGAGTTTACTAATGGAGACAAAGAGGAAAAAATTTAAACAGTGAGAGAAAAATAAAACTGGAAGGAATGTCAGTAAGTGAAAGAGATCATTACAGAAGCAGTGAAAGTTAAGATTTGCGAGGTAGATGGTATCAGATCTTGGATGTGCATCACTGTCAGGCTGAGGTGTTTGGATTTAACTCTGTAGATCATAGATTTGAATTGAACTTTTTAAAGCAGGAAGTGAGTATGTGAAAAAGAAGAACAAAGCTTTTCTTTAGAGAAGTGGATCTGTAATATATTTATAACATGGATTTTATGAATGTAGGCTTTGTCATGCAGCTGTAACTTATGTTAAAAAGCCTCAGTTGAGTGAGGGAGGGTGTGTGTGTGTGTGTGTGTGTGTGTGTGTGTGTGTAAGTTAACTTTAATACATATTTTAATGACTGTTGCTTAATTTGAATTATCTCAATTAGGAATACATACTTCAAAGATGATTGTTTAGTTTAGTCAGATTTAGCCAAATTCCAGATTTCACTGGAATGTCTTCTGTGATCTTTAACTCTTGTGAGTTTAACTAATACAGGAGATGCTAGAAATGAGTTTTCACTGGTGATGTATGTAACTCAAAGCACCTTGATTTGGTTAGCATGTTGTTCCTTTCAGAGCAGCATCCTAGGCCCAAAATTTTTGAATCAGCCCTTCATTCAGACATGTAATGAAGAATTATGCAACTATATTTGAACCAGATGAACAGCTGAGTTTTGTTACTAGATGATTGTCATTAATGCCTTGAGATGAAAGATTCTCACTAGAATGCCCAACATGATAATGAGTTAGACTCTATTGAAAAGGTTAGATGACTGTTTTTGTCACAGTTTCCTAATAAATATTTGCATGAGTAGCAGTATTCTGGAATTTGTATTTATCTTAATTACTATCTGGTAGTAGCATTGTAAGAAAAAAAAAATTAAAGCTTTCACCTAACTATTGGAGGCTAATGATATTACTTAAACAAAAAAAAAGCTAGTAATTGTGAATGTCAAAACTGGTTTGGGCCTGCATACAACAGACTGAAGATGTAAGACAAATTTTCAAAACACATTAATAGTATCTCTGTGAGGTAGATGATCTGAACTAGGTTATATGTGAGAATATAAATATTTGGCAAAAGCTGAACTCAAAATTGTGCAAACTTTAGGCAAAAGAAATTTTCTCTAAGATGTAAACTTTTCTATTTAAAAAAAAAGAATTAAATCCAAGAACATCAAACAAGAACATTCTTATGTTTTACGTGTTTTAAAATGCTATTTAGCAATTTTAATTAAAATAATAACAATTAGAAAGGAAGTAGAACTGCAATAATAAGGAAAATAATTAAAAAGGAAAAAATAATTAGGGGTGGTAGGGGAAGGCAGAATTTTAGAGATTGCCAGTGGTTTATGTAGAAGAATATTTCAGGCCCTCTGGAAGCGTATCCAAACATTGTGTGGGATGATGGAACTGTATTGTGTTATGAAAACACAGCTGCACATCCTATTCTGTGCAAAATGCTATGCTCTGGTGACAGATTGTATGTAGGTGCAATGTGTACTCAGTTTGTTCGTATAAAGGACAATTTTATGTTTTGTCATTTCTAACAGAGCTTAGTCCATTATGAAAATTACTCTATCATCCCAAGGAACACCAAGAAAATTTTAGATTGAAATGTCTCCTTAAAAGAAGAAAGAAAGCAAATACCACATATCCACTGTATGAATATTCCTTAATAAGGTTTATCTCCAAATTTTGATTGACCCTATGGTAAGCAGAATAAAAACAACTTATATGAAGTGACAGCAAAGATGTAAACATCCTCCTCTTGACCCTAAAACATTTCTAAATTACTTAACATTATCATTATGTTTTGCATGAGGAATTAGCTAAAGCTATACTCCATCATATAAATTTATGACTGGAGCAGAGTAGATCTCAATGAATCATGCTGAATTAAACTATAAAATCATGTATTAGGGTGATAAGGATAGCAAAAGATAATTAGCTCCTATTTACAAATCGACACAGTTTTGTTTTGTTTTGTTTTTTGCATTAGTGGTAGTTTTTTCTTAGACAAACTAGGTCCTGAGTTCCAATAAAAGGAGAGTAACTTGAATCTTTGAAACTTGAACAATTATCTGGGGATGCCAGTGTAAGCTGGGCAGGGTGGAGTCTGAGAACTATCGAAAATAAATGGGTAGGTGCCAAAGATGACTAATTTAATATTATCAACTTGAAATTATTACAATATTAGAAAATACTACCAAAATGTTTTCACATATTTTTCTTACCTTTCAATTATAGAAGAAAATATAATAAATTATATTAATGGCAATCACTTGCTTAGGTTTGGCTATTTACCTTTTAAGAGTTCCAATGCTGGTTAGTCATTAAAGGTTAATATCAAGTCATTTTAGCCTTTGATTCATATTTATGCTTTACCATCCTATTGATAAGAATATAATAATTCAAGCCAAAAGTCATAGTTACTTTTGCAAGTAGAATCTGGTGAGTCAGTTATGGAAATCCATTTTAGGATAAGGAAACTCTTAGGCCTAGAATTCTTAAATAAAAATTGTGACAAGATAGACATTCCCAACATAAGGACAAATTTTATAGCAATCTTTTTTTCAAAGTATAGAGAATCAACAGGGGATAAATTTTTAAACTAAGGACATTTAAACATGCCAGAATACTGTAAATATGTGAATAGTATGATAGTACAATATTTATATAATTGCAAACATAAGACACTACTCTTCCTGGTGAAGATTATGTAACAGGAATCAGATTTACTCTCATGTCTAAAACAAGTAATAATCCAGAAAAAAGAATACATGAATTGTTGTATATCAGACAAAAGAAATCCAACAATCCCTAAAGATGAAAAATAAATGAGTGAAGTCCTATAATTGTCTAGTGTACTGCTTAAAGAAACTTTCTAGGCTGTTTCACAGGGAGAAGCAACCTAGAAAAGAGCCCAGCAGACTCTGTATATTGGGGAGAAAGAGCAGAGAGTTGGGGGAAAAAGGTGACATGGCTAGAATTTACAGAGTAGAGAAACACAGACGATAGAGCTGCACACAGAGAGAACTCCAAAAATCTTTGAAGTACCTTCTTCGAGTATCAGTAATCAGTCACAGGCATGCAAGAAATCTACCTGAGATCACGAAAAGGACTCCTTGTAAAAATTAAGAGTAGCAATTTTCAACCTGGCAGGTTTGTCTCTCAGTATATTTGGCAATACCTTGTGATATTTTTGCTTGACACAACTTATGGTGAGATTGCTACTCACATCCAGTAGATAGGGTCCAGGGACGTTGCTAAACATCCTATAAATCCCAGGAGAGCCTCTGACAAGAATGAACCATCCAGTTTAAAATCACCATTATGCTGAGGTTGAGAAATTCTGCATTGGAGGGAACAGTTTGCAGGGTCCATAGAAGGCTCCTCTCAAACTCTTGAGTGGAAAACCTCGTAACTCACAGGGCATCAAGGAGAATAGTAAATAATAGGAAAAATTTACCCAAGACTAAATACTGATCGTTTTATTTAACAAATCATAAAGCCACCTCCACCCTAAAAAAATGCACACGCACACACACACACCATAAACTATTTCAAAATAACTTTAACAAATTACAAAAGACATCTCAAGAATATTTTTAGAAATATGAATTAACTAGAACAAAAAAAAGTAAAATGCATAATGTCTGTAGTCCAGTAAAAATTATATCCAAGCTAATGTGGTAAGACAAGAAAGGGATATAAAAGCCATACAATTTGGAAAAGAAAAAAATAAAACTGCTTTTGCTCACAATGACATCATTAAATTTTTAAAAATTGACAAAAAACTACTCAAAATAATAAGTGATTACAAGGTTGTAGAATATAAGAATAATATGCTTGATTAATCTAAAAGTCACTTGCTTTCCTATATTTCGGCAATGAACAAGAGTAATTTGAAATAGAAAACACAATTTATTTTGCATTAGCAATCCCCAAAATGAAATATTTATGTATTAACCTAACAAAATATAAGATGTATACAAGGAAAACTACAAAATTGTTTTGAAAGAAATCAAAGAACTAAATAAGTGGAGATATTTTACATTCATGAATAGGAAGACTCAAAATCGTCAAGCTGTCAGTTTTTCACAACTTCATCTACATATTCAATAAAATCCCAGACAAATTACCAGCAAGTTATTTTATATATAGCAAGAAACTGACTGTAAGCTTTATATAGACAGGCCAAAGACACAGAATAGCCAATGCAATATTGAAGGAAAAGAACAAAGTTGAAGGTTAACAGTACCAAATTTCCAAATTTCAAGACTTACTATTAAGCTACAGTAATCGAGACTGTTTGATATTAGTGAAAGAATAGACAAATCAATGGAACAGAATAGAGAGCCCAGATATAGACTCACATATATATAGTTAATTAATCTTTCATAAAGAAGCAAAAGCAATACAATGGAGAAAAAGATAGAATTTCCAACAAATGGTGCTGAAAGGTCTATATGCCAAAAAAAAAAAAAAAAAAAAAAGAAAGAAAGAAAGAAGAAAAAGAAAAGAGAACAAAACCTGAGCACATCTTACATCCTTCACAAAAATTAACAAAAATTGATCAGCGACCTACATGTAAGATGCAAAACTATAAAATTTTTAGAAGATACCGTAGGAGAAATTCTAGATAGTTTTGGGTTTGGCTATGACTTTATATATACAATGCCAATGGCACTGTCTATGAAAGAAAGAATTGGTAAAGAGAACTTTATTAAAATTAAAAGACACTGTCAAGATAAAGAAAAGGCAAGTCACAAACTAGGAGAAAAGATTTGCAAAGGACACATCTGATAAAGTACTGTTATCCAAAATACACAAAGAACTTCTAAAACTCAACAATAAGAAAAGAGCAACCCAACTAAAGTGTGAGTAAAAGATCTGAACAGGTACGTCACCAAAGAGATATACATTGAGCAGATGCATTTATAAAAAATGCTCCACATCGTATGTCATCAGGGCAGTGTGAATTAAAACAACAATAAAATATGACTACACTCCTATTAAAAGGGCCCAAACCCATAAAATTCACAACACCAAATTCTGGCAAGGATGCAGAGCAGCAGGAATTCTCATTCATTGCTGGTGATAATGCAAATTGATGCAACCACTTTTGAAGACAGTTTGTCAGTTTTTTACAAAACTAAATATACTCTTAACATATGATCCAAAAATCAAACTCTTAAGTATTTATTCAGAAAAGTTAAAAATTTGTGTCTACACAAAAACCTGCACACAGATGGTTATAGCAGCTATATTCATAATTGCCAAAGCTTGGAAGTAATCAACATGCCCTTCAGTTGGTGAACGGATACATAAACTGTGGTACATCCAGCCAATGGAATATATAATGCTAAAATAAAAAAGAACTATCAAGCCATTAAAAGACATGAAGAACTTCAAATGCATATCACTAAACGAAAGAACTTAATCTGAAAAGGCTACACACTGTATGAGTCCCTGTATTTGATATTCTGAAAAAGACAGAACTATGGAGACAGTGAAAAGATCAGTGGTTCCTAGAGGTAGGGAAGGGAAGGACAAATAGGCAGAGCATAGCAGGTTTTTAGTGCAGTGAAAATACTCTGTATGGTATTATAATGGTAGATATATGTGATTGTAAATTTTTCCAAACCTGTAGGTTTTACACCACCAAGAGTGGACCTTATGTAAGCTGCAGACTCTGAGTGATGATGTGTAAATGCAGAGGAAATCATTTGTAACAAATGTATCACTCTGATGGAGGATGTTGACAATGACGGAGGTTGTACATGAGAGAGAACAGGGATTCTATAAGAAATCTCTGTACCTTCTGCTCAGATTAACTGTGAATCTAAAACTACTCTAAAAAAATAAAAATTTTTAAAAACTACTCAGCATTTAAAAATCTAGAAAAATAAGACTCATGAAGAAGAAAAAAAACAATTTATTAAAATTGGACGAGAAATGACATAGATGACAGAATTGGCAGTCCAGGCTTTACAACAATTATTGCAGTTATATTTCTGATATTCAAGGAACTAAAGGAAATATTGACATTAAAAATTAAACATGTCAACTAGAGAAACGAATGATGATTTTAAAAAGGCCCAAATTGAACTTTTTTTTGAAAAAAAGAAAAAAGTGAACTTGAAGGCTTAGTACTAGAAAGTGTCTAAAAAGATACAACAGCTACATAAAAGGAAAATACTTACCCAAGCAATCTACAGTCTCAACACTATTCTTATCAAACTACTAATTCATTTTTCACAGAATTAGAAAAAAAATTCTAAAATTCATCTGGAACCTACAAAGAGCCCAAACAGCCAAAGCAATCCTAAGCAAAATGAGCAAAGCTGGAGGCATCGAATTACCTGACTTCAATTTCTAATTGCTTGCGTCTGATATATAGAAATATAATTGATTTTTTATCTATTAATCTTGTACCTACAGCCTTTCTAAGTTTTCTAATTGCTTATTTTGTCTATCTTATCAGATTTTCTACATTGACTATGATGATGACTGCAAATAAAGACAGTTTACTTCTATTTATCAAATATAGATGACAACCTTTTCTTTATCTTTATTGCATTGAGTAGAACCTCCAGTAAACTATTGAATAAAGGTGGAGAGAGTGGAAATATTAGATTGTTTTTTATTTTAGGGAGAAATCATTCACATTTTCACTAATAAACATGATGTTGGCTATATTAACTGTCCTATAATGGATCAAGACAATTCTATTTTATTTCTTATTTGCTGAAACTATCCTGTAAGTCTACAGTAACCAAAACAGCATGGTACCGATATAAAAACAGACATAAAGACCAATGTAACAGAATAGAGAATCCAGAAATAAAGCTGCACATCCACAGCCATCTGACCTTCGACAAAGCTGATAAAAATAAGCAATGAACAAAGAACTCCCTATTCAATAAATGATGCTGGGATAGCTGGCTAGCCATGTTCAGAAAAATGAAACAGACGTGTGCTTCTACCACATACAAAAATTAACTCAAGATAGACAGATTTCAGCTTTAAATGTAAGAACTCAGACTGCAAAAATCATAAAATAAAACCTAGGAAAGACCACTCTGGACATAGGCCTTGGGAAATAATTCATAACTAAGTTCTCTAAAGCAATTCATTAAAGTCAAACATTGATAAGTGGGAATTAAATAAACTAAATAGCATCTGCACAACAAAAGAAACTATCAATAGAATAAATAAATAACCTACAGAATGGGAGAAAATATTCACAAACTATGCATCTAAAGAAATACATGCAAGCAACAAACAAATGTATTTTTAAAATGCTCAACATCACTAATTATCAGACAAATGCAAAACAAAAACACTACAGAATCTTACACCAGTAAGAATGGCTGTTATATAAAAGTCAAAAAATTACAGATGCTGGTGAGGTTGCAGAGAGAAAGGAATGCTAATACACCATTGGTAAGAATGTAAATTAGTTTAGCCATGGTGAAAAGCATTTTAGATGTGTCTCAAGGAATTTAAAACATAACTACCATTTGACCCAGCAATCCCATTACTGGGTATATACCCAATAGAAAAATAAATCACTCTACCGTAAGGACACATGCACTTGTATGTTCATCACAGTGCTATTCACAGTCACAAAGACATGCAGTCATTCTAGGTGCCCATCAAGAGTTGGTTGGATAAGAAAATGTGGTACATATACATCACAGAATCCTATGCAGACATAAAAAGGAATTAAATCACATCTTTTGCAGCAACATGGATGCAGCTAGAGGCCATTATCCTAACTGAATTAAGAGGAGACCAGAAAAGCAACACTGTTTATTCTCACTTTTAAGTGGGAGCTAAACATTAGGTACTTATGAACATAAAGATGGAAAGAATAGACACTGGAAGGTATTAGAAGTGGGGGAGGGAGGGAGGAAGGCAAAGGTTGATAAAGGAACTGTTGGGTACTATGTTCACTATCTAAGTGATGGAATAACTTGTATCTCAAACTTCAGCAGCGTACATTACACCCATATAACAAACCTGCACATACACCCCTGAGCCTAAAATAAAAGTAAAAATGATAAAGAGGAATTTGAAATGAAGTAAAATAATAGCATCTACATTAGCATGAGAAAATATAAAATGTTTTGTGAAAAATCTAACAACAGATATGTGAGGACCTGTGGACTGAAAACTACAAAACATTTATTGGAGGAAATAAGAAAACCTAAATAAATAAAGAGACATAGATACTTATGTGGCTAAGAAAGAGTAATTATTCTTCAGAGTAGCTGGAAAAATTAATTACTATAATTAATTATTAATTCAGAAGATTTAATATGCTTAAAATGATCATCCTTCCCAGTTTAATCTGTAGCTTCAAAGTAATCAATAAATTGGTAAGCTCATCTAAAAATACATATGGAAGTGCAAAATTTTTTAAATACCTAACAATAAAGTTAAAAAAACAACAAAATTGGAGAACTACCTGACATCTAAAATTATTATAAAGTTAAAGTAACCCAGACAATATGGTACTGGTATAAAGATATAGATCAGTGGGAAAGAATAGAGGGTCTGCAAAAAAGAAAAATACCAAATTTACATGGACAACTGATTGTTGACAAAGGTGTAAAAGATACTCAGTAGATAAATAATTTCTGTAACAAATGGTGCTTAAAATTGGATAGTCATATAAAAAAGAACTTCAATCTGTATCTTGCACTGAAAATGGCTCATAAACATGTAAAATCTAAAACTATAAAATGTACAGAAGTAAACACAAGAAAAAACTGATTTTTGATTAGGAGAAGATGTCTTAAATACAACAAAAGTATGATTCATAAAATAAAATATTGATATTTTGGGCTTCATAAATTTAAAAACTTCTGCTCTGTTAAAGACACTGTAAAGTGAATAAAAATTAAGCTACAGGCTGGGAGAAAAATATTTACAAAGCATGTATCTGGTCAGTAACTTGTGCCCAGAATATATTAAAAACTCTCATAACCCGATAATAAGAAAGCAAACAACTCAATTAAAAATGAGCAAAATATTTGAAAGAAGATATATGGATGGCAAGTGAGCATATAAATAAAATGTTCAACATTACATTAGTAACCACTAGGAAAATGAACATTAAAGCCACAAGAAGATACCATTACAAACCTTTTATAATTCAAAAGACTGACAATACAAACTAATGGCGAGTAATGTAGAGAAAATGGAACTCATTGCTAGTGGAAACATAACCACTTTGGAAAAGAGTTTTTGGTATTTCCGGCTGGGCACAGTGGCTTATGCCCGTAATCCTACCGCTGTGGGAAACTTAGGCGGGTGTATCACTTGAGGTCAGGAGTTCGAGAGCAGCCTACTCAACACGGCAAAACCCCGTCTCTACTGAAAAAATAAATAAATAAAAATTTAAAACCAAACAAGCCCATTCAAAAGTGGGCGAAGGATATGAACAGACACTTTACAAAAGAAGACATATATGAGGCCAACAAACATATGAAAAAATGCTCATCATCACTGGTCATTAGAGAAATGCAAATCAAAACTGCATTGAGATACTATCTTCAAGCCAGTTAGAATGGCGATCATTAAAAAATTGGGAGACAACAGATGCTGGAGAGGATGTGGAGAGATAGGATCACTTTTACACTGTTGGTGGGAGTGGAAATTAGTTTAACCATTGTGGAAGACAGTGTGGCGATTCCTCAAGGACCTAGAAATAGAAATTCCCTTTGACCCAGCAATCCCATTACTGGGTATATATCCCAAGGATTATAAAGTGTTCTATTATAAAGACACATGCACACAAATGTTCATTGTGGCACTGTTTACAATAGCAAGCCTTGGAACCAACCCAAATGCCCATCGATGATAGACTGGACAGGGAAAATGTGGCACATATACACCATGGAATACTATGCAGCCATAAAAACAATGAATTCTTGTCCTTTGTAGGGACATGGATGAACCTGGAAACCATCATTCTCAGCAAAGTGACACAAAAACAGAAAATCAAACACCACGTGTTTTCACTCGTAGGTGGGTGTTGAACAATGAGAACACATGGACACAGGGAGGGGGAGCATCACACACTGGGGTCTGTCGGGGGGAAACTAGGGGAGGGACAGAGGAGTGTGGGGAGTTGGGGAGGGATAACATGAGAGAAATGCCAGATATAGGTGATGGGGGGAAGGCAGCAAACCACATTGCCATGTGGGTACCTATGCAACAATCTTGCATGTTCTTCACATGCACCCCAAAACATAAAATGCAATAAAATATATTTTTTAAAAAATTAGCCAGGTGTGACGGTGCATGCCTGTAGTCTCAGCTACTGCCTTTATCCCAGCTACTCAGCTACTCAGGAGGCTGAGGTTGCAGTGAGCTGAGATCTTGCCACTGAGTGACAGAGTAAGACTGTCTCCAAAAAAAAAAAAAAAAAAAAAGAGTTTGGCATTTTCTTAAAATGATAAACATATGCCTATCATATGGCCCATCCTTTTCATTCATAGCTATTTTCCAAATAAATGAAAGTATATTTCCATAAAGATGTATACACAAATTTCTGTAACTGTATTTACAATACCCCCAAAATGAAAACAACCCAAATATCTATTAACAGGTGAATGAATAAACTGTTGTATACCCAAACAGTGGAAAATATCCAGCAATATAAGAATGAATGATTAATATACTCAATAATAGGAATGAGTCCCAGAAATAATTATGCTGAAAGAAGTCAGACAAAACAGTACCCACTGTAATTTTAACCTAAAGTTCAAGAAAATACAAACTACTCATCTATATAAAGAGAAAGAGATCCAGGCATGTCAGGAGTGAGAGGTGGATGGGGAAGGGCTGGGTGAGGGGATCATAGAACAGCGTGAGTACGCTTGGGGATGATGAATATGCACATCATTTTGATTGTGGTGATAAGTTTACACATATATCTATATCTTTATCTTAACATATTTTACAGTCTAAACATTTGCAATTGATAGTATGTCAATTATACCTCAATAAAACTGCTGTAAGAAACATTTTCCTAGCTTCTGTGAGATGCTTACATAAGCCCTCCTATGAACATGTCCTACTGCATAGCTTATGTTCCCTTAAAACTCATTATAGATAGGATACATTAAGACTAAAATTATGTGGCACAAAGTCAAAAGATGTAGTTAAACATGATAATGTTACGGTCTTGAGGGCAACTACTATAAACTCAGGCACTCAACAGAACAAGAATTTCTAGAATATGACTAAGTTTAAAATCACAGGAAATAAAAGGTGGAAATACTATTAAATCTGATTACAAACTGAGCTGCAAATTGAAAAGCAGAATCAGAAAATGGTAAATGTCTTAATATGTTGCTTTTCTCTGCTTTTGGAATGAAGATAGCCAAGTTACAAATTTCTTGATAATGCCATATTTCCAACTACAGGGGGAAACCTAAGCATAGTCATTTATAAGTAACTGAGAAAGTGGAACTATTGAATACTTGAACATATTCAGAGTTTGCTATAAACAGCAAATCCACAGATTATAAAGAGGGCTCCAAGCATAATGTGAGCTTGTCCTTGTAAATGTCCATGTAGTGAAGGAAACCTCCTGGACCATTGATCTGCTTTTGTGCAATAAACCTGTGTTTATTCCTGTGGAAACTAATGGTAGACACCATGAAATTGCTACAAATAAAATATCTGGATGAATCTATAAAGCACTTGCAAGTGCTTGAAGCCAGAGTCTGGGGGACAGGGGTCTCATTCATAGTTTCGTTTTTTGTCTTGTATCCAATGCCAAACACAGGCATACTGGTGCTCCTCAACAAATCTTGGCTAACTTATGTCTTGTTTTATTTATTTATTTAGAAATCATTTCAGAGCCTGCTTTTTAGCATGCTGAAATTTTATATCAGGCCATTTAAATTTAATGTTTTAAAAAACTTCTCAGGGAGTATATTTCTGCTCTTCTATAGGTGAAATTAATAAAGTGAGTACAGGACAAAGACAGCGCTAGGGAAACCAAACACAACAGAGTCATCACCAAGGCAACCAGAATAGAGGGGCTTATTAGGACAGGGACTAACAAGCTATGGAGTCAAAGCCTGGCAGAAAAGCAATAGAATTATCGAGAAGGCAAATAACCTCCAAATTAGTAAATCAATCTATTGCAAATATTCGCAAGCCCTTCATAATTTCAAGGTTTCGCACTACTTAGAAAAGCGATAATAGAGAGCAAACAATAGATGCAATAGTCAAAACTAATTAGAGAAGAAACCATATCAGTAATAAATAGTGGTGAAATTGACAAAGGGCAATGAGCAGCAGAGAAAAGTATGGAGAAAAGATATCTGATGAAAGGTTGTCAAAAAGACGAGAGGACAAAACATTCTAACGTGAAATGTTTGGGAAGCTTAGTTGAGGAGCGAAGGATACTTAATCTGGGCAGCCACATGTCAGGAAAATTGATTAAAAGGCCACGCTACACATTAGTAGAAGGTTACAATACACTAGCATTTTAAATGAATTTTATTTTTACCCTGGAACTATATGTAAAAATGAATTGCCCAGAAACATAAACATGTAAGTGGTCAGAAGTTAAAAGACTAGTATCTTCCTAATTTCTTCCTTACCCCATGCCCAAAGCAGCCTGTAAAATTCATTACACCCTGCATGGGTTTCTTAGAGCCATCGTAACAAACTACCATGAAGTGTGTGGCTTCAAACAACAGAAATTTATTCTCTCACAGCCCTGGAGGCCTGAAGTCTGAGATTAAATGTGCAAGGCTGCACTCTCTTTAGATATCCTAGCTGGGAATCCGTTTCTTTTCTCATCCAGCTTCTGGTGGCTACAGGCATTCCTTGGTTTACTGCTGTATCACTGCAACCTGTGCCTGTGTGGTTAGATTTCCTTCTCTTCCTCTGTGTTTCTCCTCTGTGTCTTTTATAAAGACACATGTGATTGCATTTAGGGTTGCCTCCAATTAGCTGGCAATAGTACCTCCTCTTAAATTCCATAATCATATTTGTGCAATATTAGTTAATATCTTTTTGCTGTATTTTGCAGTATTTAGGAGTTCTGGTAATTAGGACATATCTTTTGGGAAGCTATTATTCAACCCACTTTATATCAGCTCTTTGAAAGAAATGTGTATATGTATGTGTGTATGTGTGTGTGTGTGTGTGTCTGTATATGTGTGTCCATTTATATATATGAATGTTGCTAGTATAAAGGGAATAAAGTTACAATTTACAAATAACAGAAAATGCGGTAGTTCCTTCCTTAACCATGGTTTTGCTTTTCATTATTTCGGTTACCTGCAGTCAACTTTGGTCCGAAAACATGAAATGATAAATTCCAGAAATAATTCATAGTTTTAAACTGTGTATCAGTCTAAGTAGTCTGATGAAACCTCATGCAGTCATGCTCCGTTTTGCCCAGGATGGGAATAATCCCTTTGTCCAGAGTATTTATGCTGTGTATACTACACTATTAGCTATTTTTTAGCTCTATTGGTTATCAGATCATGAAAACAGTACATATAAGGTTAGGTATAGGCATCCACTGGGGACCTTGGAACATATCCCATAAAAATTAGTGCAGATTACTGTACATGATACTTTTTATTGTAAATTCTCTATCAATTGATTCTCATGGTATGCTTTCGATTTTTGCTGAACGCCTGTATCGATCGTAAAACTATGGCTTCAGCTGACAATAATGTATTTCTGAGAGGAATGTTGATATACAGTTTAGTTTCTATTAATGAGTAAGATGAAGATGAAATAATGAAGCAAATGTCGGAATTGCACTCATTCACCATTGCAGTAAGCAAATTTTTGCTGAATAGAATAATAGTTTTTGAATACTGAAAAGGCATTTCTTCAATTTTGGTGGCTAGTCACAATGTAGCAACTACAGATAGAAAAGAATAAAATTCAGTCTACATTATTAACATTTTCTCTATCACGTTCTTAAACCTAGACAAACACAACAATAAGTCAAGTACTGATTTGTAGCATGTGCTGATTTATTTGGTGTAAATATTCCCACCATAGCTGAATTCAGGCTATTGACATGAAACTGCTAACCGCAGTATTGGAAAGAGATGTTCAATCACACATAATTATATAGTATTTCCACCATAAGGACAGTATAAAGTGACTAACCCAATAGCATAAGAAAAAGTAAAATAGAATAAAATAGTAAGAAGGGGTAAACATTGACATTTATTTCTTTTGTTGTCAATATAGTTTTAACATTTCAAGTTTACATCATTAATTTTTAGAAATGGCTATGTTTAACAAATGGCTTGCAAAGTTTCTGAGAATTTAAATTGGCTTTTACAAGTAAATAACAGCTAGTTCATACAAGCTGCTACATGATACGATGATGAAGAATTAGAACAAACATTTTTAAAACTTCATATCGGTTACACAAAATTATTGTTAGGTCAGCACTTCTAGTCAGACCAAACGCATTTTAAAGTCTCCAATCTTTTCCAGAACCATTGCCACAACTCCTAATCAGATCTGGCTCCAAAGAAAAACACTAAGTTTTATGTGAAAGGTCTCAATAATTCAGTTTAATGAGCAGAACACGAAGCCAAATTTCCTGCTCTATATTTCAAAAAGTTTCAGCCGTTCCTACTGATGGGTCTCCAGGTAGATTTCATTTAAGAGTGAGCTTACTGATGAGTTCTAATTATGCCTAATTTCATATTCACCAACTAATTCACAGTTTGCTGTGTGACATTAGGCCAGTCACTTCCTTTTCCGGCAATTTCTTAATCTGTAAAATGTGGATATCTTACCTCACAAGGGTATAGTAAACTATAACAAATTAAAAACACTACATATCTAAAATGCAATTACACCATTAAAAGCAGTAATTAAGAAAATTAGTGAGAAACCATGACAACTCCTCTGGAATCATGCCATTAATTTTTAAGTAAGGAAAAGAGAAAATATAAAGGAGCAGGCTCATCACGATCTTTTATAATCTCTCTTTTGGGAGAAAGGAATCAGCCAACAGCTACTTTGTCAGAGAAAAATAGAAGCATGTGACCCCAGTCTGTTTCTATTATGCTAGCGTCTGTAATCATTAGGTTCAAGTGGCATTTCAAAAAAATTATTCTCTGCAAAAGAGTCCCAAGGAAACAATAATTATCATTTAATAGGATTCATGGTGGCACAATAAATATCACTGCTCTTCTCCACCTGAGTTCTAACCCAATTGAGAAAGGCAGATGGGCACCACAATATCATCCTTAGTACTGATAGCAGAGGATATGGCTTTAATCAGCAGGTAAGTGGGCTTTCTGATAATGGACATCACAATTAAATTGCCTTGCCTACGATGTCAAAGGCAAAAGGGGGATTGCGTGCTTCTCTCTTGGAATGAGGCCCTTATAATATACAGCCTGGGGGACTGACATACGAGGCTTCTCAGTTCCTGAAGAAGGCTTCCCAAGAGACAGATTAAGGGGCCAGATCCCTTATACCCAGTTTTTCTTCAAAACTCTCCCATCAGATAAGTCCCTCTTCTTCACTGGAGCATAAATGGGTGACGAGGCAAAGAACATCCCAGAATGTCATAATAATAGATCTCTCCACATGGAAGGAAATTTCAGGAGTGTCTTACCAACCTTACCCCATCAATATTCAAAATGTTTAGTGTAAGCAAAGAGAGAGAGCGGTAGGAGCTGTTTGTAGGTGTGTTATTCCCAGCAAAGAATATGGGATCAAGGAAAGGGACACTGCCCTTCAGTTCACCCCTAAGCAGCGAGGCTCAGTCCTAGATGCTCAGATAATTTGAACAATTTAAGTTCACACAGCAAACCGTATTGTATGCCTAGACCATGTGCTCTTTGAAAGCAGAGATTATAGCTTACTAACCACTTAATAATGGACAGTTTAATGATAGCCTTGCACATTATAAACAATAGTAAATATTTACAGAAGAAAGGAAATAAATGAAGAGAGAAAGAAGGAAATGAAGAAAGAAAGAAAGAGAGGAAGAGGAAGGAAGCAAGGAAGGAAGGAAGGAAAGAGCTGGGCATGGTGGCTCACGCCTGTAATCTCAGCACTTTGCGGGGGCCGATGTGGGTAGATCACAATGTCAGGAGTTCAAGACCAGCCTGGCCAACATGGTGAAACCCTGTCTCTACTAAAGATAGAAATATTAGCTGGGTGTAGTGATGTGTGCCTGTAGTCCCGGTTACTTGGCAGGCTGAGGCTGGAGAATCGCTTGAATCTGGGAGGCAGAGGTTGCAGTGAGCTGAGATTGTGCCACTACACTCTAGACTGGGCTGGGCAGAGTGAGAGGAAGGAAGGAAGGAAGGAAGGAGGGAGGGAGTGAAGGAAGGAAGGAAGGAAGGAGGGAGGGAGGGAAGGAAGGAAGGAAGGAAGGAGGGAAGGAGGGAAGGAAGGGAGAGAGAGAGAGAAAGAAAGAGAGAGAGAGAGAGAAAGAGAAAGAAATTGAGAGGTAAATTCAAACCTAAATCTGAGTAACTTCAAAAACATAGGTCCTTTTACCACTTACATTGCCCCCAGTTAGTGTTATAACTGGGCTTTATGACTACTGGAATGTTATTACACAGCTAACAAGGATGTAGTCTTGAATCCTCACATCTTTATTAAGAGCATTAAGTCTCTTTAAGGGCAATGTGCTCAGTGTTCCCGCTAGCTCAGATATTGTACTGGATACTTGCTGAGATGATAGATAATCTCAGGTCTTGAAGCCATACCGAGAAAAGCAAAATAAATGACATCTAATACATAATGGTGCTTATAATCATACTTAAGATCAGAATGTTCTGCAATAAATAACAGTGTTACTACAAGCTTATATTAGCATATTTAAGGCATTCCCTGTAAACACAATTGCAAGGTTAGGATTGTCATTCTTTTTATGTTAAAGGTTGTTCTTATAACATTGACAAACATTGATAGATGAGATTAATCCCTTTAACTCATACATTCAAAAGATGATTTTTCATTATGTTCATAGCTGTATGAGCATACAATAAGTATTAAGAAATCACAAGCAATACGTTGGTCAAAAAATTCAGGAAAGAATTGAAAGTGATCACGGAGTTCAACTGGGTATTTTGCTGTTCACATTTTCTGAGATTTAGGGATTCTACTTAAAAAGAAAAACTAAGCTCTCAGTGTGTACACTGAGCTATTTAAAAATTCGGGTGAAATTTCAAAGTGATTTAATTATAGGAAAAAATATTGAGTCATCTTTTTAACTTCTATATTCAGTAAATGTGAATCTCTCCTTTTCTGAAGATTTCCATGTAAAGATCCTCTAGGCCTTTATTTTAGAGCCTCCTGCTGCACTGAGGGCTAAGGCAGAAGATGGCTGTCCTCTGGGTCTCACTGCACTTTATTCATATGGATGACAGTAACTGGCCACATGAAAACAGGCCTGGATAATAACCTCTTCACATCTTATTTGGTCTTAAATATCACGGTCTATGATTATACGAAAAAGTTGCAATTTCAGACAACTGGCGTCCAATGTAGTCAAGTTGCAAAATTGCTGTTATCATCCAGCAGCTCCTGTGCACCCACCGCAGCTCCAGGCACTGAGTTATCTTCCTCTGACTCAGAAGTGTCAGCTGCATCAGAGCCTGACACTTCAGAGCAGTGATGGGAAGGATTATACCTCAATTAAGCCTGATCCCCGACTCCAGGCAAGCCAGTCTCCTTCAGTGCCAGGAACACTACACAATCAGGCCTTCATTCCAATCTGCTTTGACAACACTTATTCAAATCCAAATTCGTCTTTACATCTCCCTCCTCTGTATGAGTTTTCTATTGCTGCCTTAACTAATTATCACAAATTTAGTAGTTTCAAACACTACAAATCTATTATATTACTGTTCCTAAGGTAAGAAATACGACATGGGTCTCTGGGTGAAAGACAAGTCATCAGCAGGTCTGTGTTCCTGTATGGAAGCTCTAGAGGAGAGTCAATTTCCCTGTCTAGCAGCTGTCCACAATCCTTGGCTTGTCCCCCTTCCTACCATCTCTAATGCCAGCCTCACCACACCTCTGCTCTTTCTTTCATAGTCACCCCTCCCTCTAACCACATCCAGGAAATGTTCTCTATCTGTAAGGACCCAGGTGATTAGATTAAACCTTCCAAAATAGTGGAGGAAAATCTTTCCATTTCAAGGTCCACCCTAGTAATCACATCTTCAAAGCCCCATATGCCATGTAAGGTAGCATATTCCCAGGTTTCAGGGCTTGGGAGAGACTTCTTATAGAGTGTGTGGGGCGAAGCATTATTCTGCTTGTCACCTCCTCTGTGAAACCTCCCATAATCATTCCAACCTTCATTTAAACTGTCTCTTGCAGCGTTGGAATGTACGTGTCCAATAATTTAGCTATTCATTATTTCAGACTTTTAAGCATTTGATTCTCTCAAATGTGTTTTGGTAATTATAAACTTTCTGAATGCAGAGCTCTTGCTCAAGGTGAACTGTGTCTTCTGGCTTTATCTCTGTCATGCTTATAGTGCTGAGCATTCAACAGTGAGCAGATTTCTTAGATATTTCTTTGAAAGTTAAAAACATTTTGTAGTTTATAAGGTGCTTTTAGTTATATAATCTATTTTTTAAAACCCAAATTGAATACCAAAAAATGAACATCAGAAGGATGAAGTGAGAACCTTAGGTAATCCCACAATAAATCAGTACAATTTCATCACCTCAAGTTAAAAGCCTCATAAGTAATAATGTTTCAGTCATCATTACATAACAGGCAAGTAATTGTATTTAGGTGTATAATTCCCATGATTTACCAGTAGAAATATCTATCATTTTCATAAAGAAGTATTATGTGCCATTATAATAAAATATTTTAATGAGAGAATATGAAAAATATTTAAATATCAAGGAGTACTATGGTTTTGCATTATGATATTTGTTCCTTTACATTCTTATTGTGTGCACTACTGAGAACTACTGAGATTTAACAATGAGTAGTTAGGTCAAAGTAGTTTTTAGCAGTGGAATCATGCTAAATTTTCCCCATTCCTGGCCAATGTTGTAATGCTACCCACGAAACTTTCTATCAGTCACAACTGAGGATACTTTGATCCCTGTCCAACTTAGTCACTAAAATCTGACTGATATTAAGAATTTTCTGGATCAGTTTTTAAATAGAATTGAGGGTAATCAATAATTCTCAAGAGCAGTTTATTGCTGAGATAAAAGTGGTAAAACAAGTACACAAATCACATATTGTTTCTAATTGACCACGGTGAAAAAGATGATATAATCAATGTTTTAAGTGATATAGTAAATGAAGGTTGTTATGATGATCTCACTGGACTTGAGGACAAAAAAAATCCCATTCGATTAAAAGTGCTAAAGTTGTTTTTACACATATACAGTCTGAATTTAAAATGTATTATGCTGAATCAACTAATATTCACATTTAATTTATGAAATGGCTTACATAAAAAAAGAAATTCTGCCATTTGCAGCAACATGGATGGAACTGGAAATCATTATGTTAAATAAAATAAGCAAGAAACAAAAAGACAAGTATCAAATGTTCTCACTCATATGTGGGAGCTAAGGTGATCCCATAAAGGTAGAGAGCAGAATAGTGGTTACCAGAGGCTAGGGAGTTTGCGTGTATGGGGGATATGGTATGAGGGGATGAAGAAAAGTAGACTAAAGAAGCAGAAATTCTGCCCAGGGCAATCAGGCAAGAAAAAGAAATAAAGGTATTCAAATAGGAAGAGAGGAAGTCAAATTGTCTCTGTTTGCAGATGACATGATTCTATATTTAGAAAACCCATCATCTCAGCCCAAAACTCCTTAAGCTGATAAGCAATGTCAGTAAAGTCTCAGGATACAAAATCAATGTGCAAAAATCACAAGCATTCCTGTACACCAATAACAGACAAACAGAGAGCCAAATCATGAGTGAACTTCCATACGCAGTCGCTACAAAGACAATAAAATACCTAGGAATACAACTAACAAGGGAGGTAAAGGACCTCTTCTAGAACTCCAAACCACTGCTCAATTAAATAAGAGAGGACACAGACAAATAGAAAAACATTCAAAGAATCAGCATTGTGAAAATGGCCATACTGCCCAAAATGATTTATAGATTCAGTGCTATCTCCATGAAGCTACCATTGACTTTCTTCACAGAATTGGAAAAAAAAAAAAAGACCTTTTTAAAAAAAATTTTTTTTTACTTTTGGTGCATACTATATCTGGCATTTCTCCCCCATGTTATCCCTCCCCACCCTCCCATCCCTCCCCCACCCCCCATTGTCTCTCCCATACCCCCCCCCTCAACTGTCCCCCTGTGTGTGATGCTCCTCTCCCTGAGTCCACATGTTCTCGTTGTTCAACACCCACCTATGAGTGAGAACATACGGTGCTTGGCTTTCTGTTCTTGGGTCAGTTTGCTGAGAATGATGGTTTCCTGATTCATCCAAGTCCCTACAAAGGACACGAACTCAACATTTTTATGGCTGCATAGTATTCCATGGTGTATATGTACCACATTTTCTTTGTCCAGTCTATCATTGATGGGCATTTGGGTTGGTTCCAGGTCTTTGCTATTGTACACAGGGCTGCAATGAACATACATGTACATGTGTCTTTATAGTAGAACGATTTACAGTTCTTTGGGTATATACCCAATAGGGGGATTGCTGGGTCAAATGGAATTTCTATTTCTAGATCCTTGAGAAATCGCCACACTGTCTTCCACAATGGTTGAACTAATTTACACTCCCACCAACTGTGTAAGTGTTCCTATTTCTCCACATCCTCTCCAGCATCTGTTGTCTCCCGATTTTTTCATGATTGCCATTCTAACTGGCGTGAGATGATATCTCAGTGTGGTTTTGATTTGCATTTCTCTAATGACCAGTGATGATGAGAATTTTTTCATATGTTTGTTGGCCTCATATATGTCCTCTTTTGTAAAGTGTCTATTCATATCCTTTGCCCATTTTGAATGGGGTTGTTTGTTTTTTTCTTGTATATCTATTTTAGTTCTTTGTAGATTCTGGATATTAGCCCTTTGTCAGATGGGTAGATTGCAAAAATTTTTCCCATTCTGTTGCTTGCCGATTCTCTCTAATGATGGTTTCTTTTGCTGTACAGAAGCTCTGGAGTTTAATTAGATCCCATTTATCTATGCTGGCTTTTATTGCCATTGCTTTGGTGTTTTAGTCATGAAGTCTTTGCCTATGCCTATGTCCTGGATGGTTTTGCCTACGTTTTCTTCTAGTGTTTTTATGGTGTTAGGTTTTATGTTTAAATCTTTGATCCATCTGGAGTTGATTTTAGTGTAAGGTGACAAGTAGGGGTCCAGTTTCTGCTTTCTGCACATTGCTAGCCAGTTTTCCCAACACCATTTATTAAACATGGAGTCCTTTCCCCATTGCTTGTTTTTGCTGAGTTTGTCAAAGATAAGATGGTTGTAGATGTGTGGTGTTTCTTCTGGAGTCTGTGTTCTGTTCCATTGGTCTATGTCTCTGATTTGGTACCAGTACCATTCTGTTTTCATTACTATAGCCTTGTAGTATAGTTTGAAGTCTGGCAGTGTGATGCCTCCAGCTTTGTTCTTTTTGCTTAGGATTATCTTGGCTATGCAGGGTCTTTTGTGATTCCATATGAAGTTTAAAGTGAAAAAAGCTTAAATTTTATATGGAACCAAAAAAGTACCTGCATAGCATAGCCAAGACAATCCTAAGCCAAAAAAAAAAAGCTGTGGGCATCACACTACCTGACTTCAAACTATACCACAAGGCTACAGCAGTCAAAACAGCATAGTATTGGTACCAAAACAGAGATATAGATGAATGAAACAGAACAGAGGCCTGAAAAAATAATGTCACACATCTACAATTATCTGATCTCTGACAAACCCAACAAAAACAAGCAATGGGGAAAGGATTCCCTTTTTAATAAATGGTGTTGGGAAAACTGTCTAGCCATATGCAGAAAGCTGAAACTGTTTCCCTTCCTTACACCTTATACAAAAATTAACTCAAGATGAGTTAAAGATTTAAATGTAAGACCCAAACCATAAAAACCATGAAAGAAAACCTAGGCAATTTACCTTTCAGGACATAGGCATGGGCGAGGACTTCATGACTAAAACACCAAAAGCAATGGCAAAAAAAGCCAAAATAAACAAATGGGATCTAATTAAAGTAAAGTGCTACTGCACAACAAAAGAAAGTATCATTAGAGTGAACAGGCAACCTACAGAATGGGTGATAAATTTTGCAATCTACCCATCTGACAAAGGGCTAATATTCAGAATCCACAAAGAACTTAAATAATTTTTCAAGAAAAATCAAACAACCCCATCAAAAAATGGGCAAAGGATATGAACAGACATCTCTCAAAAGAAGACATTTATGCAGCCAATAAACATATGAAAAAAAGGCTCATCATCACTGGGCATTAGAGAAATGCAAATCAAAACCACAATGAGATACCATCTTATGCCAGTTAGAATGGTGATCATTAAAAAATCAGGAGAAAACAGATGCTGGAGAGGATGTGGAGAAATAGCAACACTTTTACACTGTTGGTGGGAGTGTAAATTAATTAGTTCACCCATTGTGGAAGACAATGTGGTGATTCCTCAAGGATCTAGAACTGGAAATACCATTTGACTCAGCAATCCCATTACTGGGTATATACCCAAAGAACTATAAATCATTCTCCTATAAAGACACATGCACATGCGTGTTTATTGCAACTTGTTCACAATAGCAAAGACTTGGAACCAACCCAAATGTCCATCAATGATAGACTGTATAAAGAAAATGTGGTATATAAACACTACGGAATACTATGCAGCCATAAAAAGGATAAGTTTACGTCCTTTGCATGGACATGAATGAAGCTGAAAACCATCATTCTCAGCATACTAACACAAGAACAGAAAACCAAACACCGCATGTTCTCACCCGTAAGTGGGAGTTGAACAATGAGAACACATGAACACAAGGAGGAGAACATCACCCACTGGGGCTTATTGGGGCATGTGGGCCTAGGGGAGGGATAGCATTAGGAGAAATACCTAATGTAGATGACGAGGTGCTGGATGCAGCCAACCACCACGTCATATAACACACCTGTATGTTCTGCAAATGTACCCCAGAAATTAAAGTATATATATTGAAAGACTCATTGGTTGTCCAGTGTTGAAAAGGAAGAGGTGATGAATAAATAGTACACGCGGAATTTTTAGGGTAGTAAAACTATTCTGTATGGTACTGTTATAGTGGATATTATATATTATTATATATAGTTTTATATTATTATAGATGTGGATACAATGATGAACCTTATGCATTTAGAAAAGCCCATAGAATTGTAAGAAGCAAAGAGTGAACTCCAATGTAAATTATGGACTTTAATTTAGAAAAATATATCTACATTGGTATATCAGTTGTAATAAATGTAATCAGTTGTAACCACATATATGGAGAAGTGTGTAATTGGGGAAACTGTATAAGGTGAGAGAAGAGAAAATATATGGGAACTCCCTAGGATTTCTGTTCAATTTTTCTTCAAAGTTAACAGTTATTAAGAAATAATGGCTATTACTTTTAAGAAGGCAAAATCAATTTATAAGTTACAGCAAATAGGAAGCTTTTTATTTTAGATGAAAAAATATTAATCATAAAGCATTGAATATATTTATTTTATATCCCTTATTACACATATGCATACCTTACTAGACAACTGTATAACACTTCTACTCATAAACCCTAACAGAACAGGAATTATGGGGTAAAGAAGAAATAAACACAACTATAATTCTATGAATGATGTATTTGATAATAAATATATTTCTATGCCAGAATTACTATATGCCATAAAAATGTATTATTTTTAACCCCTCAGAGAAATATAAAAGTAGAATTGCTAGAAAATATAATATTTAGATTCTTAATAGAAAAATTAATCTTCACTGTGTGTGATGAACTGAACTGGAGTGTGTTCAGTGAAAGGTTTTCAGAAATTCCAGTGTTTCTCTAGAGAGACTAGGGATGCTATTTATTCTCTCCTTGCTGCATCTTCACACTGGGAAGGAGTCTCTTGGTTCTTCACTCAGACTAGAGAGAAGGAAAAAAGCTTTCTGAGCTACTCTCAGAATTAACTGCAAAGCAATACATGATAGTCACCATCTCAAAAGGGAAATGAGCTGGTGTGGTGAGAATGTTGTAAATCTTTTGACTTCCTCTTTCCTGTTAATATTCTTTCTACAAATAAAAATTGTTGAACTATTTCATTCATTTGTCCACGTATTCATTCACTGAGTAAATAGCATTGGAGTTCCCACCATCCGTTCTAGACACTGGTAGTAGAGCAGTGAACAAAGTGGGCTAGATCCTTGCTCTCACCCAGAATCTGTACTTACAGGAAAAGGCAGAAAATAGACATGTAAACAAATATAGGTTATGAGGCTTTTGATTAGTGGAAATGTTGTAAATAAAATTAAACAAGGTAAAGTAGTAGTATCACCAAAGGCAGGGTGTGGCTCAAGAAAGAGTAGACAACAAAACTCTGAGATGACATTGAAGTTGAGAGCTAAATTACACAATTTATTACATGAACATTGATTGAGTAATTTTACATACTGGATACTGCTCTAAGAAATCAAATTTCTACAGTCATGGAGCTTACAATTTAGTGGGGGAGGAGGAAGAAACAGAAAATATATAAATAAGCAAATAGATTAATAGCATAATTTCAGATTGTGATCAATGCTATTTGAAAAAAATAAGACAGTATAGGGAGATCCAGAGTGAGAGTATGTGCATTTTAGATTTTGAACAATAATCTGTTGTATTAGTCCATTCTTACACTGCTATAAAGAACACCCCGAGGCTGGGTAATTTATGAAGGCAAGAGGTTAAATTGACTCACAGTTCTGCATGACTGGGGAGGCTTCAGGAAATTTACAATCATGGCTTAAGGCACCTCTTCACAGGACAGCAGGAGAGAGAATGAGTGTCAGCAGGGGGAAATGCCAGATGCTTATTAAACCATCAGATCTCGTAAAACTTACTAAATATCAGGGGAACAGCATGGGGAAACTGTCCCCCATGATTCAAGTACCTCCCACTGGGTCCCTCCCATTACACATGGGGATTATGGGGACTACAATTTAAGATGAGATTTGGGGTAGGAACACAGCCAAATCATATAATCCATAATCTGCAGAAAGGGTCCTAAACCCCACCAGCACTACATCAGAATGAATATTTCTGTATATGCTGGCTAAGTTACTACCTTATCAAAATCTTTAATCATTGCTTATCTGACATATAAAAATTGATGTCACTGTAGTTTTAATTTGTGTTCTTCTATTTATTCTTTGTTTTCAACTACCTTAAGTCTTTTATTTGTTTTCAAAGTTAGTCATTAATAACTAACATAGTTTTTAAGTCAATTACGTTATCACCAGTTAATCTTGGAAATCTACTCCTTCCCTTTGTGTTTCTTTTTCTTTTCTGAAATAAACCCTTTACTATATCTTTCAATAAAAACCTGTGTATGTATCAAAAGATTTTTACTCTGCCCTCCTTCATGAATGATTAATGTTTTTCTAATAATCTTTGAATACATGATTTCTTCCATTATCTTCTTGCATTTGCTTCTGGCAATGATATATCTGCTTTCTATCTCATTGTTGGTTTTTAATGTAATTTATTCTCTCTGGTAATTTTGAGATTTATTTTTGTCTTTGGGTTTCTTTAACCTCACTGAAATATGTGTAAATGTGAATTTATTTTTATATCCTTTTCAAGACTTTGCTTGTTCCTCCAATTTGAAATCTCTGCTTCATTGCCTTTTGGAATATTAATGCCTCGTATCTCAAAGAAAGGGCTTCTCTACTTGGTTTTGAGAATAGCATAAGGGTTTCTTTTGTTCCTCTTTGTGGGGAATAGTGTGATTGATAAGGAGACCAGATCCCAATCCATACCCAGGCTTCGTGAAGACTTAACATTAGAAAGCTACTGAGATAGGTGCCTGCTTTGAGGAAGGAGAGCAGGGGTAAGCAGTCAAGATCTGAGAATGAGGTGTTGGTTTCAAACAACATATTTTTTAAATTTTAAATTATTTAATTTTTTTCTTCCAACTTTATTTTATGTTCAGAGGTACCCGTGCAGGTTTCTTATGTTGGTAAATTGCATGCTGCTAGAGCTCATTGTACAAATGTTTTTATCACACAGTTAGTGAGCATAGCACACAATAGATAGTTTTGTTTTGTTTTGTTTTGTTTTGTTTTGTTTTGTTTTGCTTTGTTTTGTTTTGCTTTGTTTTTTGAGATGGAGTCTTATTCTGTTGCCCAGTCTGGAGTGCAGTGGCGTGATCATGGCTCAGTGCAACCTCTGCCTCTTGGGTTAAAGCAATTCTCCTGCCTCAGCCTTCCAAGTAGCTGGAACTACAGGCACAAGCCACCATTCCTGGCTGTTGTATTTTTAGTCGAGATGGGGTTTCACCATGTTGGCCAGGCTGGTCTCGAACTCCTGACCTCAAGTAATCCACCCATCTCGGCCTCCCAAAGTGCTGGGATTATAGACATGAGACACCACTCCTGGCCGCAGTAGGTATTTTTTTTTTTTTATTTTTACACTCCTCCCCACCCTCTATCCTAGAGTAGGCTCCAAAGTCTATTGGTCCCCCTCTTTGTGTCCATGTATGCTGAATATTTAGTTCCCACTTATAAGTGAGAACAAGTAGTATTTGGTTTTCTATTCCTACGTTAGATCAAATAGGATAATAGCCTCCAACTGCATCCACGCTGCTGCAAAGGACATAATTTCATTCCTACTTATGGCTGCTCAGTATTCCATGGTATATATGTACCACATTTTCTTTAACCCACTCCATTGCTTATGGGCATCTATATTGATTCCATCTCTTTGCTATTGTGAATAGTGCCAAGGAACATACACATGCATGTGTCTTTATGGTAGAATGATTTATATTCCTTTGGGTATATACCCATTAATGGGATTGTTGAGTCAAATATTAGTTCTATTTAAGTTCATTGAGAACTTTCCAAACTGCATTTCACAGTGGCTGAACTAATTTACATTTCCACCAGCAGTGTATAAGGATTTCTTTTTCTCTGCAACCTCACCAACATCTATTATTTTTTGACTTTTTAATAATCATCATTACTGCTTGTGTGAGATGGTATCTCATTCTGGGTTTGATCTGCATTTCTCTAATGATTGGTGATGTTGAGCATTTTTCCATATGCTAGTTGTCCATGTGTATGTCTCCTTTTGAGAGGTGCTGGTTCATGTCCTTTGTCCATTTTAATGAGGTTGTTTGTCTTTTGCTTGTTGATTTGTTTCTCATAGCCTCTGAATATTGGATCTTTGTCTGATTCATACTTTATGACTCCTTTCTCCCATTCTGTGGATTGTCTGTTTATGCTGTTGATAGTTTCATTTGCTGTTCAGATGTTCTTTAGTTTAATTAGGTCCCACTTATCAATTTTCAACAATAATTCTTGAATGAATGAATAAATGAATGAATGGCTATTAAGGAGTTCACTTTCAACATAACAGAGTATCAGTATTTTCAAAGGTAACCATCAAGGTCTTTACATTCACTGGGCAAATTAACATGCTTCTGAGGAAATTAATTACTTTATCTAAATAACAACACTTTAATTTTCTCTTTTGGTTTGCTTTACCTTGGAAAGTGTACAGCTTTAGAAAGAGGCAGCATTAACAATGACAAGTGTAGTCTACACATTCAGGATATTTCTGTCTAGCAGTCTTTTATTGACTGATATTAGTAAAACTGTGCATTTCCTGGTCTAGTCTTATGGAAAACCTACAAAAACTGAAAAATCACTATTTGACTTGATAGATGACAGAACTCTGAAAGTGTTCATGTACTTGACTGCTGTGGCTTTAGTTATTTTCTTTCAGTGATAAAGTGCAAATCTTTATCCGAGAATATCTTACCCAATGTTCACCAGCTATAAAACCAAAGACAGTGTTCTCTCTCATCAGTAGCTCTGCAGAAATAACTGTCTGGATAACGGGAATGAAGGCATTGCTGTGAACTAAAGCCCTGGCATTCTGCCCAGAACTCTATGTTCATTTAAAAAAAAAAAGTACTTATTCTTTTTCATGTACAAGGTAAGAATAGTAAGAAATTCAACTATGTAGAATCAATAGTCCACATTCTGGAGTCAGAATGCCTGGTTCAAACCTCTGTATATTTCTTCCTAGTCAGATGATCTTGGACAAGAGATAGAATCACATAAGTCCTCAACTTCCTCGTCAGTAAATGCTTAGGGTAATTGTATCCTTCCTCCAATAAAAGATGTTGTAAGATTAAATGAGGATGACTTGAATGCTTCTTAATTGTATGTGATCAATAAGAACAATTTTCAAAGTACTTTCTTAATATGAAATATAGAATAAGTAATTAAATTATCATTCTGTAATGGGAGAATTACTGTTTATTGATCTGGGTACCAAATCTTGACTGAAATTATCTGTTGGGATACACCCATATATATGACTATTTTAGTGGTACTTAGTTTGATTTTCTTTAAATCAAAGACCTCATGAACAGTTACAATTGAAACCACATTGTAGAATAAACTACACAGTGTTTACTAGACAATTATTAACTCAAACATAAACATATCTTCAACAAGCTATAAATGGTATTTAATTTGGCACTTATGTTGATTTACTGTTTCCCCCTTTCTGGATTTAGTGAGACATTTTAGCCAGGAATCTCTGAAGTATATCTTTCTTCTGATTATAATTATATCCCCATCTTTCATTGTTGAATCCTCTGTTGACCAGAATAATTATCCTGTGTAATCCATGCAACATCAGATATTTTAATGCCAATCTCTGAGAGAGATTCTTTATTCTCTCCTTCTTCAATAACTATTATGTACAGTGCTGAAATTTAAGATTTTTCCTTTGTTTAGCTCCTCTTCTGTAAAATGCTGGCTATAGATGCTTATCCCTTAGTACAAGGGATACAATACAGGAAGTGACTAGTTCCTTCATTTGCAAGGTGCTGTGGTTCTGTGCAATATCTCTTGAATCAGAATTCATGATTTTTCAATCTTTCCCCTGTATCATCAAGAGAATGGGAGTGATTTTTATTACCAGCCGCTTTTCAGCAAGAGCAAAGCTGTTTTCAGGTTGAGAATAACATCTAGGTAGTTAATATGCTACCTGGAAAGAAAATCATCCTTACTCATCAGATTTAAAGAACTTTTCAGTTTACTTAATGCTTACAGTGTAGCACTAACATGCACTAGTGTTTTTCCTAAAGTCATTAAGAGCTGAGACATTAAATTGTTTTCTTACCCACTTTTACTTGTTTGTTTAGGTTATACTTTCACATATATTATAAATGCATGATCCTCAAGATATTCTGTGTGGGGTGCTGGGTAAACTGCTCCCTCAGAAAACACCAAGACTTGAGGAATCCCCTGGATGACTCTGTTGTGACTGGGAAAACCCAAGATGAGGACTCAGACTGTAAATCCACATCCAGTATATGCTTTAGATGCCAGAATGTCTTCATCACATATTGTCTTTATTGAAAACCAGTTACTTCATTATTTCCTGGTCTTTAGTTTGAAAAAATAAAGCTCACCAAAGGAAGAGACTAGTGTTATGCTATAATATATATTTTTTTCATTTCTGTTGTTAACATAAGTTCTATATTTGGGTACATAGTAAGTAAATAATATTTACTGTCATTATTCCTACATAGCAATTAATGGAAATAAAGTGCAAAGTAGAATATTAAGTCTCTGAAAAGGTCACCTGTGTACTTTGACACCTGGTGTACTTTGAGAGCAGTGTAATACAATGAGAAAAGCATAGGCATCAGGACAGGGAGGCATGGGTTTAGGTCAACTCTGCCTCTTATTATTGATAGTTGTTTGACATTGGCAAGCCATTGACACAGTCTGACCTTTAGTTTCTTCCTATGTAAAATGGGTATTGACTCCTAATTTACAAGATTGTTTTGAGTATACTAGAATATGTAAAAGAGTGAATGGCATACATTCAATATTCAATAAATACCAGACATTATAAAAATTGATTATATGGCTTAGAAAACTTGAAATATAGCGAAACCAGAGAACATTTTCAAAGTCAGAAAATAATACACTGTTACAGCTTGAAAAATAATTCATGAGTCATCATACGGTTGTTTACTCACCTCAGATGAGATAAGCAATCAAGTGTTTTCATTTATAGAAAAAAAAAATACTGATAGTCCTTGGCCTGAACTGTTTAGAGAGCTTTGCAAAATAAATGGATTTGACACTCCTGATTTACCACTCATGAGAGGCAAGGAATTTAGTGACTCCATGCATAGTACCTTTGACCATGTGGAGAACCAACGAACATAATGAAGCTGGTTGGTTGCTCCTAAGTTCAGTGGACAAAGTGATGAAAGAAATTATGAACTCAGGGATTCTGTCTCCCAGCTTCAGAAGCAGTTACTGAACCTCACATCTGCTAAGATTGCCCAGAATAAGAGTCTTATCTACTGTAAAGAAAGACCTGAAACTGTGGAAAAACAGACAAAAGCTCTTATCATGTGAGTGGCTGACCTGTAATGAAAGGTGCATGCACAGCCTCGCCAGGTGTCTACTGTTAAAGTGAGGGCACTGACTGGAAAATAATGGAACCCTGCAAATTGGAATGGAGTTGTGTGCGAGGACACTGGTGAAGCTGAGAACACTGAGTTTGTAAACTCCGATCAACCTTTTTGCCAGAAGGGACAGCTTTCTGATCCCCCAGAAGTGGCAACACCCCCCTCCCCCAACCAATGCTGTCATCTGCCTTTCCACCTTTGAGGAGATAAACCCTGCACTGCCTCAGGCATCAGTGATGACCTCCCTTGTGGCGGTTGCTAGGCAAGATAATGATGATTCTCCTCAGAAGCCACCCCAACACCCCTGTTTGCTTCTAGACCTGTAATTAGACTAAAGTCCCAGTGGGCCCCTAGAGGTGAGGTTGAGAGTGTGACCCATGAGGATGTGCACTACACTAAAAATCTGCTTGAGTTTACTAATTTATATAAACAGAAATCTGGAGGATAGGCATGACAATGGATTTTAAGGGTGTGGGATAATGATGGAAGGAACACACAGTTGGATCAGGCTGAATTTATTAATTTGGGTTCACTAAGAAGGGACTCTGCATTTAATGTTACAGCTCTGGGAGTTAAAAAAAAAAGTTCTAATAATTTATTTGCTTGGCTACTTGAAATGTGAATTAAAGATGGCCCACTGTGAGCGAGCTGGAAATGCCTGATCGCCCTTGGTTTAATGCAGAGGAAGGGACCCAAAGACTTAGGGAGATTGGGATGGTGGAATGGATTAGTCACTTTAGACCTATTCATTCCAGCTAGAGAGAGTCTAGAAGATACACCCTTGATGAATGCCTTGCAAAATAGATTTGTGAGGGCAGCAGCTGCATCTTCAAGGGGTCCTGTAATTGCTGTTCTCTGTATGTCAGATTTAACAGTGGGACCCGCAGGCACTCAACATAAAATTTAAATACAATGGAAACATTGGATCTTGAGGTGGCAGGGGTCAAGTGGCAGCAGTAAACTGTCAAAGGCAAGGTGGGCATAGCTGCCATAATGGACAGCAGAGGCAAAGCAGCAATCAGAATAGTCTGACTTCTGTAGAGCTCTGGCATTGGCTAATTAATCATGGTTTCCTAGAAGTGAAACTGATAGGAAGCCTACTGTATTACTACTTAATTTACACAAGCAGAAAAATTCTAGATTAAATGAACAAAAGACTAATTTGAATTATGAAAACAGATAATCATGGTCCCTCAATCAGTTTTCAGACTTGAGTCAGTTTACAGATCCAGAACCCCTTGAATTAAGGGGAGGGCCAGGTTCCCTTGAGGAAGGACTCCACTACATTACTAACAATTTATGGAGTGACTCTTTCTCCTATCCTTCCCCAAGGAGACCTCCAGCCTTTACCAGGGTAATTATATATTGGGGATAGAGAAATAATCAGACATTTTGGGGGACTACTGGACATGGGCTCTGAGCTGACATGGATTCTAGGGGACCCAAAACATCATTGTGGTCCTCCAGTTAAAGTAGGGGCTTATGGAAGTAGGGTAATTCACGGATTTTTAGCTCAGATCTGACTTCCAGTGGGTCCAGTGGGCCCCTGGACTCATCCTGTGGTCATTTCCCCCAGTGACAGATTTGCATAATTGCCATGGACATACTTAGTAACTGGCAGAACCCCACATTGGCCCCCTGGCTGGTATGGTGAGGGCTATTATGATGGGAAAGGCCAAATTGAAGCCATTATACCTGCCTCTACCTAGAAAAATAGTAAATCAAAAAAACTCACCCTAGAGGGATTGTGGAGATTAGTGCCACCATCAAGGACTTGGAAGACACAGGGGTGGTGATTCTCATCACATCCCCATCAACTCTTCCATTTGGCCTATGCAGAAGACAGATCGATCTTGGAAAATGACAGTGGATTATTGTAAGCTTAACCAAGTGGTGATTCCAATTGCAGCTGCCATACCAGATGTGGTTTCATTGCTTGAGCAAATTAACACATCTCCTGGTACCTGGTATGCAGCCATTGACTTGGCAAATGCGTTTTTCTCCATTCCTCTTCATAAAACCCACCAGAAGCAAATTTTCTCCAGCTGGAAAGACCAGAAATATACCTTTACTGTCCTATCTCAGGGGTGTATCAACTCTCAAGCTTTGTGTCATAATCTTATTCAGAGAGAACTTAATCACTTTTTGCTTCTGCAAGATCACACTGGTCCATTACATTGATGATATTATGCTGATTGGATCCAGTGAGCAAGAAGTAGCAAACACACTGGACTTACTGGTGAAACGTTTGCATGCCAGAGGATGGAAAATAAACCTGACCAAAATTCAGGAACTCTCTACCTCAGTAAAATTTCCAGGGGTCCATTAATATGGGGCCTGTCGAGATATTCCTTCTAAGGTGAAGAATAAGTTGCTGCATTTGGCCCCCTCCTACAACCAAGAAAGAGGCACAATGCCTAGTCGGCCTATTCGGATTTTGGAGGAAACGCATTCCTCATTTGGGTATGTTACTCTGGCCCATTTATTGAGTAACCAGAAAGGCTGCCAGTTTGGAGTCACTCCACCAGGAAAAAAACCATGACCTGCTGAGGTGCTTGTTGAAGGCAAAGGAAATACAGAATGGACAGTAGAAGAAGGTAGTCATCAATACCAGCTATGACCACCTGACCAGCTGCAGAAATGAGGACTGTAATTGTCATGAGTACTTCTTCCTTCTTTTGTTAAAAGCATGTTTGTGCCTGTATACACTTGTACTAAGAAAATATCTTTATTTATTTCCTTTCTCCTTTATCATGGGACATACAATTTATTGACTTCACATCAGCATTTAAGTATCGTTAACTTTATGTAATAGTATTTTAGTTGGGGATTGGTGCGTATCCAGTTGTATGTAGAATAGTTGTATTAGTTAGGCATAATTATGACCTTATTATTGTCTTTATTTGAAGATTATGTATGATCTCAGGTGACGTGTATGGGTTCAAGTTAACAAGGGGTGGACTTACGATGGTAAATACTGAGTGGCAACTTGATTGGATTGAACGATACAAAGTATTGACCCTAGGTGTGTCTGTGAGGGTGTTGCCAAAGGAGATTAACAATTGAGTCAGTGGGCTGGGAAAGGCAGACCCACCCTCAATCTGAGTGGGCACCATCTGATCAGCTTACAGTGTGGCTAGAACATAAGCAGGCAGAAAATTGTGAAAGGAGAGACTGGCCTAGCCTCCCAGCCTACATCTTTCTCCCATGCTGGATGCTTCCTGCCCTTGAACATCAGATTCCAAGTTCTTCAGTTTGGGAACTTGGATTGGCTCTCCTTACTCCTCAGCCTGAGATGGCCTATTGGACCCTGTGATCTTGTGAGTTAATATGCAATAAACTCCCCTTTATGTATATATCTATTCCATTAGTTCTGTCCCTCTAGAGAACCCTAATAGAGGCTTAGAACATATTGCAGAGGCCCCTTAACCAGCACAAGATATCTGCCTAATCACAATTCTGCCATTCTTAGTCTTGATACTGGAACAGCCCCAGTATGAAAACTATTGTGTAAGAAAGCTTGACTTGACATTAAGCCAATGGCAATATAAGAACTTACAGCGCCTCATTTAAAAAAGGTAGAGGGAATTGCTTATGACTTGTAAATGCTACGTCAAATGTTTGACATAATTTCAGTGGCACCATGGTTGGGCATTACACCAAATACAGCAGCAGTTAGTTCTGCCGTGTACAGTTAAAAAACAGTTTTCCCCCACTAAAAATCAAATTTGAAGTTCCCTGTTTCATGTGTGATTAATGGTGTCTACACTCCATTCTCATTAAGGAATGAGAACACAGGATTGAAGGCGTTATTGAGTATCCAAAGATTCATATTTTTATGCACATTTTAAAGATGATTAATGTGGATTTCTGAATGTATAGTTGTAGCATATTTACAAGGAGATTTCAGAGAACTGTATCATCTTAAAACATTATTTTTTCTAACCAGTATTAATGGGTTGAAATTAAACACAAATATATGTATTTTTAAGTTCTGAATATAATAATTTCAGTAGACCTACCTCAATAACACACAATGAAATAATGCTCATGTGTTTTCAATATATAATAGATATTAACTCTAGGGTTACTGCTTTTACATTTCCTTTTATGTTTGCTTAACAAATATTTTCTCATTTAGCTATAAAACCACAAAATTCCACTGATGTATCAAACAAAGTAAAACAATATAAACCCTTAGGTTGCATTAAAATCTCACTGTAGATGGGCACCCTGACCTGCACTTGTAGTCCCAGTTGAGAAGCTGAGGCAGGAGGATCACTTGAACCCAGGAGTTTGAGGCCAGTCCGTGCAACACTGTGAGACTCCTTCTTCAAAAATAAATAAATAAAATAAGTTGTTGAATTGGCACTTGGTGCGATCTGATTCTGCATTTTCTACTGAACAATTGAAAGAGTTCTGCATAAAGATGCCCCCAGCTACAGCCCTAAAATAACCCATTTTCTTAGCTTATTTTTGAACCGCATATCCAGTCTAAGATCAGCTGACTTTAACCTGACTGAATCATGGCACAGAGAACCAGAGGGAAGAGATGGGGAAGAGAGATACACATATGTCAATAGTTCACCAAAAGTGTCTTCCCAAGAATCTGTCATTGGAAAATTTATTTCTTAAAAAATAGAGGCAGAACCATTGTTAGGAACAGTGCACATTTTATTTAATAGTGTTCTTTTTATTATTGTGTAATGAGTTTCTAGTCTACCTTAAATATATTTTCTAGACTGCTTCTAGAAAAAATATTCTATAGACACTTCCCCCAACAGAACAGTCTTTGTTATCATTCTTCACTGAAATTCACCCAAGATAAAAATGACACAGATTAAATTTGTAATATAAAAGTAAAAAAAGAAAATCATCATTTTCTTATATAAAATAGCTACTTTGATGTAATTAATTACCAATAATCAAATCCTCACATCATTTTAATGCTCGAACCTTTAATAGACTTTTACAGCTGAATACTATAAAAAAGGCAAAGACACACATGGCTGCACATAACTTGTGGGTTGAACAAACATAACCAAAGAACTATGATCAATACAACTTTATTATTTCTCATGGTCCTTTTGAAATTTATTCATAGTTACTTTTTCTTGTTTTCATTTAAAAAGTTATGTGATGACTTTGTTTCAAAAAGCCCTCTGAATTTCAGTCAGGATTATTCAGTACAATAGCTTAAATCTTCATGATTCATTGAAAAATAAAATTCATTGCCACTTCTTCTAGCAATGTTCAATAATCTCCATCCCTCACCCGCCAGTGTTACTGAGTATCAAGTAGGATGCATCTTTTCTGTGGAAATGTATAATTAACTATGATTAACTCTTTCTCTTTTTCTACTGAGAATGCCACCCCAGACTTCTAGTCTTTCTGGGATTGTATTTTGGATAAAATGGGATACAGAAAATTTCTGTTAATTGACATGGTGGTAGCATATCTTTACATTCTTTGATTGGCATAGATTTAAATTCAAATCTTGGTCTCATAGTTGCTTTTGTGGAACCCTCTGACAGACTGTGTACCACACAATCTGTCCTGTGCAGCCCCTGGCTTCCTGGTGGTTTGTTTCCACACAGCCCCTTACACAGCTGCCCTCTCGGGCAAGAATCAAGAAGGCTCCTTCTGGCCATTAATTTTCTGTGGCCCAGGGTTTTGCTATGGTTTTTTCTTCTTCTGAAAAGAGATAGACCACTGCTCTGCTGCAAAGCTCTGACTTTCTCAGTCTCTGTCAGCATACTTACCACGTTCCCATTGTGAGTCATACTCTCTGCATGGTCCCTTTGGGGCTAGTCTCACTGGGGATTGGGAGGTAGACTCCCTCCACACTTAGGCTAGCCAGAATTATCAAATAAAGTACACCTACTTAAATTTTTATTTCAAATAGGAAATAAATAGTACAGTTTTTAGGACAAATTTATATAAAGATTATGTATCGTTTATCTAAATTTTCAAATGTAATGGAAGTCCTCTATTTTATCTGGTTACTCTATCTACCTTCCCCTTGTCTTTGACTGGGACAGGACAGGATCTTTCTCCAGTAATGTCTCTTCTTGAATTCTCCTTCTCTACTCTTCATTGATTCTTGGCTATAATTCTAATGGGTGAAGGTAGGGAATTTAGTTCTTGGATATTTCTTTTGACTAATGCACGTGCTCTGTCTCAAAAGTCACTGTCTCTACAACTCATTTAGCATGGGAAATCTATCTTATCTCAGAGCCTCAGTTTAAACTTTAAATTTAACTTCCTGTTTAATATATGTGATACAATGTATCTCTATAAAATATTTAGAAAAAAAAAAGACTCTTCAGTGCCCTGTAGATACAATGTATCTCTGTAAAATATTTAGAAAAAAAAAGGCTCTTCAATGCCCTGTGGATTCACCTTCAAGTATTTTGAAATCATAGTGTCTGGTCATTTCTTATTATTGCAATTTTTATTCTGGTGCCTTCATTCTTCCAGGAACAACAGTCCCAATATTCCTGGAATTGCACCTTTTCTAGTCTCAGCCATGATCTTCTGTGATTCTATTCCTTATTCTCTTTGGCTAAGGGTGGGCCTCTGACCCAAATCAGGACAGCCAGAATTGTCCACTGATAATTTATATCAAATCCAGGAAAAAAATCAGTTCAACTGAACCTTTACCATATAAAATTCAGAAGATATAATCTATCCTATTTCTTACTTTCTAGAAATAGGTAACAGGTACAGAGATAGCTGAGGCTCTGCTCTAATTATTTTTGTGGTCCCACAGCCACTCCTGACCTTCTCACGTATGGCTTATTCAACTATTCCTTGTTTTATTAAACTGATAAATTCTACTTTTTTTTCTAATATACTTGGAGTTAGCATTGTTTTTTACCTTTTAGCCAGTAGGTTGTTTAAATTTTGAAATTCAGTTTATTATTTTAATAATGTGACCAACAAAATACTATCAGAGGCTTTTACAAAATGTCATGGTTTACGAAAGATCACAGTTTAAAACATATCAACTAAAATAGTTATAGTTTGAAAATACAATTAGAAGATAAACAAATGAAGAATATCACAATATACATGATTAATACTTGAACACAACACACACAGGTATGTCATCCACTCTGAAAGAATTATAACGCCATACTCCAAATGGAAAGTTTTACCTGAGTGGAATTGTATTTAGCTAAGATAGGAAGAGAAGAACTGAGAGTACAGTGTCTAAGTATTCTTAAGCAGATCTTCACATATTTTTAATAAAACATTTTAAAAAGTTTATTTTACATATGGAATTGAGGTAGAATGAATAACTGTGCATATATGAATATTGAGCAATAGTATTGTTCAATGTTCCTGTTTTTATCCCCCAAAACATACATCTCACAATGGCAGGCAGATTACCCAAAATGTACAACTATCTACTTTATATTTATTTTAGCATTGTGTCTAATATTGGATGTAGCAAATATTTTAAGCAGATGGTTTGGTCTTCTATCCTTTATCTGTTTCACAGTATTTTCCCTTCTTTCATTCATTAGTGTCCTTCTAAAAGTTTGTCAGTGTTCTTTGGCTCTTCTGATTTCTGTGGCACAAATAATTAATTGCTTACTTCTGCACTAAATCTAACCCAAAGCTTAATACCCCCACTCTACATTATTATTATTATTATTATTTTCTTTTTTTGAGACAGAGTCTCACTTTGTCACCAGGTGCCAGGCTGGAGTCCAGTGGCACAATCTCGGCTCACTGCAAACTCCGCCTCCTGGGTTCAAGCAATTCTCCTGCCTCAGCCTCTCAAATAGTTAACATATCATGACATATTAGATTTGAATGAGACAAATCACCTTCAAAGATGTTCAAGCTAAAGTACCTTCTTTTACAGGCAATATATTGTGAATTTAAAAGTTTGTTTATTTTATCACACTATTTCCATTTTTTTGTTATTTTGTTCATAGTTTCTAACAGTAGAAAGACTGTTTCTCTTAGGGTCTATTATTTTCCAATAGAAAAAGATCACATAATTTCGATGACCACAAAATGAATCTTTGAGATGACTTTATGGAATTAATATATAATTTATTTAATGTTAACTGAGCTTGTATTATGAATCCACCTTCATTCTAGAGCTTATGTAATCACAAAACAAATAGAAGACATGGTCTGAAGACAATAGCAAAAAGTACACATTGTACAAAAACCAAAGTGTAATAAAATTAGCACATATTCCAATTGGGTAAAAAATGTAAAACAGTTCTCTGAGAATACTAATTTGAAGCTATTTTGTATAATATTTTCTGTGTGTTCATATTCACTTTAAGAATAAAAACTATATATAAACCATAATAATAAAAAGCATAAAACCCTTTGAGAACTTTGCCTCTGAAAGAACAGTAGTGGGAAGAGGTGATGGATAATGTCACATTCAACAGAAAAGAAGGGAAACTAAACAAAAGTAGTAGTAAGACACAGAAAGAATTAGATTCCCATGGCAAGCAAAACATGTGAACTAACAGCCAAGTGACATAAACTTGGCTGTTAGTTCACATGTTTTGCTTGCCATGGGAAATCATATAATTAGAGATAGGAGATATCATAGTTAAGTAAATATGCTTATTATTGAAATTTGAATATAAAAAGTAATAACTACCATAACCTTTTTTGGAAGGGGCCAGAATTCAACAGAGATCAGCTAAGTTGAGAGGCTGAGTTTTTCTTGAGAGACTATTAGGAACTCATCCTTTAGTCAAGTAATTCACCAGCTGACTGGCTTTATACTGAAACTATTCAAAGCAAAAAATAAAAGCAAGTAGCAGGACTGGGCTGTTACAGCATGCTGCGATTAGTTATTCACAATGTAACTAAAAAGAAATTTCACAAGTATTGTACTTGTAAATAATACTAGTTAATTTTAGTTATATGAAAATTAGAAAAAAATGTTACCTATTACATATTCTATTGTTCCCAAAGAAATTTCTCCTGTTTATTTAGCAAAAGGTAATATCAATATTCAAATTACTACTGTGGGTTTAAAAATTTGTTACATAATTGGGAAAAGTCTGTCTTAGTTGTATGGCAAAGTGAGCCCGTGTTGTTTATCTTCCTAGTTTTTTGTTTGTTCGTTTGTTTTTGTCAAGAGCTGCCCCGTCTCTATGTCTGGATGTGGAGCCTGCAATCATAGTGACTTTCCCTGCCTGTATCTCCCCGCGTTCTACCAAGCTCCAACAAAAGGTGATCATGTGATTCATAATGGCCAGTGAATGGGCTGCCTTACACTGTTTGTTGTGTTCAAGGGTCTCTGGCCAAGGAAATGAGTGGGGCCTGAAATCTAACCATGCTTCTCTCCTCAAGCTGTGTACCTTGGCATGGGGTGTATATGCCTGAAGAAAGGTCACCTTTTTCAGTTCTCATAAAGGCTCCATCTGTTTGCCAAGCTGTTCACCTGCAGGGCTGTATCTACCTAGTGGGGAAATCATTTGCTCATTTGTACAAAGGCTCTGGAGCCATATGGACTAACAAAGGCCATGCCAATGAGATAACTCCCTACCCCTTGCCTCAGTGACTGTTTCATAGATGGACTCAAGCTCAGAGATGGTCACAGTCCTCTCCTGGACTTTCAAATGACAATTAGCTAGAAACGCTGCATTTAATGGCATGGGTTGCTAAGCAAAAAGGATGGTTACAGCTGTATTTCTCACTTTGTTGGGGAGCATTAAGTAAAAGCACAAAGGAAAGGAGAGCTGAGAGGTGGAACAAGAACAAGCCCGGTTTGAACCCGAGTTCAGCTCTCACTGAAATCTCAACATGCATTACCCAGTTACACAAGTCAATGGATTCTTTAATTAGCTTGGTACAAGTTGAGTTTCTATTGTGTTCAACTGAGAGAGTTCTGATACACACTAGTGGTATTAGTTCAGTTGTTAAAATTTACTGGAAGTGCCATTGTGCATAATGGAATACTGCAATTCCTCCCTTAATAGCAGTGCTACTGGTTACTGTGAAATAACAGTCATCTGTTGCTTTGCAGTTTGAACCTGTATGTAAAGGCTAATGTTTTCAGAGCAAATGACTAATTATAGTAGGCTGAAGTTAGTCAGGAAAGGATCTCTGAAGATAAATGTGTGCCTTTGCCTAATTCCAAGGTAATGAAGCAGGATTGAGTTAAAAGTGAAATGAGATATTTCAGTTTGAGGAGATAACATGAATAAAGGCACAAAGGAGCAATTTAGAGACCTATATTTTGACTCCTTTCAGTTGCAAGTGAATGAATTTATTAGCTCAATATTGAATATCTCTATGGGTAGTCTGGAATCAGGACTTGTATTTAGACATGATTGTCAGAAATCTCTCTCCGCCACCCCGCACTGTGTCGTGTGTGTGTGTGTGTGTGTGTGTGTGTGTGTGTGTGTGTGTATAGTATAGGGAACAGCCTCCTCTTTGTTATTCTAACAAAATCTTAAGTTTATGCTATGATTGATGTTCTTACATGATTGATCATGGGTCTAATCCTCACTAGATGATCTGATTGGCCAGGGAAATATGAGGCTCAGACCAGCAATGCCCTGACTACAAGTTCAACCCTGGAGTGGAGGATGGAGGCAACACCATCTGACCTAACACACTGATAAGTGGTTACCCAAATCGAGGGGGGTAGCCATTACTAGACAAGAAAGATAGGTAATGGGTAGGTAAACATTCAATGTCCATATAAGAGAGTAATGGCTGGCTAGATGGCAAGGAGGTAGTGTATTAGACAGCATGAAAAATGAGGATAGATAAATGAAGGGACCAAGTCCAGGAAATAGTCGAGTAGTTTAATTGTGAGGTATTTGAACACCAATGTCGCACCTACAAATGGAGTTTACATATCTGATTAGCATTAGATAAATGTCTGTAAGCTTCTCTTAAACAGGGTGATTATGTAACTTTTATTCTGAGGTGGGTTACTTTTGAGAGTAAAAGGAAACAATCTCAGTGACTAGACTAAAAGAATGAGCATAAATTAAGACTTTCCTCCAGAAAACTGAGGCAAAATGTTACCTTTCTTCTGAGCAAAGTGGTCAGAAAGAGTAGCTTACATACACATTTTATGTGTAGTACCATTTGACCTTGTTAACATAGACAGAATCAATTCCAAGAATCTGTGACTATCCTTAAGGCAGTCACTCGTCACTGAACATAAGAAGGACCAGGTAATTGGCAGAAAAATCTTTCCCAGAGTTGAATGTTTTATCAGATGGTAATTTGCAAAGCCAGTTGGATCCCTTGAGAAGAGTTAGATACAGTATACACAGAGCAAAAGTAGTCAAAATAAAGCAGAATTTAAAAGAAACTCACAGGTAATGCAGTGTATTAATTGGTATAGGCTAAGCTCTGTAAATGATAGAACAAACTCATACATCTCAAACAATAGACGTTTTTATCTCCTTCCTGCGACAGTACAAAGTGGGTATTCCTGGTCAGTGGGAAGCTCTAAGCACACAGTTATTCTGGGAGCAGGACTCTCCCACTTTCTCTGCTTTTCCCAAAATTCTAATTATCATTAGTAACAGCCAGCAAGACACAGAAGAGAATGGAAGAACCACAGTGTTTTTTAAGAGTGTTGACCAGGAGTTAGTGATTCACATCATTTCCACATACTTTTGATTAATAAGAACTGGTCAAAGGAGATACCTAGATGCAAAGTAAATTTGGGGTTGGGATTGGGGTCCTGGGAAAGGTAGTATGGCAGGGACACCAACACACAAAGGGACTTTTAGAAGCCAACTAGTCATCTTTGTTCTAGGCCATAAGAAGAGCCATCAGCAAAGAAAACCCAAGAGGTAGTGAGATGAACAGTGGTGAGTGAGTTAGAAATTGACATTCACTTAACAAGCAGACAGAGAAACACTGAGTCAGCCTTCTCAGCCTAGCCTTTAAATATTGGTTGCTTGCTTGCTCTCTGCTTAGAAGAGTTACTACATGCTTACATGCTTATATGCATTAATCTGGGGAAATTATCAAAGAATTCTGTGACTTGACCAAGCTTAAGAACCACTACTTCAAAGTTTCCAAGCAACACTGTCCATTTTTATGGCTTTGATTACACTTTTCAGAGATGATTCCAGCATCTGTTTATCCAGTACAGATTCTCTCTTGAGCTCCAGCCTGGCACACATAGTGCCATTGAATAGTACCACTCTGCTATGTTATAAACACAAACAACTCAGTATCCCCATGCTGCATTCATTCTGCCTGCTCCCCTTGTATTTTCCATAACAGTGAACAACACTACTGTTCAGCCAGATGCCCAAATGAGAAGCTTGGGAATCACTCCTGAATCCTCTTTCATACTCCCCCATCTCCCAAATAATTGATCACGACTACAGCTGAAGTTCTATGTCTGGAATCTACCCATGTGTCTCCAGCCCACTGCAGGTATCATAGCCCAGCTTTTCTCACCTAGGTTTTCACTGGAGCCTCCTAACTACTCCTGCTGCTATTTATTCTTCAAACTTTAGACAATGTGGTCACTTTGCAGTAAATACATAACTAAATCACATACTCAGTTTAAAATATTTAATGGTTTTCATTATTACTTCCAGAAAAAGACGTAGTCTCCTTAATACAGCCTGTGAAACCCTTCTCAGTCAGCTTCCATTCAGGCAAACAGATTCCACATAAAGTAACTTAAAGGAGCAAACAGTTACAAGGAAGCTAGAAGAAAACAGCAAACAATAATAAAGAGGCTGGAAGAAATGAAGAGAAAACAAGGGATGCTTAGCCAACCAGAAGTGCACAACGGGAAGAAGCCACCACTCCTCTAGGTTGGTGTGAGAAAAGAGCATAAGTAATGTTACCAGAACCAGAGTCAAAGATTACTGGCATCAGTGGAAACTACTGTGGGAACTTGCCCGTTAGGAGCATGGATCAGGGATGAAGAGAGTCTGGTGGGAGCTGGAATCATGGAGGAGATGCAGCCTCTGCTGAGAAAAGGAAGCAAAACACCTTGGCTTCTCCTCTCCCATCCTGTAGTCTTAGGTGAGAGCACTTTCATCTCTGAACATAACTACAAGCCAGAAAGGCTGAGGGATGTATGTTGCAGAACACAAGAAGTTTGGGAAATGATTGTGCATAAAGCTTCATATTCTGCCCTCTGCTTCCCTTTGTAGCCTCAGCCCTTGATGCTGTTCCTTCTCTTGTATGCTCTGGACCTCACGGGACAGGCTTCATTTCAGTTCCTTAGTGCACTCTCTCTGGTTTCTCTGTGCTTGTGCACCCTGTAACCCCTAATTAGTGGCTTACAGAAGTCACCCTTTTATCTTCTCTCACTTGTCTGAGTATCTCCTAACTATGCTTTGGGTCTTGGCTTGGATATCACTCTTTTGGAAATTCATTTTGGTCCCTATATGTGGATTAGGTACCCAGGACCTGAACTCTTAATAATCTTTAAATCCCTATCACAACATTTATTTTAACAATTCAAAGAATGATATAAAAATAGATTATAGTTTCCTATTTATGAGTCATAAATTCTGTGAGATCAAGGAAAGAGCTCCATGCCTACTAGTCACCATCATATGCCCCGTCTCTGGCAATAGGAGGTGTTCGACAAATATCAATTAACTGAGTAGGGTGGATCAATAAATGAAGGCACATGAGTCAGGGAATGGCAGTGGTCAAAGAGGAGCAGTGCAGGTCTCTGCTCAAGGGCGATTACATGAATTACTGTTAGGACTTCATTGTTCTTAGGTTCTGAAAGACAAAAGTTATTGTTCAAATTTTTCATGGTATCCCAATGTATGATTGCTACTTTGGTTTTAATGCTTACTTATTTTACCTCTACCTTTACAGGAATTTCCTGGCTCCTTCCCTTAGTCAGCACACATTATACTATATGAAATAGGTAAAGGATAATAAAGACACAGAAACCAAGAGCCTGGCAAAATGGCTATTATACCAGTCTAAGTAGAGGTTATAGGCGAAGTAAATTAAATATGAGAAAAGAGAAATCATGAGAATATAATTTAAACCTGAAAATCGTTTAATTTAGATATAATTCTGTAAAAAAACTAACCATAAAAGGCTATGGTTATCTGGGAAATTAGTAGCAGAATTTATTACAATCGGGATTAGATACCTCTTTTTTAACAATAAAGATAATACAATGCAAATGATAACTTCTCATTTGGACTTTTGAGAAAACAAGAAAAAATTTGGCAGAAGAAAATGTTAAAACCAAACTACAGAATAAAGAACACAGAATTTGCTCATATATTTTAAAAAATAAATATATATAACTCAAATTACAAATAAGATTCACTATGGTTTGCTTTTAATTACTATTTCCTTACCTTTAAGTCAACCCTCAGTCACAAGTAAGTCAATTGGTATCTCTGTCCTTATCTTTCTCCTCTTATTTTCACATAACAGTTTTGGCACCAGAAGCTGAGACAACTCTCCTATGAAATGTTATTATTTGATTCTATGTTGTAATGATCATTCTTCATTAGATAACCCATCTTTTGAATTTTATTTCTATTTTACCTAACAGGTACATTATTTTTTATTAACGTGCATTTGTTCTTGCCTGTGATATGTGTATTCCTAATTTCTGCTACACAGATTGAAGGTGAAACATTTTAGGATTTCTAGTATGACTAACTTCATATGTGAATGTGCTATGCTAGTAATCTTTGCTTCCGTGTTGGAGGGGATTTCAATTACTCCTATCTATGAGCACACCATCTTCTAGAGTAGTCCATGGAGAATTTCTTGATATACAATGCACTTTCCTGATGGGTGTTTCTTGTCTCTATATTACAGTTATTAACCTGAGCAGCTAGAGATGAAATCTCTTACTCTGTAATGAAACACTGCCTCACTACATCTTTGTCTACTAGTTATTGGTTCAATATAATCTCAACATTAAATAAAGAAGTAAAGTAAAACTGAAGTAGAATTTTCTGTAAACATCACTTGTTTATAAAAGATTATTGAGTTAAGTCATAATAAATAGCAACTTAGGTACAAAATAGTGTCTTTTATGTTCTCTAAAAAATGCTGGTTGAGCAAATTTATCATTAAATCGATCTTGTGAAAAAGAATATTCAAAATCAATAACACATGTGCATTAACATATAAACTGGTGATTGTCTTATTCAAATGTAAAATATGCAATTATTGTACTTGTAAAACACTTGAACCATTTGAAGCTGACTTTATAAAAACTAAAATAGGTCTTCAAACAAGAGAAAGTAACTATAGACGTAAAGGTTAAGGTCAGATAGCATGATTTCCCAGGAAAGAATTATTATATCTCTGTTACCTTTTCACCCAATTGCCCACACTGTTGCCCACAAAGCAATTGTGTAGCCCAGAAAACCAATAACAAATAAAATATAACCACAAGAGTTCATAGCTAGACTTCCCAGTTGAAGAGAAGTTCTATTGAAGAAGCTGATTTTATGATGCTCTGTGAGTAAGGAAACATACATTTTCCAAATACAGATATGGCAGAGCTGCCTGAAAATTCTGGCTAGATGGAACCAAGAGACACTTTTATTTAATAGAGATAAATAATCTTACCTCATTGAGTTGCTGTGAGAATTAATATAAAATAAAATATATACGATACCTGTGATTGGTTAAATTTTGTTCCCTTAAAAATTTATATTTTGATGGTCTAACCCCTAGTACCTCAAAATGAGATCCTATTTGGAGATAAGATTTTGCAGATGTAATTAGTTAAGATAAGGTTATACGGGAGTAAGTTGAGCTCCTAATCTGGTGTGACTGGGGTCCTCGCAAAAAGGCAGATGAAAGCAGAGAGTGGCTTCATCTTCTAACAGCCAAGGAACACAAATGATTGCCAGGAAACTATCAAAATCTAAGTGACAAACATGGAACAAATCCTTCCTCACAGCCCTAAAAAGGAACCAATGCCACAACACCTTGATTTTGGACTTCTAATCTTCAGAACTGTGGGACAAGACATTTCTGTGGTTTAAGCCACCCAGTTTCTGGCACTTTGTTACGGCAACCTAAAAACACTAATACAGTACCTAAGACACACCATGGGAATTCAGCTGGTGCTACTGGGTGAGTGACATTCTCATGTGAACACATTCAAATCCATAAAAGGGATGCAGTAGCATATTAAGTGCTGTATCAAAGTTTCATAGCAGTTTTGAGAGCTAGAATTGCAAATTTCTATTCTAGTTTCTTGGAAGCTAAAGGAGAGTGAGATAGAAATCTGAGATCCAAGGAACTGGGATATTTTACAGGACCCTAGCAAAGGACTCATAGGGATTCAATTGTTCATTCAATTGACAAGAAAGACCTTTGATCACAAAGAATAAAAACATTAGTTCAAATCATTATTTATCATTTATTGAATATCTATACATTTAAGCATTAGATATAGAGGGCAAAATAGTAAGTACTCATGCCTTTTGTGGTCAAGAGCTAAGAGTTTTGGTGGGAGAAAGTCATTAAAAAAATCTATCAGGGGATATGAAGTAGAAATGACTGGTAATAAGTAAAATAATTCAAGATACACTGAGGATTAAGATAAGGCATGAAACTGTATACATGCATTGTTTCTAATTGTCAGCATAAAGTTGTGCTGAGCCACTAAAGTAAATTTTCGGCTCCTTACAGGGCAACTTTGCTGTTTGGGCTGAACAGTGAAATTGTACATAAATGAGATCAATGAGTGATCACATGAGTAAGTCATTACAGTATTAGTTCTCCAGATTTTTCTATGTGCCTGACACTTAAGGCACAAGTGTTTTGGTTGGGTTACTTATTTGCTTCTGCTGAATACCTGTATCATTATTTTGAGTGAAATTATTTATGCAGGCCTAAAGTTTATATATCTTTTCTTCTAGTAACTTTTTAAAAAAAATTCTACAGGGATAGAGTCCCTTCTAGGCTGTTTTAAAAATTCTCTTCCCTAAAGTTCTGTTAACAAGATAGTGCAATGGAAGACACCCCAGCACCACTTACCCAACAAAAGTGCAACTTTTAGAAACTATTCAAAGACAAGAATATCTCCCTGAATTCACCAGAACTTGAGGAAGAAGCATATAAATTCCACGGACCCACAGAATCAAGAGAAGATACAACAAGAAATGGTTATTTTAGACTGCACCACCCTCTCCCCTAGTCAGCAGAAAGGTACACACAGAGAATTTCATAGATCTAAGGTTTCCAAAGTGGGAGGAGGGAATGATACGCAGATGTTTCACCTACCCACTAGTCTGAGAATCTTCACTAGAAGTCAACTGCTGTACCATTTCGTGGCAATTTTTGGGAATGCCAAGAAGACCGACCACCTGGGGTGAACCAGGAACACTAATTATAGTGAATGGTACAGTTCTTGATGGCTGCTAACTTCATGTCCTAATCAGTAGGGATACCAGGCTAAGGAGATGGCCTGGTGATATAGCAATGCAGGGTGACAGGATCTGCAGAAAGGCCTGAATCCCTGGCTATAATGCCAACAAAGCCCTGGTGCTCTCACAGAGCCCTTTTCTGACTCAGAAACAACTGAAAGGCAGCAGCTACTCAGTTTCAGTACTTGGTTAAGTCTTCCCCAGACTGAGAAACAATGGCAGACTAGTGATATATAGCTCCAGTGCAGCATTTGAGTTCCTATGCTCACTATAAGTCTTTCTCAGACTGAAAAACAATGGCAGAGCAGTAATTTAGTTTCAGTGAAATGTTTTCAGTTTTAGTGCTCACAGTAAGTCCTCCTCAGAATGAAAAGCAATAGCAAGTCAATAATTAAGTTTCAATATTAAATAATAAAGGTCTAACATCACCAAATAACAACACGTACAATATCTGGAAGAGGTGGCCTTTTCCATACATGTTCAGGCATCGGTATAAAAATGCAAAATTTTTAAAAACTTAGAGAAATATGACATCACCAAAAGAAATCAACAAAGCTTTAGTAATGAATCCAGAATAACTAAAGATCTATAAAAGCTTGAAAAATAATTTATAATAATTCTCCTAAAGATGTATTAGTAATCAAAAGAAAATACAGATAGAAATAAATAACATTTGGAAAATAATCTAGGAACAAAATTTAAAAATGGGCAAAGAAATAGAAACAAAAAATACAAAATCTAGGAATAAAGAATACAATAACTGGACTGAAAAAAAAAACTAGTTAGAAAACTTCAAAGCATAATCAAACAGAGAAAAGAAACAGAAAGCTCCAAGATGAACTATATGAAATTACCCAATCACCCAATCAGAGTAGCAAAAAGGAAAAGAACAAAAAAGAGAAAAGAAATCTGATACCATCAAGCAAACTAACCTTCACATAATAGAAGTTCCCAAAGAACGCAAGAGAGAAAAACGACTGGAATACATATTTAAGAAAATAATGGCTGAAAATTTCCCAAATCTGGAGAAAGGAGACAGCATTCAGATATAGGAAGCTTAGAGGTAACCAGTCAAATTTGGCCCATAAAAGAATTCACCAAGATACATCATAATTAAATTATCAAAACTAAAAGACAAAGACAAAATACGTCAACTTTAAAGAATAAGGAAACATCGCATTCAATGAAGGTTCAGTACCGTTGTTAGCAGATTTCTCACCAGAAACCCTGCAGGCCAAGAGGGAGTAGAGTGATTTATTCAAGGTGAACAAAAACATATGCTGGGGAAAGGACACCCCAGTCAATAAATAGTGCTGGAAAAATTGACATACTATACCTAGAAGAATGAAACTGGACCCCTATATTTCACTATATACAAAAATCAACTGCAAATGGATTAAAGACTTAAGTGTAAGACCTGACATTATAAAATCACTAGGAAAAACTCTTCTGCACATTGGCCTAGGCAAAGAAGTCATGACTAAGACCTCAAAAGCAAATGCAACTAAAACAAAAATAGTCACAGGACTTAATTAAACTAAAAAGCTTTTGCACAGCAATAGAAGTAATTAAGAGTGGACAGACATCCTGCAGAATGAAACAAAATATATACAAACGATGTATCTAACAAAAGACTACTATCCAAAGTCTATAAGGAACTCAATCAACTAAACAATAGCAGCAAAAATAAAAGCAAATAGCCCCATTGAGAAGTGGACAAAGGACATGAACAAACATTTTTCAAAAGAAAGCATACAAATAGCCAATAAGCATATGAAAAAGTGACTATAAGGTCACATGCACATGAATGTTCATTGCAGCACAGTTTACAATAGCAAAGACCTGGAACCAACCCAAATGCCCATCGATGATAGACTGGACAGGGAAAATATGGCACATACACACCATGGAATATTATGCAGCCATCAAAAACGATGAGTTCATGTCCTTTGTAGGAACATGGATGAACCTGGAAACCATCATTCTCAGCAAACTGACACAAGAACAGAAAATCAAACACTGCATGTTCTCACTCATAGGCAGGTGTTGAACAATGAGAACACATGGACACAGGGAGGGAAGCATCACACACTGAGGTCTGTCGAGGGGAAATAGGGGAGGGACAGCAGGGGGTGGGGAGTTGGGGAGAGATAGCATGGGGGAGAAATGCCAGATATAGGTGATGGGGAGGAAGGCAGCAAATCACACTGCCATGTGTGTACCTATGCAACAATCTTGCATGTTCTTCACATGTACCCCAAAACCTAAAATGCAATAAAAATATATATACATATAAAGATGCCTAAATGTATGTCTTAAAAATAAAATCAATATTTCATCAAAAAAAAGTGTTTGAAGTTACTAACTATCAAAGGAATGCAAATTAAAACCAGAGTAAGATACCATATTACCAAACAGAATGGTTATTATTAAAAATCACAACATAATAGATGTTGTTGAGGATATTAACAAAATGGAACATGTTTACACTGTTGGTGGAGATGTAAATTAGTTAAACCTCTATGGAAAACAGTGTGGAGATTTCTCAAAGAACTAAAAATAGATTTCTCATTCAATCCAGCAATGCCACTACTGGGTATATACCCAAAGGAAAAAATAATTATTCTATCAAAAAGATACTTGCATTGCTATGTTTATTGCACCACTCCTCACAACAGCAGAGAGATGGAATCAACTTAAGTGTCAACCAAGAGATGAGTGAATAAGGAAATGTGGTGTATATATACCATGGAATACTACTCGGCCATAAAAAGGAATGAAATAATTTCTTTTAAGGCAACATGTACAGAACTGGAGGCCATTATCTTAAGTACATAACTCAGAAACGTAAAGTTAATTACCACATGCTATTATTTGCAAGTGGAAGCTAAATAATGTGTACTCATGGACATATAGAGTGGATTAATAGACATTGGAGACCTGGAAGGGTGAGACAATGGGAGGAGGTTGGGGAGACGAGAAATGAATGGATACAATGTGCACTCTTTTGATAATAACTACACTAAATACTCAGAATTTACCACTATTCATCTATGTAACAAGGCAGTACTTGTACCTCATAAGCCTTTTTTTTAAAAGAAGTACTGATGAAAAAAAAAGCTATGTTAGCTGAGAATACTCTAAGCAGCCAATCTATCCTTTGAACATAAAGGAGAAATGAAGATTATTCCAGACAAATAAAAGCCAAAGGAATTTATCAACACCAGACATGTCTTACAACAAATGCTAAAGGGAGTTTTTCAATCTGAAAGAAAATGATGCTTGCATGTAGCAAAAAATGAAAAAGAAAAAAAGAGAAAGGAAGGTATAACAATCACAAGTGAAAGTGAGAACACAGACAGATTTAGAACATTTAAATCCTGTGATTATTTTATGGAAGTTACATAGATCTTAAACATGAAGACTAAAAGACAAAACAACTTATAATTGAAGACAATAGTAAGTACCAGGGCTTAAGAGGCAATATAAAATGATGTAAATTGAAACATCAAAATGTCATATTTGGGGAAGGGAATGGTGTTAAAGTGTAGGGTTTGTTTTTATTACATTTATTTACTTTGCAGTCAAATTCAGTGTTAATCAATTAAAAATAACATAACTATTATTTGTTTTTTTTAAAAGCTTAATGGTAACCATAAGAAAAAAAATTAATAAATATACTAAAAATGATTGGCAGTGAATCAAAATATGCCACTAGAGAAAATTAATCACAAAAGAAGACAATAGGAGATAAAGAAACAAACAAAAAAAAGATATACAAAACAACCAAAAAAATCTAAACTAAATGGCTCTAATAAACCCTTATCTAGTAATACTAACCTTGAATGTAAATGAATTAAATTACCCAACTAAAAGACATTGAGTGGCTGAATGGGTGAAAAACAGTATCTGAGGCATGCTTTCTATTAGATACTTATTTGATCTAGAAAGACGCACATAGACTGAAAGTATGGGAATGGAAAGGCATATTCCATTCAAATTAAAGCCAAAAATAGCAGAAGTAGCTATATTTGTATCAGATAGAGTAGATATTTGGTAAAGAATGGTTTAAAAAATATTGATTAAGGGGTTAATAAAGCTAGAAGATAGAATAATTATGAATATATGCACCTAACACAGGGGCACCTAGTATTTAATATTAACAGCTCTAAAGGGAGATGTTGACTGTAATACAATTATACTGGGGGGACCTCAACACCCCACTTTCAACAACAAAGTTGTTTCTGGTAGAAACTTTCTGGTTTCTGGTAGAAAGTTTCTGGTAGAAAATCAACAAAGAAATGTCAAAGTCAAACAGTACACTAGACAAAGTGGGTCTAATAGACATTTACAGAAAAAAACTATGGAACACACATTTTTCTCAATAGTACATAGAACAGTTTCCAGGATAGACCATACATCAGGTCAGAAAGCAAGTCTTTACCAATAAATGCATACAACAAAAAGTAAAAAGGTCTTCCATATATAATTTAACATTACACCTTAAAGAACTAGAAAAATAAGAACAAACTAGACTCAAAATTAGTAGGAGAAAAAACATAATATCAGGCAGAAATAAAAACATGGAGATTAGAATACACAAGATCAATAAAATTAAGTTTTTTTTAAAGAAAAACAAAATCAACAAACTTTTAACTAGACTAAGAAAAAAAGGGAGAAGTCTCAAATAAATAAAATCAGAGATGAAAAAGGAGACATTACAACAGATACAACTGAAATACAAAGTATCATAAATGATTACTATAAACAACTACACACAAAAACTTTAGAAAATATAGAAGTAACACATACAATCTACCAAAATTGAACCATGAAGAAATAGAAAACGTGAACAGACCAATAATGAGTAACGAGATTAAAGCAGTAATAAAGATTCTCTCATCAAAGAAAAGTCCAGGACCTGACGGCTTCACTGCTGAAATCTACTAACATTTAATGAACCAATATCAATTTTCAAACTCTTCAAAAATGTTGAAGAAGAAATAATATATCAAAAATTATTCTACGAGGCCAGCATTGCCTAACAAAATAGTAGCATACTGAAATCAACAACATATTAAAAAGACAACTTACCATGATCACTTGGGATTCATCCCCAGGGACGCAATGATGCTTCAATATACACAAATCTATAAATATAATACATTAACAGATTCAAGGACAAAAACCGTATGATCATTTCAATAGTTGGAGAAAAGGCAATTGATAAAATTCAATATGTCTTTAATGTCTTTATGGTTAAAACTCTCAACAAATTAGGTGTAGAAGAAATATATCTGATCATAATAAACATCATTTATGACATACTGGCAGCTAATATCATACTGAATAGGAAAGAGTTTAATGCCTTCTCTCCCAAGAATGGAACAAGACAAGGATTTCCACTTTTACTGTATTCAGCATAGTACTGGAAATTCTCACTGGAGCAATTAGTCAAGAGAAAGAAATATTGGGAAAAATAAGTCTAACTGTTCCAGTTTGAAGACAACATGATCACATATTGTCTTTGAGATGAGAATCTCAAAGACTTCTCCAGAAAACTATTAGAACTAATCAATAAATTCAGTAAAGTTGCAGGATACAAAATCAACATACGAAAATCAGTAGCATCTTTATATGCCAATAATAAACTATCTAAAGAGAAAAATCAAGAAAGTAAACCCATTTATAATAGCTACCAAAAAAAGCTGGGAATTAATTTTGCCAAGGACGTTGAATATTTCTACGATGAAAACTATAAAACACTGATGACTGAAATTGAAGAAGACATAAAAAATTGAAAGGTAGTCCATGTTCATGAATTGGAAGAAATAATATCATTAAAATGTTCATACCACCAAAGTGACTTGTATATTCAATGAATTCCCCATCAAAATACCAATGACATTCTTCACATAAATAGAAAAAACAAAACAAAACCTTCGTATGAAACCACAAAAGACTCTGAGTAGCTAAAGTAAGCTTGAGGAAAAAGAAAAGCTGGAAACATCACACAACCTGACTTCTAAATATAATATAAAGCTACAGTAACCAAAATAACATGTGACTAAAATTAAAACAGATAAATTGGGCAATGGAACACAATAGAGAACTCAGAAATAAATCAACACATTTATAACCAACTGATTTTCAACAAAAGTGCCACGAACATATATCTTGGAAAAGACAATCCCTCATAAATGATGCTAGGACTGAATATCCACATGCAGAAGGAAGAAACTGAACCTTAACTCACCCTATACAAATATCAACTCAATAAGAATTAAAAAGTTAAATGTAACACCTGAAACTATAAAATTACTGAAAAAGAAAACATAGAAAAAGTGTTTAATGACGTTGGTCTGGAAACATATTTTTTTTGGATAGAACTTTAACAGTACCAGCAACAAAAGCAAAAATTAACAAATGAAATTATATATTTTTAAAAAGCTTCTGCACAGCAAATGAAACAATCAACAGAGCAAAGAGGCAAACTACAAAATGGTAGACAATATACGCAAACTCTCCATTTGACAAGGGGGTTAATATCCAGAATATATAACAAACTCAAACAACTCAATAGCAAAAAAGCAAATAATCTACTGTATAAATGAACAAAAGCTCAGAAGATACATTTCTCAAAAGAAAATATACAAGTGGCCAGCAGTTATGTGACAAAATGCTCAACATCAGTAATCATCAGGGAAAGGCAAATAAAAACCACAATGAGATATCATCTCACCCCATTTAGAATGGCTATTAGAAAAAACACAGAAATAGCAAATGCTGGCCAAGTATGTGGAGAAAGGGGAACTCATACAGTTTTGATGGAAATGTATTTTAGTACAGTAAATTTTAAAAATAGTATAGGAAGTCCTCAAAAAATTAAAAATAGAACTACCATATGACTCAGGAATTTCACTGAGTATATATTCAAAGAAATTGAAATAAGTATGTTGAAGAGGTATCTGTGCCCTCATATGTATTACAGCATTATTCACAATAGCCAAGAGATGGAATTAACCTGTGTTCATCAATGAATGAACGAATAACAAAATTGTAGTATGTATACACAATGCAATATTATGCAGCTATAAAAAGAAATAAAATTCTGTTATTTGTGGCAATGTAGATAGACCTGGAGAGCATGTTAGAGTAAAATAAGCCAGGCACAGAAAAATTAATACTGCATGATGTGACTTACAGGTAGAATCCAGAAAAAGTGATCTCTTGGAAGTAGAGAGTAAAAGGTGGCTATTAGAGGCTGGAGAAGGGAGAGGGAGGGCAAGAGGAGGAAAGATCATCAAAGGATACAAAGTTAAAGTTAGGAAAAATTCATTTTGGTGTGCTGTTAGATAGTAAGGTGACTATGTAAGATGCTAACAACAATGTGTTGTCTATTTCAAGATAGCTAGAAAAGAGGATCTTGAAAGGTGTCACAATAAAGAAACAAGAAAGTTTGAGGCAATGAACATGTTAACTTTGTAATTATTACACAAGGTGCACATGCATTGAAATGTCACACAGTACCCCATAAAAATGTGCAATGATTATGTGTCAATTCTGAATAAACAAACAAAAATCTTCTTCCTGTGGTTCTTACCACAGAGATCAGCTTTTTTTCATTCATAGCTATTTAATTGAATTTATCAAATTGTATTGTGGTTAGTTGTTTCTTATTCATTGTTTTAAATAGTGTGTGTGCTGAATGGAACCATTTTACTTTTGCACTTCTAAATATATTTTTAGGAGCCAAACATACACTCTGTGTGGAGTACCCACATCGTGAAGTGCATTCTTCTGTTAGGAAAGCAACAACAGAATAAAACAAAAATCAAAGCAGCAGAGTGTGTTATCAGGGACATACAGTGGCAACCACTAAGCAGCTGTCCAGTTAAGACAAGTAATTCTTGGAAAGAGCTTGCAGTCGGGTGGATGTGGGCCTGCATGTTGACAGAGCATAACAGTGCAATTTTACAGACTACACAATTGAGAGGTTCTGTTCACAGGTGGAGGCGGGTGGTAGGCTTGGCAACAGCTCATGAGGCTGGAGGCTCAGGGACAGTACTCTGATTCTGGGCTGTATGATGAAAACCTAAGATGTGCTGCAGGTGGTGGCTAAATAACTCCAGCTGTGGGGGATTGGCAGAGGCAAGAAAATAGGCAGATGATTACATGGACTGGAAACAGGAGCAAAGATTCAGAGATCTGGGTGGGGGATCAGGACAAAAAGAATGCAAAATACAGTCCAGTTTCTCCCTAAAGGGCAGGATTTAGGCAAGAGTTGTGGCAACAAATCAGGGACAATGAGCAACAAGGCAATGTAATTGCAGGGGTAACAATAATATAGACTTTTGGAGGCAAAAGAGCCTAATATTCCTCCTGCTCTCTTGCCAAGGACTAAAAATGACTTCAAGCAGAGTGGATGCTAGCAAGAACACCTGGTTAAAATGAGGTATAAGGTTGCCAATGAAGACAGTTTATAACAAAACATGTATATATTTAGAAAGATCTAACATATAGTTTGCAAGATGAATTTTAACAAGGGAATTTTGATAATTTTCTGAAAAGTTTTCAATTCATGGCATAGCTAGATTATAATTATGATTCATGTATGCCAGGGCATTACCACCTCTTCAAATAAAGTTAACATATCTCATTTACATTTTATAGAGAAAAATAAATGATGACACAGGGAAATCAGATGTCATTGTCATTTCTACTTGTTTCAAGGAGCTCATTGTTTTTTCAGGCTAAACTCAGCCACTGAAACTTTATAGTCAAGCATTAAAATAACTAGGGAAATAAACTTACTGGGCAAAGATCCTAGCAGATAATTCTGGAAACAGGAGAGGGAAGAAAATCCTTTAGAGTCTAAAGTAAGATAGAATCATGGATCTAGATTAAGGATTTCCTTTGAGTCATTAGGAAAACAAGACAATCTCTATATAAGCAAATGCTTGATTAGAAAGAAAGGTTGTAAACATTTTAAGTTTATTTTTTAAAATAAATTGGTCCAGATATTAGTTGAGTTTAAGGCAGTGGTTTGCAAAATATGTTCTAGGAACCAGCAGCACCAACATCCTGCAAAAAATTGTTAGAAATGCAAATTATTAAAGCCTACCCCAGACCTATTGAATCAGAAACTCTTAGTATGGGGCCAGCAATCTGTGTTTTAAATAGTTTTCCAGCTGGGGTTGACATATTTAGCAAATAAAGGTACAGGACTAACAATTAAATTTGAATTTCAGATAAACAACAAAGAATTCTAAATATAAGTATATTCCTTGCAATATTTAGGACTTACAGAAAAAAAGTCAGTCTGAAATTCCAACTTAAAGGGATGCATCCTGTATATTATCTGATAACTGTTTCCAGATGACCCTGATGCAAGTCAAAATTTGAGGACCACTCTTTTAGTGTAAAAATAACATTTTTTTATAAAAGAAAAACCATTTCCTATGCCATACAGAAGTCCCAAGGTGTCTGGTAACATACTAAATTCAATCCCAAAATATTTTTGTTTGTCCAAATATGTTTGCTTTGTCCTTTGTGTTTTGATGTTTGAATTAACTGCAAGATAAAAAATATAAAATTTTATGTAAAATCGGGGTATGGATCGTATTTTATTATTGTCAGCTATTAAGAGTATCAGCAAGCGGCCTCCCATATTCCAGAGTCCCTTCCACTCTTCATTGTGTCTCTACTGTGAGTCTAGATGTTGTAGTTGTATGGTTTTCATTTTCCCAGGTTAGGATTGCATTACTTGCTTGGGAAGCCTTAGACACGGAAGTTTGTAATCTCTTCCTTAAAGTTTTCCCTCTACATACGAACCTTTTGGAATATAAAACATCTCAAGGATTTCATATGAGAAACAGGGATATCATGTCATCAGATACATATCCCAGAAAATGAGTCAATAGAATTAGTAATCAGCATTGAGGTAGACTTCAGTCTGGAACCATGAAGCTTAAATTTTACAAAAAACAACTTAAGAAAAAAAATTGGTTAATTTTGTTTGTTTCACTTAAATAAAAAAACATGTTTCCCCCTTCTCTTGGTAAAAAAATGCAGATTTCAACTTTGATGATATGTTTTAGTGAGGAAAATAATATCAATATAAAAACGGACAGTGTTTTTAGGAACTAGAGTGTTAGCATTGGAGAATATTTAGAAAGCAAAAGCACAGAGCTTGATTTGTAATCTATGCTGGAACCATATTCTGGGCCATAAATTGAATCTAGATTATGTCTATGCAACCAAAGAATTGTGAATCGCTAATCATTTCCTTGTATCAATTTGAACTCACTTGTGGACGTCTAGAATCAAATGACTGACACCTTGGAATATGGTTCCTGGCACACCTCAAAATCATTGTGGCTAACGAAGCAACGCAATTTAGATATTGCTTGATTTATTTTAAGTAATTGAGTAAGTACTTTAGAAAATCTACCTAATTTATACTTAATCCAACTTTTTGCCTTCATGATTTGAATTCTTCAAAGTCACTTTCAATTCAAACTTTTGCAGCAATGTCCCTTTTACTATCTCAAGAGCTTTCCCAGAATAAATCTTCCCCTCTCCAAGCAAGCCTTGGAGAACATGTGCAATGCTTTTGTGACATATGGGCCTGTCTACAGTAATTAATTCCTAGTTTGTCTGACCTAATTGCTCCATGTTGGCAATTTTTGTTGTTTTATTAAAGGCAAAATTGTTAAGTACGGGCAGAATATGCCAAAATAGTGATTGCTTTTTCTGAAAGTGTGCCTTCTTCTATTATCAATTATTAAATTGTCTGTGTTTACTAAATATTTCCTAGACTGTGATCGCAAATACTATTGCATGCTCCAATTTAATTTATCTTTTTAATTATAATGATGATCAGTTGTGTTCTGAGTCTATTGTGTAGGTGGAAATCAATGTTTTTTTTCCCATGCTATGAAATTCTACATTTTATTTCTCCTACTAGGTAAAGTAGAAAATCTCTGGGCTTTCTATATTGTAAGGTAGATCAGTGTTTCTTTTTGCTGGGTTAATGAGGAAGAGTATTTTGTCTACCTTAAATTCCTTCACTTCAGGTTGGTATTTGCATCTCAGATCCATCTGGCTTTTTTGTTTTCTAACCTGCATCTTCATTTAGTTGAAACTCTAGATTAGTGGCTTACAGTAAAAACTGGTTTGAGATACAGTCAGTAATTCAGGAATTCTGACAAAGCTTGATAGTTGTCACCTTGTCCCACTTTTCGACAGAGAAAGATTCCTCAGAGGATGAATTTTATTTACTACTCTCTAGACTTGCAAGATATTTTTATAGCAATTCTCTACATCTCATCTAGTGTGTTACAGGATGTCCTACTTCCACATTCCCAAATCTAATGCTATCTCTTATGCATCAAAATACACTGGACATATATAAATAGTAAAATAGCTATATTATAAATTCACCCTTTTCTCAGTTCTCAATTCTAATATACAAAGCATTTTTAAAATCATATGGAATTTTTATAGTCTTCACAAGAAGTTTTCTCCTACAACACTTAGTTTATCTAGACAGGACCTCTCAATTTACAAAAACTTAGTGAGCTCAGAAGATGAAGCGTGGCAGCCTCTCTTTCTCTCTACCTTCCCCTGCCTCCAGTCCCACAAAACTAGAAAATATTTTTGAAACATTTCACTTGAATTTTAATATTCTATAAATAGATGCTAGGTGAATTTCTCACTCATTAAAGGCTCATTCTCATACTTTAGAGAAAATATGAACACATTCCAGAACAAGTAGTCCTGTCTCAGCTTTCACTGGCAGATTGAATTTCCCAGCAAGATAATAGATTTGAAAAACAGATGTTGTTCAGGGTTGGGGGATAACAAATTCTAAATACCTTTGGCCTAGAGGATTTGATTGTAATTTTGTTTTCTTAAGTACAAAAGAAATGCACTTCTACATAAGGCATAATGTTACTCCCTTAGGGGTTGGAGAACAGGAGTTACAGGAAGGGAAAGTCCAAAAGCCTGCAGCCAGAATTTCCAATCCTAAAATACTGTGGGGGCAAGGGGTCTTCAGAAGATGAGAGAGAAAGGGAAAATAAGTATGTCAGGTGCTAGCATACTTGCCCTAGCACCTCCACCTTACACTTTTATCCTAGCCTATGGGGATAAGAAAAGGGGGCTTTAGAAACATTCAGAGAACTCAAAACTTGGGATGTTTTACCCAAAATATACTTCGACATATTTTGAGATGGCTATTCAGAGGGTCTGTAGACAGTAACATCCTTCCCATAGTCTACCTTGCCATGTTCCAAGCCCCCATTATTTTGGTAACCTGAATATGGGATAAAATGTGACCCATCTGACCCTTTCTTTGAGTTTTTTTATATTTTTTATAATTCCTGTGCACCTGTGTGCATGTAAATAAATTTTGTATGCCTTTTCTCCTGTTAATCTGTCTTTTCAGTTGATTTTCAGAAAACATTCAGAGGGTAAAGGGAAGGTTCTTCTTGGCACCTACACATACTCCTATTAATAGAAGCCCTGCCTAAGGCCACTGCCACACTGTGATGGGTGATTGTGCAGTCCAACATGCATAAGGGGGGATTGAGAGATGAAAATAAACCAGTAAGATAATGGTATAATTTGCCTGTATCCCAACCCAAATCTCATCTTGAACTGTAGCTCCCATAATCCCCACATGTTGTGGGAGAGGCCCAGTGAGAAGTAACTAAATCATGGGGGTGGGATTTTCCGATGTTGTCCTTGTGCTAGTGAATAACTTTTAGGAGATCTGATGGTTTTATAAAGGGACACAAGCACTCTTGCCTGCTGCCATGCAAGACATGCCTTTGCTCCTTCTTCACCTTCCGCCATTATTGTGAGGCCTCCCCAGCCATGTGGAACTGTGAGTCTATTAAACCTCTTTTCTTTGTAAATTACCCAGTCTTGAGTATGTCCTTATGGCAGTGTGAAAACGGACTAATACAGATAGTCTCAGATGAGAAGATTTTTATATAAGGTCAAGAGGCCCACCTTAATATCTAGGACTTTGGGAGATTATCTCAAATACATCCCTGATACTAGCTTTTGAGGCTCATTCACACTGACGTGAATATAGCACAAATTAGGCTAGGTGGCATTGGGTTCAGTTCTTCAGTACATTTATTTTCCTTGTAATGACAGTAGGTTTCAAAACATCCCATTTATCATTCAAAGAATATTTCCAGCAGTATCATTTACATTATCCCAAAATTGAAAATAAAATTGACCATCAAAAGGTAAAATTAAGTTTGATATATTAATACAATAAATTTACAATAAAATTAAATTTTAAGGTGTATTGGACATATAGGGGCAATGGGAAATAATCCAGTAAAAATGAAAAATTAAACTAGATCTATGTATAAAAACATGGATGAATTTTGCAAATATATTATTAAGTAGGAGAATCAAGAAACAAATCTTTACTTAAAAAATGATTTTATTTGTATATATTTTAAAGATAGGAAAAATGAAACTAAATTATATTATTTAGGGATGCATATTTCTGTAATAAATCTACGTAGGCAAATAAATTAACTGCCACCATTGTCAGAATAGTGGTTGCCTCTGGGGGTTGGAAAAGAAAGGTGCTTTGTATAGGTTCACAGAGGCTTTAAGTGTGCTGGAAATGCTTTTTCTTTTTTTTTTTTTTTTTCTTTTTAATCTGAGTTGTGGTTTCATTGTTCTTTGGTTTATCATCCTTCAAACTATTCATGTTTTATATACATTTTTAGAAAATTGTTACAGTTTGCAATTTTAAGAAAAGTTTTAAAATCTGGGAAGTTTTTCAGAGGTCTTTATAGCAAAGGACTGCAGAGTGTGCTGACTAGCTGGGCTTGCTCCTCATGGTTGTGAAAGCTCAGCAAACTTCCCAGCACCAGGAAGAGCTAGGTGAGGCCACGTCAACCAGAGAGGATTCTCAAGCTCTGTCAAGATAAGGGGAGAAACAGAACAGACCATGAGTTGTACCAGCTTCAGTCTTCAGAAAGAGATGTCCACCCTATTTCTCCTGGACAGGTGTGCAGGAGGGGGCCCAGATCTACCACTCCTCAATGGGATTCAAAGATTATTCAGAACACACTATATTTATATATAGTCATGAATTCCTTTCATTGCATATCACCCTCCAACACACTTGGATACTATCTTGGAAAGAAGCATGGGTAGAAATATGAGATTTTTTCTTTAAAGAGACTAAGCATTTATGTAACAGGACTGTTTAAATTATTGCTTCCACAATGTTTACCAAACTGGACTAAAATTTAGATTTTCTTTTCATCATACTGAAAAGTGTGGGCTTGTAAGGAAATTTATAGGAGCAACATACAAAATAAACTACATTATGTTTAGATATTTGAATGTAGTTGAGTACATCTTTGAACCTAACAATAAATATATGTGCATATGTGAAAAATGGGAAGACAAGAGGCAATCTGTATTGTTTTTAAGCATTTAATTAAGCTTCACTAAAAAAAAGTTGGAGTCCAACTTACCCACTAATTAATTGCTTTTGCAGATATGCAATTATCTCAACCACTTTGAATATTAAGATTGTACAGCTCCTAAATTTGGTGTAGCTGAAAGGAGGTTTCTCTTTGTTTCTTTTAGCTGTGGTTTACATGAAAAACTATACTGTTTATAATTAACATTTTGCAAAGAGAACTTCAAAATACGAGTAGGAACATTTGCAATTAATTGAAGTATTGATGTTCCTTAATAACATTCATGAAATTGTAAAGAAAAATAATAAAGTAACTGAATACACTGGTGAGTCTTTTAGGAAAAAAATACTCTAATAGTTTCAATAGGTAACTCTATCCCTTATATTACTTTCTGTTTGTTACTCTGTTAGACTCAAATAATAATAATCTGTCTAATACACACCAAGTAGCTGTCACATAATGAGGTCAGCTGTGAGTTTGCTCATTCCAGAACTCTTCTAAAATAAGAAATCCACTTAAAATAGCTTTATACTTTCCAAAGCATATGCTTCAACCAATATTTGAATGAACTCAATGAATGAACAAATAATGTTAAATCTTGAGTTAAATTTTGAAGTTTATAGTTCAGAGTAATATAGTAAATAATTTCAAGAATTATTTTTAAAATCCAAATTTTGATGGTTTTTTTTGTTATATATTTACACTCATTTGCCTTAATTTCCCTAAAGACCTGTGAGAAACTGATTCTGAGACACCATATTCGTAATCCCACACATTCTTAAGTCATTCTTTAATTATATAAGGAGACATGTATTTGTCACATTTCTCCAGACAAAGAAAATGGAAATAAGGCTTGCCATATCAGGGTGGAGGATTATAATAAGCCATTTGTCACAGATTTTTCCATTTGGGTAAGGGCTTTAAACTGTATATTTCATCAATACTATTAACTTATTGTCTTAATATTTTACAGGGTCTTTTTTAATGTTAACTTACTGTGATTCTTATAACCACTCTATGACATGCAGGACAGAAATTATCACCATCTCCTTGCCCCTCATGCATCCTACTTAAAAAAGAAAAGCCCACACCTTAGAAAAAGTAACTGGATTTTTAAAGTCTATTTTGCCTGATATCAGTATAGTCACTCTAGGATTCTTATGATTTCTGTTTGCACCATATTTTTTTCATCATTTCACTAATTTGCATCATTGAATATAAAGTGCTTCTCCTGCAGATAGTGTAGAGTTAGATCTTGTTTTCTGTACAATCTAACAATTTCTCCCCTTTTTGTATTTATTAGTCAATTTATATTTAATTTTATTATTATTACTATTTTATTTGGCATAAGACAGAACTTTATTATTATAATTCTTCCAATGGGCAATTATTTGCTTCATGGTTTTTACAAATTATTAATATTTTGGGCTTCATTCAAAAAGACGTTTAACAGCTCTGTGGATATTTACTTGACATAATAAACTGTACATATATACAGTGTTCAACTTGCCACTTTTTGACATATGTACACATTAATGAAAGCATCAACACAATCAAGAAAAAGTACACGTTTCCTCACTCCCCTTTGTAATCCTTCTTTTCTGACCCTCCATATTCCTTCCCCATCCTCCGGCAACCACTGATTTGCTTTCCGTTACTACAGATCAGCTGGTTTGTTAAAATTGTATATAAGTGGGGATCCTACAGTATGTACTTATTTTTGCTGTCTGGCTACTTTCATTCGGTATAGCTAGAGACTCATCCATGTTGTTGAGTATCAACAGTTCATTCCTTTTTACTGTGAGTTTTACTCTAATTTATAGGTACACGACAATATTTTTATCCATTCATCTGTTGATGGGCTTATGGGTAATTTCTAGTTTAGGACTATGACAACTAAAACTGCTATGAACATTCTTACAAAAGTAAGGCCGGGTGTAGTGGCTCACGCCTATAATCCCAGCACTCTGGGAGGCTGAGGCGGGTGGATCACGAGGTCAAGAGATCGAGACCATCCTGGTCAACATGGTGAAACCCCGTCTCTACTAAAAATACAAAAATTAGCTAGGCATGGTGCGCACACTTGTAGTCCCAGCTACTTGGGAGGCTGAGGCAGGAGAATTGTTTGAACCCAGGAAGCAGAGGTTGCGGTGAGCCGAGATCACGCCATTGCGCTCCAGCCTGGGTAACAAGAGCAAAACTCCACCTGAAAAAAATAAAAGTGTAGAGGTAGGCTTTCATTTCTCTTGTGTAAATACTTGGAAGTGGAAAACATATGGTAGGCATGTATTTAAGTTTTTAAGAAACTTCCAAACTGTTTTCCAAAATGATTGTGCCATTTTACATTCCTACCAACAGTGTATGAGAATTTCGGTTGTTCTACATCCTCACTGACACTTCATATAATCATTCTTTTTAATTTCAGGCATTTTAATAGATGTGTAGTAGTACTGCATATGGTTTCAACCACATTTTTCTAATGTTTGATGTCAAGTATGTTCTTATTTATTTACATACTGTGTGCTTATATACTGGTACAGTATCCACTCAAATTGTTAATTTTCTATTACCCTGTGAGTTTTTTCATTGGTAATTTTTTAGAGCAATTTATATGTTGTTAATACAAATTCATTATTGGATGTTATTTGTGAATATATTCTCTCAGTATGTAATTTCTCTTTTTATTACCATAATAGTATCTTTTGAAGAGTGAAAATTCTTAATTTTGATAAAGTCCAACTTATTTATTTTTAAATGGTGTATGCTTTTGGTGTTGGTCTAAGAAATAATTGCCTAACCCAAGATCACAATGGCTTTCTCCCATGTGTTTCTTCTAAAAGTTTTATAATTTTAAGTTTCACATCTTTTGCTACAATTCATCTTATGTTAATTTCTCTACATAGTGCAAGGTACCAATCAAGGTTTTTTTTGTTTGTTTTTATAAAGTAGGTGCCAATAGATAATTACTATATTTAATAAATATGCTCCTATATAAAAAAAGAATTTGATAAGCATAGATTTGTCATACTTTTAGGCAAGTAACAACTCAATTACAAAGTTTCAAAAATTTTTGTTTAAATGAAATGCTTTCTGAAGCTTGCCTGGCAATATCTTTTTACATCAATTGGTTCCTGAAGAGCTGAAGGTAGCCACATTATCCAGGTATTTATGTGGTTTTTAAATGTGCATCAAGAAATCTTTATGAATTTTCTCAGGCCACTTAATGCCCAGTAATGGAAAGTGGGGGTGGTATGGAAGTAGGCAGGTATTGATTATAAGAAATATCAGGAACTCATCTTGCTTCAACCATTGAGCTTTTTTTTTTTTTTTTTTTTTTTTTTTTTTTCTTTGGGAACCCAGGCTTTTAAATTTTGGGAACCATGTTAACTTACAGGCAAATAAAATGAAAGCAGATGAATAGTTTCCATGTATAATTACAATCTATAAAACAACTTGCCTAGAGTCTTATTGCTAGCAGTTAAATGATTTTTTAGAATCAGAACAATTTGAACGATATTTTGCTTTTTAAAGTATCCAAGGATTATACAAACAAAATGTGTGAACATTTCATTGTATTTACATATTGTCATAGTCTCTGATCCACCAGCCTATTGTATATTTACTAACCTTGGTTCTACAATCATATATTTTGTAAAGACTTTTGCCAGATAGAACAAGTAAGGTGCATTTTAAATAAGCAAAAAATTAGAAAATGAAGCCAAATGTATCATCTACTCCAGCTAGGCATTTTGTTAATGACATCAATTGCCAGTAATAAGTTCCTAAAGCAGCACTACCAATATTTCCAAACAAAAAAATTAACGAATAGTGCAATTACTAAGTATAATTTTAAATCTGACAGATGCACATTTAATTTTATTTTCAAAAAGATTAAACATTAAGCTATAGAATTCTGTTCTACAGAAATGCAAATAGGATATTATTCCTTACCATCTTTTCTTGTTACAAAAAGATTCTAAACATTTTCTAAAAATACTCAAACTGAGTTAGTACAGACAAGTGCCTACCAAGTAAAGGCTTTGTATAGAAAAGTCAGGAATGATGCTGGGCACAGTGGCCCATGACTGTAATCCCAGCGCTTTCGGACGATCGCTTGAGTGCAAAAGTTCCAGCTTGGAAAACATGAGACCCCTGCCTCTATTAAAAAAAAAAATTTCAGGAATTCCCTTTACAAATTGAGCATAGAAATTACTTGCCCAAGTGTAAATTTGCCTCTTTGCTTCTGATGGGGCATTAGATAATCCTGGTCTAAGAGTGTGTTTTGTAAAAGATCACATTTCTAGACAAAAATCACTTTGCTTTGTCAATACTCTTACATAACAGTCAAGTAATTTTCCAATTATAGCTACAAAATTTGAGTGTAATTGTAATTAACAATTCAGAGTGCTAATTAGTAAATTACCCCATGATTTTTCCTTCCTTTGAATCCCAGACAATTTTCAACAAATTTAATTCCTGACTTTTCAACTCATAAGGAACAAAGCTGTGATATGTGTGTATGTGTGTGTGGGTGTGCATGAGTGTGAGTCTTGGTATTTTTTTTTGATATTAAATAGTTTGCATTTTATAATAAAGATCTCTCTCAACTTATCCAGACAGTAACTGCTTTATAACTGTAATCAGCTTTAACTATTAAAATTATATACAAGAAAATTAGGAGTGTTGCAGTACTTGGTTGCAAATAACTTGCCATCTGGTGTCGGGTCAGAAAATGCTATTTCATCAGTGCTGAGAAACAGCCAAACATGAAGCAATTCCTGAGAGTATCAACCAGTCGTCTTGCAATGCGCTTTCTTCTCTTCAATCTGAAAACCCAGATTCTACTTATCCCACAGACTGCAGGTTCTGGTACATCTGAACATTGCCAAGCCCTAGGACATTCTTTAGAGTTTGGGGGTTCCAGATCAGTTGGTTCAGACAGGACACGAAAGGCCTGTTTGATGGGTTCTGCAATTAAACACCCAACTACTCTCTTTTCATCAGATATAAAAAGAAAAGTTTTTATTTTGTCTGGACATTTAGGAACAACTTGCTGGAAGCCCAATTCATTATCAACAAGTTCTTGGACATCTTCTACCTTTTTGATAGCAAAGCTTGGATCACGTGGCAGAACCAACACGATTTTCCCATCCCAAAACTCTGCTACTACACGTTCTTTCTTCCAACCCACATATTTGATTCCTTCCAGAAATCTGTGGTGATGCTGTACATGCTGCATTTCATCTTCAGGGTTGGAAGCAGTATATATCATGCCACAAGACTTACACACAGTAGCCCCAAAATGTTTCTGACCAGCGTCAATGACGAGCTGGTCTTTTGTTTTTTTACTTGTATCTCTGATATTAGTATTTTTCTGAATATTGGTCTGTTTCAAGAAGCTGACAGATCCCACAGAAGACTGTTCTTCACCTAAAGATCTTTTTGAACTGACTGAAGATGCACTGAAGATTGGATAGACAGTGGACTTAGGAGAAATTGTCCTCTCACCAAGAGAATCCTTTGAAGGAAAAGACTTATTTTTATCAACTTCGTATCCCTTTGAAGAAACTCTGTCACCTGATAAGTCCTTTATTAATTTCTCTTGATTTTTACTGCTTGCATTCAGTAGCTCAATGTTCAATTTCTCTTCTAGGAACAAGCACTTTGGCACTTGCCTTGTCTCAAGTGTTTTTTTTTCACTGACTGTCTCTACATCAGAATCTTCAATCAATTCTGATTTATTCCTTCGGGTGAGTCCCAGTGATGGCTCATTTTCCATGGACCATTTTCTAAGAGAGGATTTTTTCTACTAACAAAAAATGCTGCTCCACCCTGGAGTGTAACTTGTGGTTTTATTTTTTGGCTTAGAACCCGAGGAGCATCGGGATTATTTTCAGCTGAATAACAATTATTCTCTTTCTCCACAACTGGCTTACAGACTACTTGATTTTGCTTGGAATTTTTAGAATTCCTTGACACAGGCTTGATGTGTCTATACCTTGGTTGATACTTAGCAGTTAAACTCTTCTGTGGCTTTTTGTCTTCTTCTTGGGGTGGACTGGTTTTCCCTGCATTTTTTCTGTCACAATGGGAAAAGATTTATCTTCAACATTATTTTTTAGGTAAGTAGACCTACTCTCTTTTATCAGCTTCCTCTCCAATGGATTGAGGTACCACTTATTTTGGTTGTAAAAAGATACAGTGGACACAGCAGATTTAAATGGTGAGCCTTGATTTGCTGATGGCAGTCTATTTATTTCAGATGTTTTGAGTGCACTTAAAACAAAATGCCCTTGTTGAGAGGAATGCAGGTTTTCTTCATTTTTATCACTGTTTTGATAAAAACAGTGCTTTTTATTAGGTGATGGAAACAGATTTTCAGTGAAGAGCAAAAGCCTGTCACAGTTCAAAAAATCCTGCTTCCTCTTCCTTGGAGTAAGAGCTGCCATCTTCTTTATTGAATTCCTGCGACGCCGAGCTGAGCGACCTCTCCTCCAACCATTGAGCTTTTATTTGTTTAATATACTGGGCTTCAACATAATGTTTCATTCATTCAAACAAAGGGTCCTGTGATGGTTACCATTGTGTATCAATTTGATTAGGACTTGCTACCCAGATATTTATTTGGAGAAACACTAGTCTGAATATTTCTGTGAAGTTACTTTTTTAGATGAGATTAATATTTAAATCAATAGATTTAGAGTAAAGCAGATATACCTTATACAGTGTGGGTGAGTCACATATAATCAGTTGAAGGCCTTATGAGAAAACAAAATGAGGTCCCAAGGAGGAGGAAATTCTGCCTCCAAGACTGACTTAGGACTTGAGCTCTAACATTAGCTAATGTCTGGATCTTCAACCTGTCTGCTTACCCACAATGCAGGTTTTGGACTTGCTAGTCTCTACGATTTCATGAGCCAATTCCTTAAATAAATCTTCTTTCAATCTCTCTCTCTTTCTTTATATACCTCTCTCACACAAACTTTCAACTACTCCTTAATTGGAAAAATCATCTGCTGACGATCCAACTACTGCTATATTTAAAAATGTTTCAAAAATAATTCAATTAATTCAAATCTATTTTTTGATATATACACACACATACACAAACACACACACATATGCACTTACACATTCTATTAGTTCTGTTTCTCTGGAGAACCCTTACTAATACAGGTCATTTGCCTTAAAAATGTTTTGTTTTGTTTTTGACATGGAATCTTGTTCCGTCACCCAGGCTAGTGTGCAATGGCTCGACTTTAGCTCACTGCAGCCACTGCCTCCTGGGTTCTAGTGATTCTTCTGCCTCAGCCTCCCGAGTAGCTGGGATTACAAGTGTGTGCCAACATGCCCAGCTAGTTTCTGTATTTTTAGTAGAGATGGGGTTTCCCCATGTTGGCCGGGCTGGTCTCAAACTCCTGACCTCAGGTGATTCACCCACTTCGGCCTCCCAAAGTGCTGGGATTACAGGGGTGAGCCACCATGCCCAACCAAAAATCTTTTTTAAACTTGGATTTGGTTCAACCGTCTCTGTAAAGAGTGTGTAAACTGAGGTACAAGGAAGCAGAGGCAGTCTCAAGATCATACCACTGTTTTGTAGGTGACTTTTGTAGCAGAGTCTAATTTCTTCAGCTTCTCCTATCAACACTTCTCCTATTCTCTCTTCAAACTATTGGTGCCCAAACTTTAGTGTGAATCACAATCATCTAAAGCCCTTGTAAAAACACATATTATTTGTTGCTGTTTTTTTTTCCTGACTGGTAACATTTCTGACTCAATATATCCATAGTAGGACAACAAAATTTGCATTTAATTTCTAACAAGTCCTTAATGATGCTGAGGCTGCTGGTTTAAAACCACACTGGAAAACAACTGCTCGAGACCACAGTTTAATGTGTGGGGAAGCAATGAAGAAGTTACAGTATACCAAACATGAACAAAACAAAAAATAAATTGTTTGATGTGGCCTCTTTTTGGCCTCTTGCCTGGAGTCTACTGAAAGTTTGCTCCGTATTTCTGGGCCTCAGATTTCTGATCAATAAAATAAAGACTTAGACCAAATGATATTTGATGTCCCCTCTAAGATAATATAAATACTACTGCTTTCTTATGATAATTAAATAAAATGCTTAAGAAGAAAAAAATGAAGCTATGCCACTATAACAGCTAGAAACAATTTGGCAACATGCATCTGTAAACTTTGCAAGTAACAATGATTTGAATAAATTGTTTCTCACATACCAAATGTTTGAAACTGGGTGATTGTCACCTTTTTGTGTTTATTTATATATTTTTTCATTTTTATAGATTGGGTTCTCTAGAAGAGATGCTGAGGCAGACGAGTGGTATATAAGATGTTTAGTAAGGATCACACCTACAAAGAGAAGTGGGCGGAAGTAAGATTAGATAGGAAAAAAAAAAAAAAAAACTGCAATGCAAACCCAACAAAACCTTAGTCAACCTGGCAGGAATCTTTAGAGTATGCATTGTCTATCAGAGTATCCCGTGTTGGCCTGAAATGGCCAGGTTCATTTCAGGGCATAAACTCCATCTCATTCTGTCCTGCAAGAGAATGGCGTTGACCAGATCGCTCTCAGCAGCTGAGTTAGATCCTGAAGGGCTGATGTTGGAGGCTGTCTGTGGATCCCACTCTCTGCCAGTCCTTCCTTGAAGTGGGTTGTGGGGGACACATCTCCAGGTCTACCACACATATCAACACGAGTTCTCTGTGATTGTCATGGTCTTTCTCTTACGTTCAAACAATGACTCATGAAGTTTCAAGTATCACATGCCATTCAAAGCACAGAGGCTCAGAAGAAGCAGTAGCATTGTTTCATTCCATTCAGGCTGGTGTAACATACACTGGGTGGCTTAGGAACAACAAACATATATTGCTCACAGTCCTGGAAGCTGGAAAGTCCAAGACGAAGGTGGCTGCAGATTCAGTGTCTGGTGAGGACCTGCTTCCCCACAGCAACTTCTCTCTGTGTCCTCATATGAAGAAAGGAGCAAGCTAACTTGGGTTTTTTTTGTTTTCTTTTGTTTTTTATCTAGGCACTAACCCCATTCATGAGGGCAGAGCATCATGACAGAATCACCTCCCAAAGGCCCCACCTTCTAATGCCATCACTTTAAGGGGTACGATTTCAACATATGAATTGGTGAGGAATGGCACAGAGGATCAGACCCTAGCAAATGTTTAGCCCATTTATCAAGAAATTAAAAGCTTTCCTAGAAACCATTCAGTGGATTTTGCTTACGTCTCTCCAGAAAGTTATCACGTGATTAATCAAGCTAGAGGTAACTAGTTAGTATCTCCAATCTCTACAGTAGGAAAATAAAAGGAAAAGGGGATTGGGAATAGATGTGATTTTTTTCAACCATGAAGTCCTTTGCCACTCACTTTACTAATCACTTAAAATGTCGGCCAGTTACTTTGCCAGATGCTAACTGTCAAATTCCACAAAAATGTTGCCAAATCAGTATTAGAATTTCTAATTCTAAAAGCCTTGAAACTAAATCCTTGCTTTTTCTTATACTTTATTGACATTTTCCCTCAGTCATCATCGTGGCACCCAGAATTAAGAGTCTTAGGCTTTCAAAAATTCCCTGAAGCAGGTGAAATGGGTAGTTTGTGGCAATATAAATGGTGCTCAATTTAAGAGCATGCATACACTTTTATTGGAAAAAGATGGCATTTACTGAGTTTAGTATTTTTATTTTTCCTTTGAGGTTAAAGTAAGTTTTATTTTTTCTCTGTCTGGGGAACATGTAGTCAGGCAACTCACAAATGTGACATGAAACTGAAGGATACACGGGCTGTAATTTGCATCAAAGCGAAACCAACAGGACTTCTGTCATCTCCTCTTCAAAGCAATATTATCCTAAGGGATGTGCTATTTCACTGTAAACCAAGGAATTCATGCTCAAACATGCAGCTGCTAGCTCAAATTTTGACATAAAAAGCTTTAAAAAGAAGAAAAGAGAGAAATCAGGTAAGAAAGAAGCCAAACCAACTCCCTAGGAATTTTGCCTGCTCTTAAGTAGCTTCCTTACCCCATCACTGTCCCAGACATTGTGCTAATAAATGAAATGAAGATAAGTGATGGACTAGTGAATCACAGTAATACATGTTATTAAATGAATAGGACAGAACTGAAAAATAAGATCCATGCTTTCACAATTGCTGAAGTGAATAAGAAGGAGGAGGAATCTAATTATCTTATATCTGTAGATTGCATGCCTACAATGGACATACTCCTATCTGAACTCGCTTTCCTGTGAATTTATTTTCAGGGTCAGTAAATTTGGCTTAGGACTTGAAAAAAATTAAAGGAAAATGAAAAAATTATATAAAGCAGCAGAATACTTTTGGAATTGTAATTTAATATTAAAATTTTAATAAGAAGTGATTACATTCTAATGGTAATGTATGTCTTTTCATAATAATTCAAATGGCTGTTTATGATATGCTTTCAGAAATTGTTAGAAAAATAAATATTTTGGTGCATTGGGCAAAGTATAATGTCTTCATAATAATATTGTAAAATGTCTGCATTTCTCTAACAACCAGAGTAAACAAATCAATGAGTACTTTTGAGTGAAGTGGCTTGCAGAAAGCAAAATAAGCCATGTTTTTACACAACTTGTTATTTTAAATAAAAACAGTAGAGGGCTCTGAAAATGATAAAATAAGTAACTGCAGTTAGTTGGAATTCAGCTGAGTTCCAACTAGAAGTCAAATACTTTACACACATTATATCATGTATGAAAAACACATGGAAACTGTAAGCAAAATGTAAAAACTATATTATAAAAATCAAGCTGTTTATGGAAATCTTTCCATATATTATTTATCTTCTTAGGCCATGCCTTAACTATCACATTTTAAAATTCTGTTTCAGTAAAAATCCCAAAGAGGCAAGTGGATCCATCCCAGAAAGTTATCAAACATGTTTTATATTGGTGTTATTTCTTTAGGATTAGCATTTCCTATATTGTTTCAATATTAACTTATAGTCAGTTATTTTCTGCCATAGGATATCAATGAATTTATTCAGGGACATCTATCCAAATTATATTAACATAAAATTTATCTGTTCCTTATAATTGAAAATCTAAGAGGTATTTTTCCCCAGGAATAGAAATATAATTTGTAATGTCCATCTTAAGTCACTAAAATTATTTACATTATTTTCCTAATTTACTACTTTCATCTGAGCTCCCATGTTCATAACAATACATTAATTTTGACTAAGTATTAACTTGTATATATATTTCTCTCAGGTTATTTTCGAAATGTGGACAAATCTACTCCAAGTGGCAAATATATTTTGAAGATTATTTTTAAAGCGCAATTTAAAATTTGGTAATTGTTAAGATTAAATCAATTGATTATAGTTAATGTTCAGTGACAGCCCTCTCTCTTACTATAGATGATTAAGGAGCAAAGATGGCTGTACATCTGAATTGTTTATTTTTTCCTCTCTTTCAAGTTCTCAAATGTACATCTTAAGATACAGAATTGACACCTCTATAACCACAAACACATGCAGAACCAACGATAACTCCTATGAAAGAAGTAAATGGCAATGCAACCAAAGAATTGTAATATTGAATATTTCTGTAATGTGAGAGGCAGAATCATATTTTTATGAGGGGAAAAGACTCAGAATAAAACTGTGTGAGTCAAAGCCAGGCTCTGCTACTCACCATCTACATGCCTATAAGCAATTGACATCTCTCTATCAATGTGGGAAATAACCATAATGTACTTATTATTAATATACTCTTGACTTAAAGCACTGATGTGCCTTCTGAAGGGACCTATTTTTTTTAATAAGAACCCAACTTTAACCCAATGATAATTGAGTTCAAATAATAGAACATGGTTAAATAGTTTAAAAATGTGCAAATAATTTTAAGACTGCTAATATGAATCAAAAGTAATTTATACATTCAAATCTCTCATTTCTGTTCTTCACAATTTAGCTTTTTCTCTTCTATTCTTTCTTCTTCCCTTTTAGCTATAATTTGATACACAGAGGTAGGACAAAGAGAAAATACATACTTCTAGAACATTTCTTAGAAATCGTTGAAGTCCTATAAACATTATACAATGACTTTTTGTAATACAAGATTAAGAAAAATATTTCAATTACAAAAATTAAAGATTAATCCTATTCCATTTCTGTTTCTATAGTAAAAATTAGAACGATTATGATTAAATATAAAATATATGTAAAATTTAAGACCAAATGGGTCTTTTCTCTCTCGTTTTCCTCTACTCTCTCTCTATTTTCATCTCTCTTATAAGCAATACCTCTATTAAACTAAAAAGATGCTTTGTGAGTTTTTATTTTTCTCCAAGCACTCTCAAATTACAGGTGATGCAACTAAAAGTGCTGTCAGATTATATTAAAGATAGGCAAGATCCTAAATGGACACAAATTGAACAATTTAATTGTCTGCCACCACTATTATCTATGTACTGCTATTGAGCCCCTCTACTTCACAGGAAAGAGCTGTCTGACCAATTATTCCTACCCATTTGTAGAAACTCAAGGCTCACCTTTGTAACAAAACACAGTTATTGGATAACTGAGACAGACCCTCTCTTTACTTCATTTTATAAAGTAAACCCTCAGAAAGATTATTCAATTAATTATGGAAGGAGTTAAGTAAAATGAATTTATTTGGGAATATGACTTAATGTTAAAAGGTATAGGTAGGACTTGGGTTAGCTCTATCTAAGTGTACTCATCTATTTGCCTTCCCTTTCAGAAATGAGACAAACAGAGATAAATAAATGTATTAGATGTAAAAACTATGGCTCAAGGAAGGAAATTTGTTGTTTACTGCAGAGATATAAAACAACCTTTGCACTGAATAATAATTAAAAGTAAACGTACGGGTATATGTATATACATATAAAGTCACAACAACATTAAGTCATTTCAAATTCACTATGGGACTTAGTTGTAAAAAATATGCGCTCCATGAAACCCTGACATTGGCATTGAAATAAGTAAAATTTCAAAGAAGAAACAATTAGAAAACATCTTGTAATCTTAAACTGTAGGAAAAAACACAGAGGAGGGGGAAGTATACCTGATTTTAAAGGTTTTACATTGATTGACATATTTGTGCCCTCAAGAGTGCCACAGAGTTATTGCATAAATTTCTTCTTCCAGTATTAATAAAAATATCTGTTCCAGAAGATAAATGAGAACGAAAAGAAAGAGGAAATCTTCAATTATCTTAGTTCTCTTATCACCTTTCCTAACCTTTCTATTTTGTTACTCAAAGGCTTTTGTATTTGATGAGAGGTCATTCACAGAGGTAGAAAAACATGTATTTTCCTTGAGACTCAATTAATTGTCCTGTGCAGTGATGGAGTTTGATTAGATCTCCTCTTAGTCCTTTTAATCTCTAAACTGCATTATTAAATCATAGAATAGGAAATTGCCACAGATCCAGAATGCCATACAGGCATTCTTGTGGATATTAGTACCCCTCATCTATCCATAGCTTTGCTTTCCATGGTTTCTTTACCCACAGTCAACCATAGTATGAAAGTAGGTGATACAGTGCAATAAAATGCTTTGAGAAAAAGAGAGAAAAGAAGAAAATATTCACATAACTTTTATTATAGTACATTATCATAATTGTTCTATTTTATTATTGTTGTTAATATCTTACTGTGCCTAATTTAGAAATTATACTTTTTCATAGTTATATATGTGTATTAAAAAAACATAATATTTATAGGGTTTGGTACTGTCTGTGGTTTTAGGCATCCACTGAGGATCTTGGACCATATCCTTCATGGATAAGGGGGACTACTGTACTAAAACTTACCTGAAGATAAGAAGGTAGAAAAAGACTAAAATCTGTATAAATGACTGTGGAGTATGCCCACAAGAGTCATTGCTGTTTAATTCTCCTTTTTCTTTTCTACATCTAAACTAGCAAACTAGTGAAATATAAGTATATTTCAAGAGTTTTCAAAGCTGCCTGGAACTTGGATAATATACTTATGCATTATGTTATACACGAGAAAGCTGTGACATGCAGGGTAAATTGGTTAAATCATGGGTCTTATCGCTGACTTTTCTATTAGTTCATTTATTCATTCTTTTGCATAAACATCTACTGGTAACTACCAGTAGTTCTATGTTAAACATTAGAAAACAAATACAAATATGTCATTGTCCCCGTTGTCAAAAACAATTATACATTTTTAGAAAAAAATAAGTAAATTCAAGAAGAAAATACCCCTATTAGAAATGCTGTTGTAAATTTATATATAAAAATAATGAGAAATTGTTCATAAATAATAAAACTAGCTTTTATTTTCCCCATCAAAAAGTGAGCAAAGGATATGAACAAACACTTCTCAAAAGAAAAAATGCACATCAAAACTACAATGAGACACCATCTCACACCAGTTAGAATGGCAATCATTAAAAAGTCAGGAAACAACAGATGCTGGAGAGGATGTGGAGAAACAGGAACACTTTTACACTGTTAGTGGGAGTATAAATTAGTTCAACCATTGTGGGAGACAGTGTGGTGATTCCTCAAGGATGTAGACCAGAAATACCATTTGATCCAGCAATCCCATTACTGGATATATACCCAAAGGATTCTCAATCATTCTACTATAAAGACACATGCACACGTATGTTTATTGCAACACTGTTCACAATAGCAAAGACTTGGAACTAACCCAAATGCCCATCAACAATAGACTGGATAAAGAAATTTGGCACATATACAGCATGGATTACTATGCAGCCATCAAAAGGATGAGTTCATGTCTTTTGAAGGGACATGAATGAAGCTGGTAACCATCATTCTCAGCAAACCAACGCAGGAACAGAAAACCAAACACCTCATGTTCTCACTCATAAGTGGGAGTTGAGCAATGAGAACACATGGACACAGGAGGGGAACATCACACACCAGGACTTATCAGGGGGTGGGGGGTTAGGGGATGGATAGCATTAAGAGATATGCTTAATATAGATGACGGGTTGATGGGTGCAGTTAACCACCATGGCACGTGTATACCTATGTAACAAACCTGCAGGTTCTGCATATGTATTCCAGAACTTAATGTATAATTTTAAAATTTTCAAAATATACACATTAGTATGAAAGAGAGACTATTTTAGTACCTTAATTGGAGAGTTGTTTAAAATGTTCCAACCAAGAATAGTCTAGGTCTAGTTAGCTTCCCTAGAGAATTCAATCAAACATATAGGAAAATCAATACCAAGTCTATATAAAACACTTTCAGAAAATAGAAGAGAAATAATTCCCAACTCATTGAATGAGGTCAGTATTAACCTGATACCAAAACCAGACAAATTCATTTTATAAAAAATAAAAAATACTGACCAATACCTTACATTAATATGTACACGAAAATCTTCAACCAAATATTAGCAAACCAAATCCAGGAACATTTAAAGAGGTCAAACATCATAATCAAGTTGTATTTATCTTGGTAACAAAAGACTGATTTAATATTAAAAACGCAATCAATGTAATTTGCCATATTTACAATGTAAAGGAGAAAAACCATGATCATTTCAGTAGATGCAGAAGTATATTTGACAGAATTCAGCACTAAGCCATAAAATGTAAGAATATATATATGTAGTAGCAAATAATTGGATAATGATTTACAATAGTGCCAAAACTTATTTAATTAAAAAATATATATGGTATGAGGAATGCCATGTATTTAGAGTAATATAATTAGAATAAATATATGGTCTGAAGTGCAACATATATTTATGGCATGGTATAAAGGGAATTTATAATTCACTAATAATAAGACAATCCAACTAAAATGGGCATAAAGATGTGAACAGACACTTCACTAAAGAAATTATTTGAATGACCAGTAAGCTCACAAAAAGATGTTTACCATAAGGTCATAGGGTGAGCTAATACAAATCATAATGAGATACTACTCTATACTCATTACAGTGGCTAAAGCAAAAAAGGTTGGCAGTACCACATGTTGGCATGAATATGAAGCTACTGAAGCTTTTATATACTATTTTTCAAAATGTAAAAGTGGAGCAATTATTTTGTAAAACATTTTGGGAGCTCACTAAAATGTTAAATATATATCTACAATATACTATAGCCATTGCACTGCTAGGAATTTACCTAAAAGAAATAAAAACCCATTTCCACACATATGCATGTACATGTATATTACATCAGCTATATTCACAATAGACAAAAACCACATATACAACCACACTATATTTCACATATTCTAATGAAATTAAGGCTGAATGAAGGGATCCTAATCACATCCACAGTTAGACCTCAGATGTAGAGAGGTGGTCTGGTGGCAAACACATGGGTGGTAGGAAGACAGGTAGACACTTACAAAAGCCCGATTACTGACAGATTGAGCAATGGAGGAAGAAGACATTTTAGTAGAAAAATGAGTTCATCATGTTGTTATGGATTTACAACTAAATATCAGAAGCAAGCAGTGGTTTAAGGCACTTTAAGGTATGGTTATTCTTTGAGCCAATTTTATCCAACTTGAGGTACTTTGCATACTAGAAATAAAGGAGTAAACATTAAGACTGAGAAAGTGCTCTTGCAATACTGTTTAAACTTCCAACCCAAGCAGCCCTGCTTAAATCACTTTAAGACAGCATAATACAGAGGAAAAGGGGCCTTTCTAGTTCTTATTTCCCATCCGAAGGCTGAATAGACCTTATGCCCTGTGGTTTGAGGTAATCTACTCATAGGACATCATGCTTGGAATCTTCTCAGATATATCTTGAATAGTGGCATAGAGTGGCAGGGGTAGGCAGCAGTCAGGCTGGCTCAGAGCAGTCAGGTGGCCACATCAGCACTGGAGAGCATGTCCTGGAACCATGTTGAAGCAGTGTCTGATAGTGGCCTGGATTGGCATATGGCAGAAGGACTAGTGAGCAGTTGTCTCATATAGGAAAACATGTGCTTAAGTGGTAAAGCAAGGACAGAGGCAGATCTCATGTAGCATGATGTCAAGTGTAATGCACCTTAAAAGAAGAAATAAGGCTCTCCTTAGGAGAGTGGATGATGAGAAAATCAGACTTGGATACTAGTGGTAATATGACCAAATTATATACTCTAGTAGAGACATTTAGGAAAATTTAATTTAATTAAAAATATATAAAGATCTTATGGGAGTTATCAATTTGAGTTTGATAACTTGTCTAAGTGTTTATGGAGACTTTATAAACCAATGTTTCTTTTATAAAATTACAATGTGAGTAAAAATATTTGTATATTGAAAGATTTTATATACAAAGACATCAATATCACTAATCTGTTCTAAAAATTTACCATGATCCATGTGTAACATCCCAGCAGGTTATTCTTTTACTTGGAAGTTGTACAACTGATTGTAAAATGTGTAGGGGAATGCAAAGGCTAAGAAGAAAACTGGTGAGCAAGGTTGGAAAACTTAAACTACCAAATATCAAGACTATTATAAAACTATAGTATTTAAGATAGAGTACTATTAGCATAATGATATACAAATAGAAAAATAGAACACAATAGAGAATTTAGAATCAAATCCACAAATGTACTGTAAGGTCATTTCTGACAAGGTAGTCTCAATGTAGTCAGAACATTGAGCCAGGGGTAAAGTTTTCTGTAAATGGTGTTGGATCAGGTAGACATCCATATGGATAAAATAAATCTTGGCCTCTACCTCATACAATGTGTAAAAACAAATTCCAGACAGATTGCAAATCTAAATGTAAAAATGAAAATAATAAAGATTTTCAAAGTAAACATTAAAAAATCTTTATGAATCTGGTATATGCCAAGGTCTCTTTTATAAATACAAATAGTGCTAAACATAAAGAAAAAATGCTAAATAGGATGATAAGATTATAGCTTCTGTTCATCAAGAGACATCATTAAAATTCTCAAAAATAGAAGTCACAGAGAAAAAGATAGTCTATAAGTAACTTTTATTTAGAATATATAATTGACTATGAAATTATGGGAAAAAAAGGAAAATCAATAGAAAAGAATAGGTAAGAGTCAGGAACAAGCATGCCACAGAAAAGCATAACTAAGTGACCAACAAACTTGTGAAAAGGGCTTAATTTCATTAGTAATCAGGCTAAAATATTTTAACAGTGTAATAGCAATACACAGCCACGAGAAGTGCTATAATCAGGAAAAAAAAAAATCAAATTTAGGCAATGGAAACTCTTACACACTGGGAATGGAAATACAACTTAATACATTCACTTTGGAAAGATGTTTGGCAGCTTCAGTGAAACCCAAGCATATGCATGCCCTGCAACCCAACATTCCACTCTTACACGTATGTTCACTAAAGGACATGTAGAAAAACATTCATAGCAACACAATTTGTAATATACAAAAGTTGAAAGTCATGCTTCATAAATAGTAAAATGAATGTATACCTGAGAGTATGTTTACGTAGTGAGATTCTGTATAGAATAAAAATTAACAAACTACAGCCACAAGCAAAGATACAGATGAATCTCATAAACTTAATAGTGAGGGAAAGAAGTGCATGTTTCTATTTAGAAAAATCTCATAATCAGGCAAAATAAATCTGTAGTGTAATAGTGAAATTTTGTTTATACTTGATTCATAACACTTGGAAAAGAAGTGGAGGGGGATTTGGGTGTAGTTGTACTGTTAGTTTGCTGAGTATGCTGGCTCCCAGCCTCATCCATGTCTCTGCAAAGGACATGATCTCATTCCTTTCTATGGCTGCACAGTATTCCATGGTATATGTCTACCACATTTTCTTTATCTAGTCTATCATTGATGGGCACGTGGGTTGGTTCCAAGTATTTGCTATTGTAAATACTGCTGCAACAAACATACTTGAGCATATGTCTTTATGTTAGAATAATTTATATCCCTTTGGGTATATACCCAGTAATGAGATTGCTGGGTCAAATGGTATTTCTGGTTCTAGATTCTTGAGAAATTACAACACTATCTTACACAATGGTTGAACTAATTTATATCCTCACCAACAGTGTAAAAGTGTTCCGATTTCTCCACAGCCCCACCGACATCTATTATTTCTTGACATTTTAATAATCACCATTCTGACTGATGTGAGATGGTATCTCATTGTGGCTTTGATTTGCATTTCTCTATTGATCAGAGATGTTGAGGGTTTTTTTTTCATATGTTTTTTAGCCACATAAATAGGCATGGCCAAAGACTTCATGACAAAAACACAAAAGTGATTGCAACAAAAGCAAAAATTAACAAATCGCATCTAATTAAACTGAAGGGCTTCTGCACAGCAAAAGAAGCTATCATCAGAGTGAACAGCAACCTACAGAACGGGAGAAAATGTTGCAATCTACCCATCTGACAAAGGTCTAATATTCAGAATTTACAAGAAACTTAAACAAATTTACAAGAAAAAAAACCCTATCAAAAACTGGGCAAAAAATATGAACAGCCACTTCTCAAAAGAAGGCTGTTTCACTTTCTTATCATTCATTTGTTTACTGGAGTAGCACCTTTAATTTCGTTCAAGAACTTTTTCTTTGCATGCACAACTCTGCAAGCATTTTGGTGCAAGAGGCCTAGCATTTGGCCTTCCTCAGTTTTGATATGTCTTCTTCATTAAACTTAATCATATTATTTCTAGCTTTTGATTGAAAGCGAAAAATGCTCTTCTTTTTACTTGAACACTAAGAGGCCATTGTAGGGATATTAATCGGCCTAATTTTAATATCATTTTATTTCAGAGAATAGCAGGACCTGAGAAGAGGGAGAGAGACAGGGGAACAGCTGGTTGGTGGAGCTGTCAGCACACACATTTTTCAATTAAATTTGCTCTTATATGGGCATGGTTCATGATGCTCCCAAACAATTACAATAGTAACATCAGAGGTCACTAATACAGATCACCACAAAAGATATAACAATAATAAGATAGTGTGAAGAATTCAGAGAATTAACAAAACGTAACACAGACACACGAAATGAGCACGTGGTGTTGAAAAAAACAAGAGATTTGCTTGATGCAAGATTGCCACAAACGTTCAATTAGTAAAAAAAAAATACATATATATATATTACACAATATATATGAAGCTCAATAAAGCAACATGCAATAAAACAAGGTATGCCTATATAGAAATGATTTATTTGACCAATTATAAAGTAGCTAGATTTCTAAAATTAAGATATTTTCAAGGTTCTTCAACTTTACCAATGAATGTTGGATAGTAATTTAGAAATATGTCTCAAGAAGATAGACTATTTTCATTTTATGACTTTGGAAGATAGAGTGGAAATGCAATAAGTTGTGGATTTTTCACTATGGCATCCTTCAACATCATGCCAGTCGGTATATAACCTTTGCTAAGGTCCTCCAAGATATAAATGTATTATTCAAAATTTCAAATCTGTGTACGAAATAGAAACACCTTGAAAATGGTAACAGGTCTTTTTAAACTCCAAGGGGCTTAAATATTGTTTGAATAACCTGCAACTGTGTTAAAGAAGAGCTATTATTTGGCTCACTAGTTTGTTTGTTTTAGTATATAGTCTTGTGAATTCAGTTTTCCGTTCAGAATATGTTTAGCCCTAGATCTCTGCTTTAGGAACAGCAGTAGCTGAAATGCTAAATAAACAGTTCTTCACAGAGGCAAGTATATAGTGTAGGCTGCTCTCATTTTATGTATCTGAGAACTATAAAAAGAGTATGTTATCAAAAAACACAATAGCTATACCATAAACATAAGATGAACTGAATGACCCTCTATTAGTTTCCATTGTATTTTCTGATAGATACTCACAAAATAAAACAAATCCAATGCTTAGAAAAGTGAAAGTGAAATCATAACTGCTTATTGCCAGCATGGTGACACTGCAGGAGGCGTGGAGCCCTGTGGCTTGACTCCTGTCTCTTCCACTTCGCAGCTGTGTGAGCAGGAACAATCAAAACCAACTCTCTGAGGTTAACTCTTCTCATGCACAAAACAAAAATGATAACAATGCCTTACTTCCCAAAGCTGTTAGAATGATCAAAGAAAACAATGCATATAAAAGCTTCGAAAACTCAGTCACTGCTGTCAACTTTCACTACCAGATGGATTCTGCCTTTGCCTATAGAAAACCTATTTGAATTTAATTTTTTCCCCATAAGAATCCTAGAAGAAATGATTCAAGTCCTTATTATTTTAATCCATTTAATCTTGTGTGAATTCTAAAAGCATACATTTTTAAATCATACTGCAAAACTATGCCACACTTTGTTGGGTCTTTCACTGAGTTGTTGGACTTTAATATTTTGAAATAAATTCCCATGTCTTTATTCAAGGAAGTAAGTGGAATTCTTGATATATAAGTTCATATTCAGATACTATTTTTGGATTTTTTTTCAATAAAGTATGGCCGAGCCAGGCGGGAATTCTCCTTTTCCAGTTTTCGTCTCCATTATATAAAGTCCACACGTATTCGTTGATCCCAAGATACAGAGAGAGAAATATGACGTATGCATGCAAGTTGCTGTATTTCACAAAATCTAAAGTTTTTTTTAGATGCTTTCAAGATTCTCTTACATTGGAACTTTCAGGAGCTAATGAAATTTTGTTTGAGTGTAGGGGCAATAATGTCTCTCATTCCTCATGTTTTCATAGACAAGGCTTCTCTTTTACTCTACAGAATGGCAAAAAGCCAGTGAGCACTTTATAGCTTTTCTCTCCATTCCTTACTCTTTCACATTGTAGTGAATGTTATTATAATACCTATTGGTCCAAGTACCATACTCATGTCTGAGACCTCAAATGAGAGAAATATGTCCTATCCACACACTTCCGACATATGGTCAGTCTCACATGTATGTAAGAAGACAATGACTCCTGCTCTAAAGTATTTATATGTTAACTTATTTAATTTTTCCAACAACCCTATGAAACACATCTTAAATTATCTCCATTGTGTAGAGGAGGAAACTGAGGTATAGAGATGTTAACTGGTTTTCTCATACAATCCATAGCTAGTAGTGTTGAAAATAGAAACCCTGTCTGAGTCAGGGACTCCATCTTTCCTTCCTGAGCCCAAGAGCTTTGCCATTCATTAAGTGACCAGATTTGTAAAATGCCTTAATCCTCCATGAAGCTTACTGATGCATGTACCTGTAAACTTCTCTGCAGCCTCAGCTGTACCAAAAGAAAATTCGAAAAGGAGGAAGAAAATGACTATAATTTTGACCTTAGGTTGTAATAGAGCATTCTACAATAGAGAATTTCTACAGTAGAGCATTGCTGGTAGTTATTGGCTTACCCCAAAATAAAACCAATATTGGAATCTTCGTCTTGCACCTTGTATCTGTCTCTTTGCTGTGAGACACTGAACAGAAGGAGTTAAGTTGCTCTCCAGGAGTTCCAGAAGTTCCGTTGCTATCCGGGTCTTGTTTTCCTTTATTGGTTTGTTGTTTTGTTTGACTTTTATTTAGGCACTGTTTGTTTATTTAATTCCTGTTAAACAACAAATGTCTCTATACCATTCATAATGGTCAAAGGAGGTTAATTAGTATCTTGAATTCAAGTTTTACATACTGAAGACAATTTTCAGTAATATATAATATTTTATAATACATATAATTTTATATATTATATATATTTAAAATAATGTTTTAAATGGAAGCAATCAAATATTAATCATGTCTCTGTTTTCTGCATAAGAGCCAAATAAGTTTTATACTGTTATGCCTTGTTTCATAGAATTATATATTAATGATTGAAGATTGATGCTAGAGAGATTGCTCTTTCACTTAAGAGAGTAATAGTAGTAAATGATGGAGCCAATATTCCCAGCTCTTTGGACACCAAAGTTTATGCAACATTACCTCAGTGATGCAGACTTCCTTTGATCTGATCTGTTATTATTCCTTTTTAATACTTCACAATGACACAAACTGCCCAAACCTTCAAAATGCAAATCTTACCTAGAATGCCATAGACAGAGACAGTACATTAAGGATTGATAACTATTTGAAAGATTTTTATTCCAAGTTGAAAAATAATTGTCTAATAATTGTCTTCATTGTTGTTTACATTCTTTTAACTTCCTCCCCTTGAGCTGGAGTAAATATTCCTCACTTAAAAAACAAACAAACAAACAAACTCTGCTGCTTCTCCAGGGTTTGGTAAACACTACATTGCTGTTGTGTGCATGTATTCCATAAATGGTACTTGATTTCCGGTGGTATTACTACCCATTTATGTGGCTGCTAGTCAGTACTTTTCAGGCTTGATGTTTTCTAGAGAAAATGAAAGTTAAAGCATAGAAGAAATCTAGATAACATTTTTAGAAAGTTATGTTCTGTCATATTTCTAAAATTATCCAGAAACCCAAGCTATGCTTTTAAAGAAGCTTAAAAAATAATAAGAAAACAGAAGACCCTTATCAAAGTATGTTCCTTTCAAACCTCCACTTAAATGACAGAATGCTATTTTTTGTTTTGTTTTTGTTTTGTTCTTGTTTTTTTAACATCAAAATAGAAACTCCACGAAGCTAGGAATTGCCACATGGTACAATCCAAAGTCACCAATTAACCCTCAAAGTCTCTAGGGAAAAGATCATTACTCAATTTTTGAGGGTCCCTTTTTGACAATGTTGAAGTTTTGGTAAGAAAGATCAGAACAGAATCTAGCCCTAAGCATTATTTGCCTATTCTTTAGTAATTGCAAGACAACTAAAAGTATTGAAAGGTTATAACTGATATTGATATATTTATGGCTGCAACAGACCAGTCTTTCCTGAACTAAGACCATCACACTATTTCAAATAGGCCACCAAGAACACATTAGGTGATTGTAGCTTTCAACTACTCCTGATTTAGGCTGAATTGGAACCAGTGACCTAGAAGCAAATAGTGTCATATTCCATTACTAAATGTCTTAGCCCGTCGGTTACCTTCAGTTTTTTTTTTACCTTAATCATTTTATTAGCAGCATTCCCATTTTTATCATCAGACAATTTGAAATCTCTCAAGTATATGCCCTGACACAAATTATAGCTATTGTTTACACTACCTTCTTATAAAGACAGACTATCTCCATGTGTGAGATTCACCTTGAATTATGCCAGCTGCCTTCCTATTTCAGTATTTGTTCTTCTTTTATTCTCTGTTATAGTCTCTGAACGACATTAGATGTGGTTGGAATGACAAGTGCCTTCTTAGCTCCATAAGTGAAGATGAATTTAAGAAAGAACCAACAGACACCTGTCCATCATAACTAGGGCAAGCCAGCCCCAGGTGTAGAGCTATGTAAATTGATCCAAATATGCCCTTACTGCTTTTATTTCATTTTTTTTTCATTTCACCTCACGACTTTTAAGGACTCTAGAGTGTACAATATAAAAAATCACTGTTATTCCTTCATATTTTATCAACACACTAATGCAAAAATATAAAAACAGGAACTGGTACTTTTTTTTAACTTTTAGTCCTATATATTTTTCTCTAGACTTACGTTTTTTGGAATGCTTATCATGTCTACATGTGAAACAGAATGCCTAGATAGAAATGGAAGTAGATCAATATTGCTTTAACAGAGAGAATGCTTCATGAGGACACACAGGTATATAATTAAACATAACAAACATTTCCCAAGGGGCAGATCTCTCTAACTCAACAAAATCAAACTTGCATTCCTTTGTGCTTTACCCTGAAAAGAACTTCATAACTTTGTAGGGTTGTAAAGGGATTTAGAGGACAATTCCGATAGCTATTTTTAGAAAATGATAGGTACTCAGCTTAGATAGATACCAATGTGTTTAAAGGAAATGGTGTGGACAATATAAACACTAGAAAGTGGTATATTTGTGCAAATGCTTTGTGCTTAGTCTTTGAGGTTTCCTGTTTTCCTAAGTTTTTCCTGTTGATTTTCATTGTAGTTTCCTTATGAAGTTAAAGAGAGAGAGAGAGAGACTCTTTTCTCACAATAAATCAAATCAAAAAAGAAGGTATAATACAATATTTTATTTTATGGATAATTTATATCAAGACATCCATCTTTTACTTACAATTCAAGTTATTTGGGATTGTGATACATAGATATATTGACTCCATAATATGGTTTGGCTGAGTCCCCACCCAAATCTTATCTTGAATTGTCCTCCCATGATTCCCACGTGTTGTGGAATGAGCCTGGTTGGGGATAATTGAATCATGTTGTTCCCATACTGTTCTCATGGTAGTGAATAAATCTCACAAGATCTGATGGTTTTATAAGGGGTTTCCACTTTTGCTTTTTCCTCATTCTCGTCTCTTCTCTGCTGCCATGTGAGATGTGTCTTTCACATTCCACCATGACTGTGAGGCCTCCCCAGCCACATGGAACTGTAAGTTCATTAAACCTCTTTCTTTTGTAAATTGTCCAGTCTCAGGTGTGTATTTATTGGCAGCATGAAAATGGTCAAATACAATAAATTGGTACCAGTAGAGTGGGGCACTGCTAAAAAGATACCTGAAAATGTGAAAGCCACTTTGGAACTGGGTAACAGGCAGAGGTTGGAACAGTTTGAAAGGCTCAGAAAAATACAAGAAAATGTGGGAACGTTTGGAATTTCCTAGAGACTTGTTGAATGCCTTTGACCAAAATGCTGATAATGATATAGACAACAAAATCCAAGCTGAAAACGTCTCAGATGGAGATGAGGAACTTGTTGGAAACTGGAGAGAAGGTGATTCTTATTGTTTTTTAACAAAGAGTCTGGCTGAATTTTGCTCCTGCCCTAGAGATTTGTGGAAGTTTGAACTTGAGAGAGATGATTTAGAGTATCTGGTAGAAGAAATTTCTAAGGAGAAAAGCGTTAAACTTCTTTATTTCGTACATTTCCCAATCTCAGATATGTCTTTATCAGCAGCTTGAAAACAGACTAATATCCTCCACAATATGCGTTTCTTAGGGTCCTTCCAAAGTGAATGCTGAAGAAAGGATTTGGACACAAGTATATTGCAGATTGGTAGGTAATCTTAGCAAGCACATTGAAGGAGTGAACAAGTGAGAACTAAAAGGGAGAGAAGCCAAGTAAAAGTTGCATTAGTAAGTGGGTTACTGCTATGTGAAACTCCTCAGTTCTTCCCAGGACCCACTAAGAGATTCTGTAAAATTATTTCACTGTGGGAGAAAAAAATACAGCGATATAGCTACTCACTTAGAAATCCTGGTGGCAGTAATGTCCTGCCAAGCAGAATCCCAGGGCCAAAGCATCCCAGGTAAAGAGAGGCAGAAAGCTGTGGGTGTGAATAAAATCTGTGTGCCAATGACTTCAAAGGGGGCTGAGGGAGGGGAAACTCACCATGTGATCTAAATGTATATGGAAAAACCTAAAGCAAGAGAGAGCAATGCCAAGATGGACTCTATTTTTTAAAAATGGAGAGAGCACTCATCAGAAGTTACAAAAAGGGATTATCAACTCTGATTTTCCCAATGTCACCATCTCTGTCTACTTAGAGATACTGCAAGTACTTGCAATTTTGACGGGTAACAAATACTCTCTAAAGAAAAAATCGTCTCTAATATTTTCTTCTTTACTACTTTACTATTAGCAGCATGATGTTTGCTGCTCACTAAATACTCCTGTTAAGCTGCCAAGTGCAATTTTCAAAGGTATTTTATTTGTAGAAATGTAGGACTTCAGGTTGAGGGGGAGATGTTGAAGTGTCCAGGGTGTCATTTCCTATCTTAGGGGTTTAAGAGGATTCTGAGCTATTGAGCGGGTAGGACTGCTTGCTCTTGAAGGTTACTTCTGAAAGGGTTGAGCAATGTTTCAAGGCTGTAGCAGGTGTGAGTTCTACTGTGTGGCTGAAGAGGGACACTCCGATTGCTATAAAGGGAAGTCCTTTTTTAATAATCTTGACAGAAATACTAACATATGCCCCTCTGCACTGGTGATGTGGTGTAGATGCTGTGGGGGACAGTCCAGGACACTGGGCTTGTCCCTCACATGGCTCCTTGGAAACTTGCAATGGGAGGTTGTGACTTCAATAGAGAGCAGACGATCCCTCACTGCTGAATTCAGTCATGTCCACATGCTTCTTTTTCTCTCTTACACCAGGACTTGCATACCTATATCTTCATGTTTCCTCTTAGTCATCTGAATTTTTATTTCTTCGGATCATGCAGGAGGAAGGAGTCTGTCACTACTGCTCTTTATTCAAGTAGATTTTTATGGCATAAACTATTTTCCTAGAGATTTTAGAGCTTAGACATTTTGAGCTCACCTAGTATAGCTCTTGCAAATCAGGCACGTTGACTTCAAGGTCTATATTTAGAAAAGAAAATACCAAGAAAAGTTCTCCTTGGTTTTAGATTCTGCTGGGGCATCTATTTCCTGAGACAGAACCATCAGAGTGGCCCAGATAGCTGAGCTGCAAGTAGGACCACTGGATATAAAAAGGACAATTGCAAATCATATTTCAGAGCTTAATCCTCCTATGAATATACCTTAACCTGGATAATAATAAGCAATCTATATACACATTATGGAGAATATATAACAATAATAGCCATGTATAAGTAGTAACATATTGAAATGGTTTTGGTTGGAAGTTTTCATTATTATGTGGTTAAGCTGCTAATATAATTTAGATTTCAATTTTATTTTAATGAATCAATAATGTAACTTAAATATGTACTTGAAATAATAGCTCACATATTTGGTAAAAAGCAATGATTGATATTTCACAAATATATATCCTTTCTTATGAGTTCAAGATAATGTATAGGTTTACAAATTGGCTTTAGTTATGCTGTTATATACAAAATATATGGCTTCTTAATTTTTGTACTAAATTACCTCATCTTTCTCATTCTTTCCCTCACCTACATACATACATGCAATGGTAGTAAAACAATACTAAACAGTATAATGTAATGTGGCTTATCCCCAAATGTAAGCAATGTCTTCAGTTAACTCATTTTCTTTCGGATGAATTATAAAGCTTTAAGAATTGTTTCACCTTTCCCTTGTCTCTATGTTCTTATCATTTCCTTCTGCAGTGGCATCTGCATATATAGGGATGTGTGGCTTCTGTGATGGGACGGAAGAGGGCAGGGGAGAGGAAGCCATTCAATCCAGGCAGGTTCTCAGGATCCTCACTGACTTACACTTAGGTGTGACTGGTCTGTGCTGAAAACCAGACGATTGGCACCTGAAGTTCCACTGCTCTGCCCTTTGGCGTTCTGCAAGGGTTTTCTGGTAGAATTGCCAGATGTGTATCTCTGACTGATTCTAATCCCTGAAAGTACGGCAGACTGGCCAGGTACCAGGATTGATGCTTCTGGAGCTTTAGACCGCCTGAGATGTACCTGTGATCCTCTGTGTGTCTGACCCAGGTTGTCAGCCATTTAACTCTCTGCTTCACTTCACTTTGCCTCTTCTGTGGCAAATTCCTTAGTCAAGGCACCCAAGCAGATAAACAAACTCCCTTACCATGTGCTGAGATGTCTTCTGAGTTTTGTCTACTCCATGAAAAGCTCATTAAACTCAGACCCTCTCTCTATCCAATAAACTGGACCACTCCTTACATGATTTATGAAAGAAGAGTCTGTGAGATATGTTCCCTTCAGAGTCCAAAAAAAAAAAAAAAAAAAAGGAGAAAGCCCCTTTGCCCTTAGGATCTTCAGATCTACACAGATGTTTTATTGATTTCTGCCGTCTTCAGGTTACAGTTATAACGTCAGATACAAACATTTCTGTACCACCAAAAATGTAGCAAGCTAACAGAACTTGTTATTCTAGAATTCAAACTCAACAGATTTAAGGAATGAGTCTGTCTGGTTCATCGCTTTACCACATCAAGACCATAATGGCGTTTGGTAACTATTTGTTGAATGAGAGAATGCCAAAAGTGTATGATTTGCTAAAATTGCTCCTGAATGCCACAGGGCTTTTCTTTTGCAGAGAGGATGGAAGTCACTTGTGTCACAGTGTTCTTTGAGTGTAGGATGGTGTTCTTTATGGGTTGTTTCACTCAAATCACCTTTAACATGTTGAAGAAGATCCAGCAGCCTTGTTTTGAAAGCATCTCCAACAACAGAAACTGAAAACCACCTCGACAACAGCATTTGCATTCATCACAGCTTTTTTCATTAGCTGTAGGGACCTAGTATGCTTACATGTGTTTCTTCAAACTCAGACATGAACAGCCACCAGGATGATGTCTACAGAATGACTGTGCACATTGATAGTCTCACAGGGCATCGGCAGTGCCAACAGAACCGTAACTAGTTGGTCTTTACCGCTCTGCAGCACCTTCACCACTTTCGGTACAATTGCACTGTCATTAGCAGCAGCAACAGAATAATACATGCGCATGGCAAGCTGGAGGAAGAAAAAGGGAAGCTGGGAAGCTGTGTGGGAGACTGAAGGACTGCTTTGCAGTTATCAGAGGTTTTAGAGAGGAACCTGAGTTTCCTCAGAGAAGGTGAAAGAGGAAGTAGAAAAACATTTATGTTTTATGTCTATAACTGTGACCATACTTTAATTTAAAAAATAAAGGATGAAGTGGCCTAGAAGTCTTGATGTGCATGGCTAAGTGTGTGTGTTTGTGTTCAGGAATATATAACCAACACACATCAAAATCTGGGTGCTGGTCCCATTTTTACTTAGGCAAGTCTTGGAAGCCTTTGTAATTACAGCAGCTTTCCAAGATTCCATTTCCTGATTTTAATTGAAGATATCAATACCTGTCCTGCTCACCTCACATACCTGTTGTGAGAATGAAACAGATAGTGCTTACGAAAGTGTGTGATGAATTATACGGTATTATAAAAATCAAAGAATTATTGTTTTCCCAATTAATTTGGTGAATATTGTATTGAATAGTTTATTTAAAAGGAACAAAGACCCAATGAAACTAGTTAAAGAAAAATGAAATGACATTTTCTGAATATGGCAAGTTCACAGATCTCAAAGGCCAGAAGATAATCAAAGCCAGGCCTCATGTGAATAGGGGCTAGAAATGGAAACATTAAGGATTGAAGCTATTCTCTCCCCTTCTCTGGAGCTATGTGATTTCTCTCAGTGCTTCTGCTTTCCGTGAGTCTATCCCATTCCCTTAACTGTTTCCCCTCTGAGGATTTTCTCCCTCATAACCGCTCATGCACAATGCTTCATTCTTGCCAGTGCAGTTCTAACTCTACTTCATTTCATTTCTTTCTTTCTTTCTTCTTTTTTTTCAGCTCAAGCACACACTTCCCACTGTAACTCTTTCCTCTCTTTTGTTTCAAAGTTTCAAATTTCTGAGACAGGGATCTGATTAACTCTGCTCAACATAATGAAGGATGTCACTTGAAATTCTGCTGCTCTGCATTCTACAAGGGTTTTCTGGTAGAATTGCCAGGATGTGTATCTCAGACTGATTCTAATCCCTGAAAGTACGGCAGGCTGACCGGGTACCAGGATTGGTGCTTCTGGAGCTATGCAGCTCTAGACCACCTGACATGTACACAAATCATGAGTTATCTGTCAGTCGAGTCTGTCCATTAGCCTTCTTAAATCAGAAGTTCTCAGTGGTCCAATTACCTGGACCTGGAGGAGATGTGGTCAAGGTGTCACCTGTCTACTTGTGAGTGGCTATTGGAGGTGCAAGTTCTTTGAATAGAGGTTAGGATAGAATAGATCGGAGCAAAAGACAGAGCTACGTCAGCTTCTGAGAGGGAAACAATGGCGTATACACAGGAACACTGTATACTGGGTATAGTGAGTAAAGTTACAGAGGAAAGTACAGGCAGAGAAAAAGTTAGAAAAAAGAAAAAAGGCTTCACCAGCCTGAGAATTTTGACTCGGTCTGCCTCTGAGTGCTATCATTTGTGCTGAATAGTTTATTATTTGATATTTTTCTGATGATAATAAATAATTATACTGATATATGTAAATGAGGCATACAAATATTCAAACTTTGTATAAATATATAAAGGACTGTCACACTTTGATGTGGTAGCATAATTACTCTCCAAATTATTTTCTATTTAAGTGAATCTACATTTATTTGAGTATTCACACTGATAAGCTTTTGTGAGTTAAAGAACCCACACTTTTCTGGGTGGGTAGAAATTCAAGCACAAAGGATTAACCACTTACCATGTCACCGAAGTGACATTTGATAAAAAGACTCTGAAAACTTACACGATTTTATTTTCTAACAAGCATTTAACATTAAAATTTCTTTTCTTATTTTTTTTTCTTCTCTTCTGAAATGTCCTTAAGTTTTTTGTCACTGAGAATTGAAGAGAATTTTACCCTTGTTGCTTTGCACCTCTAAGTTGAGACCAGAACCCATTGATTATTTTTTGGTTGACAAATGACACAAATGTTAGTTATCCATTCTGTCTCTGTATGTGAAGCTCAGATGTATTATGTCATTGTACAAAACTGCATATGAAATCAATAAACTCAAGGAAAATGCTATAAAACCACAATTCTTTAAGTCAAGGGAAAGTAAATTGCCTGTGCTGCCCAGATAGTTTGGGATTTGCTGCCTGTTTCTACAAGAGAGATTTTCTTTCCAATAACTTCAGGCTCAGGAATTACAGTTAGTAACTGTAAGCCTAAAAGTCTGATGCATTAATCTTTATATATGTTCCTTTCCATTGTATCTTACTTTATTTATGGAAATCATTTTGCTAGAGTAATACCATAGCTATACAACTTGTTTTCATGAGAAATTGAAGTTTAAAAAACAGATAAAAATAAAACTAGTGATGAAATACCATTTGAAAGTACCCTGAAGAAATTGCTATTTATTGGTTTCAATAAATGTTTTTCAAATTTTCTCAGAGATTAGAAGTTTAGCTGTATTTATAAATCATCACTTAACACTCCAGTGATTTTTTTGAAATATAGCATTTTGGACTATCACTTCCTTTGTTCTAATCTCAGACTCATCTAATGGTCTGTATCTTGTACCATTAATTTGTCATGGAGTAATACCCATGAGACTTCACCACAAAGCAAAACATGTAAATATGATAGGAGAGGATTTTCAAAACTGTATTTCATCCCAAAATATTTAAAAGAGTCAAAAAAAGAAACAATATCAATTAAAGTTGTGATTGTAAAAAAGTTGTCCACACAAACATGAGTTTATTAAAATTTCAAATGTAAAAATTATCAGTGCAATAGTTTGTTGATTAATTTCTTGGTAGCCTCTAATACATCTCCATCTGTCATAAATATCTTGTCACTAAGGTGTTCATCGTTCCCACTACCTCAACTTTTGGACTCAGCAATGAGATTTTAATAAAAACATGCTGAGTAACTTTCATGAGTAAAGACTCTAATCTATATTGGCCTGGGACTCAAATCATAAACTTTTTTATCAGATGGCTTATCAATGCTCCTGATAGTCTTTCTTATTATTAAAAATGAAATATTATATGTTAGAACTGATTTTATTTGTTAAATTTGTATTAAGCATATTATCAATTATTTATCAAATTTAAAGATGAATCCACAGTCCTTGAAAGAAATTTATTATGAGATGCTGAAGTCCAGAGACTCTCACCTTTAGGAGCAATCCTATTATTTAAATAAGAAGAAAGTAGCAATAACCAAAGTTAAAAATTTTAACAATGTTTAAATGGAAACAATGACTCAAGTTTATTTAGCGCTCACTAAATTCTGAGCATATTGTAAGTTTCCAATAATCATCTCTTTGTTTAATATATATAGTAATTCTATATAAGTAGTATTTTTATCTCCATTTTTCAGGTAAGGAAGCAAAAGAACAACAACAACAACAAACAAAAACATTTTACTCAAGGTTATACAGCCAAAAAAGTAGAGAATCAAGGATTTAAAACCAAATTGTCTGATAATTAAAGCCTGTGCACACTTTCTAAGGCAGGCTCTAGCAACAGGTTATAAATCCTTTTATTTTGATGTATTTATTGTCTGCATAAGATACAGTTTATTTTCCTGCTAACACTCTATATTTGGTAAACAGAGAGCTCATCTTATTTTCCAGAAGTACCTGAGAACACCTGATCTGCTCTGGGTAGGAGAGAAGGCCTGAATTCAATCTAGAATATGGCAGCCATTCTACCCCAACTGTGATGGTTAGTGTCTGTTCCCCCTCATATTCTTCTCTGCCCTACTCTATTCCCTAAAAGCTGCCTTGCCCTCTAGCTTCTTGCTGGATTTGGCAAACGGAAGAAATTAGCTGGAGATCAGAAGGCTGAAGGAAAGCGAATCTAGGATATTTACTCAAACCCCTTTCTTCTTGATCAGGAGTACTGTTTTGGCAGTGGCTCCTTTTCCACGACTTTACCCCCTACACATTTCCCTTAAGAACACACCCTTCACTTGCCACTTCAGCCCCACGGACAGTAATTGCTTCATCTCATTCCCAGCTCTGAAAAGCGTCATTTTATTAACCTCCCTTCAATTTTCCCTTTAAGCATGCATCTTGTTTCTTCATAAAATCCTAATTGATGTATAATCCTTGAGCGTCTATCAGAAAGCTTCTTTCCAGTGAGTGATAATTTGTGTTAGCTCGTATGCTCAGACAGCAAAGAAAGAACAAATGCAAATTCTATCTGGACAGTGCAAAGAGATCTGGAAAGGAATCAACGATGTATAAATCACCAACTCCACCGAGTCAAGCATACTTGACTCTGATTCTAGTCAGCAGCCATATCCGAGAGGTGTGATCCATGGGATCGGAGACTTGGCTTTGTAGGGATGAGCTTTCTAGGAGGTGGAACTTCTATTAGAGTAAAATATATCCATGTTGTTGATTGAAAAGTAATCAATCGAGATAAATTGAGGAGTGTTAAAAGTGATTAGGTGCAATGTCTATGCTAACTATGCATATTGACATGGGGCTCTATTCACCTCAGGCACAATGGATACAAGAAAACACCTTCATATCACATCTGGGCAATGTGCTCCCAATCTGGAATCAAGTCCTTTTTTTTTTAACTCAGGGTGGATGTGACTGAATCTGCCAAGAACACATTATTCCTGATGAAGATAGGGTGGGAGTAAGCAAGGACGAGTGTCCGGAGTGTACTGTTTTCAGCAGAATGGAGAGAACCAAGAAGCATTCCTCTATGGTTGATCCTATACCAAATGGGAATTCACACTTTTAACAATGAGCTTGACTACAGAATGCCAATGACACAAAACTAAAGACTGTGAGGATGACATTCAGAGAAAAGAAGAATATCTCAAATGCCCCAAAAAACACATTCTGCAACCATATAATAGCATTCATTAAGTAAAGTTCAGTGCAATATACTTAACCTCAAGAAAACCAAACTGTACAAATTCAGTAAAAAACAAAACCATTGTTCTCAATTAATAAAATAGAGATAGTAATGAGAATCATTCAGAATGTTATTTAAATTTGATATCCAATGTATACCATTAGCTGATAAAATTCTTTAATGGCTTCTAAATTAGAATGTTATAAATATGTAGTTTATAAATTATGTAAACAGCAGAAATATAATATCTTCACTTAAGATGATTGCAAAAAAATTCTCATTAACCTATTGTTAAAGAAAAAACATTCCAAAACTTACTGGTTTAAAACAACCATTTATTGTAAGTTGGTGCTTTGTCATTTGGGTTTTCTTTTTTCCCCTTAACAGTCTCTCACTCTCAAGGAGACTATTTCACGCTTTTTTGCATGGTTATAAGGTGTTCTTATATGCTAGAAGAGGATTACAGCATAATTTGCAAGTATTCTTGAGGCCTGGACCCAGAAATTACATAGAGTCAATTCCATCACATTTTATTAGTCCAAGAAAATCTCAGAGCCAGCTCAGATTAAGAGGAGTGGAAACAGATTGTATCTTGTGATGGGAAAAGTGCTAGTCACATTGCAAGGAAGCATGCATACAGGTACTAGGAATTATCTATAGCCATCATTTGCAATTCACCACAGATACATAGATAGATGTCAGAGATTAATCATTAAAATCATTAATTTATGCATAATTGAATAGGGTTTTTCATTCAATAAAGTATTAATCCTTGAATGATATCCAGTCAAAGGACTGAACTTTTAGGTTTTCTATACAGGTATATCCAAAGATGGGGAACATATTCAGTTCCTTTTTTTCCAAGATATACAAAACTAAAACAAATACCAAAGCTATTGCCTTTTTATTTTTTATTTTATTTTATTTTTTTGAGACAGAGTCTTCCTCTGTTGCCCAGACTGGCGTGCAGTGGCACAATCTCGGCTCACTGCAACCTCTGCCTCCCAGGTTCAAGCTATTCTCCTCCCTTAGTCTCCTGAGTAGCTGGGATTATAGGCGCCTGCCACCACATCAGGCTAGTATTTGTACTTTTAGTACAGACAAGGTTTCGCCATGTTGGCCAGGCTGGTGTTGAACTCCTGACCTTCTGATCCACCCATCTTGGCCTCAAAAAGTGCTGGGATTATAGGTGTGAGCCACCACGCCCAGCCTTGTTGCTTCTTATTTTACATTTTTGAACCTATATACTAGTCTTTATGCTTTCTAGTTAAGTGGAAATAATTAGAACTGAAAAAAGTTAAATAAAACTGCAAATGCAAGTTAAATTATAGTTAGTTAAGGTTTTCTATTTTCTTCAGTTTCTTAAGAAACATTTAACACAATTTAATGATGGAGAATTACATTTGTAAAGGTGATCTATGGTTAAAATTTATTAAAAAATAGATTATGCATCACGCTTAGAGGCACTTATAATTTAATAATTTCCAGCTGGTTATCACATTCTGTGCATCTTTTGCTTGCAAAGTTAATTCTTCCTCCCCATTCTTTGGATTGCTATCACTAGAGCCAGAGGCTAACAGTGGAAGATGTTTTTCTAACAACCTTTGCTTGCATTGTAAAATTTGCCATGCATTGGTGGCTCTTTGCTTTTACTTAAACTTTAATTGTGGAGAAATGAGATGCACGTGTGGCATTTACGGAAGGATATATTTTCTTCATGGGAAACTAATGTGTCAGGACATTTAAGTGCATGAGGTTAAATAAAATCAGAGAGTCATTTAAACATTTATTTTCATGAATGTTATATATTGGAAGGAATTAAATAAATTTACCAAATGTTTATTTTTGCTGTGCAGAGAACCTGTATGAAGAAAATGTGAGTTATGAATGTGATCGTTGTTATATTTATCACAGAGTCTTGACAATAAAAATGTACTGCGTGTCATTGAAACCTAGCACCTTCCATAAGGATTTCTGCTTATCCTTGCTGTAGGAGAGGATACCTATATGGCTACCCTTGGTATGAGAGGGATAGGCTTCTCTGTAAACATTGGGTATCATGTTTACAGAGAAGTGATACTACTTTACCCAGTGGACAAAAAAATAAAAACAGGGATAAGTCTGTGATGTAGGTTATGGTGTCTCTAAGATAAACTGCTCTTTGTGGTTGATGTTAACCTCTGGTTTCATAGAAAGGAATTTAAGAAGAAGGAGAAACTAGGCTAAATATTAGGGGTGGCTCTTTAACTGGTAAATCCCTTCATTATGTCCCAAATGATAGATCTTTGGGGAGATTTAGAGTCCAATGTTTACATAATGTAAAATCTAGTAATTCATCCATCTGGATGATATATTTAGAAAATTTTTCTTTTTATAAACAATCCAAATAATTGCCTAGACTATCCACTTGTGTATAATTTTTGAATCTATTTCTAAATTTTGATAATATAATGGTTTATCATGGCAGTTTCTATGGAAAACGGAAGCTTGGATTTTTTATGTTGTTGCGTTCTGTATTTTAGAAGTCAGAAAGTGGGTAGTCCAATTACATAAGATTAGGAATCAGTGCTAAATTCATTAATCAAGCTTCTCATGTTTAATAAATAAAACAGTTGTATACAAATTGCCTTTCTGGGAACTAGTTATATAACTATTGTTTATTTCATTTTCTAGAAATAAAATATTCTTAGGGGACAAAAAAGCAAAATATATCTTCCACCTTATAGAGAAAACATGACAAACTTGCATGTCTATTTTACAGCACTTGCTTGTGAAACGAAATCTTGGAAAACTATGTGCTTAGATGTGATTCCAACCCAAACTTCAGTACCTACAATTTGAACTACTATTCAACAGTAACTTGGTTTATATTTGAAACATCAGAATTAGAAATAATTTTTCTGATGAAAGTTGCTCTTTCATGTTGACTTTTAGATTTAACTAAATGTCAACTCATTTCCATGTGAGGTTTCTGAATTTCTTGATTTTTTTTTCTTTCTATTGTATCAAATACTTGAGGGAAAAAGTAAGTTTTAAAGAGGAATTAGGAAGAAAGGCCTTGCACAAACTTCTAGAGAGACTAGGAGGAAAGTTGAAAAGGCTAAAATTAACATAAAGATAAAGTAGGCTACCAATGTCAACCATCCTGCTGCATGTATTAGTTAAGGCTTTTGGTCCTAAAGTGTTTTCTTGGGGGGTGGGGGGGAAAAGTCGTAGTGAGGCTTCAGAAACAAATAACAAACGAAAACCAGACCAAAAAAAATATGTTATGGTGAAATCAATTTTGAGAAATTGCACATTATATTCACCATTAGAGATTCATGAATGAACTCACACATTGACACTCTGAAAAGTGTTGCAGAAAAGAAACTCATCTTACTATTACCTCAGCATTTTCCAAATATTTTAACATTATGGACCACCTTTGTCTTATAACAGCTATTAATATCCTAAAGCAGAAATGTTTCTCTGGACCTTGGTAAATGATCAGAGACAATAAAAATGTCTCAGCCCATATAATTAAAATCAGATCTTTTAGAATACAGCTTCATAGATTCTGATTATTTAGAACCAAATTCATTTTAATGTTGTCAAAATTTTATCCCTGAAGCATAAAAGTATTGACTGCTTTTATGATTCATTCAGGAAACCCAATAGAATAATTTTAACAAGAGCAATTAAGTCAGATGCCTGAATTAATTTAACACACACAAAAAACTATTTTTAGAAAAGGAGCATTTAAATAAAAAGCATCATGGTAGTTTAACCAAGTTATTCTAGGTTGATTCTGGGAAAAATATAAGGAAATTTAGACCATCTTTTTAAATCATCAACATATGTATATGGTTTTGCCTTCCCTATAATATCCATGGCTTTTCCTTAGACACCAAGTAGGAACTATAAGTAGAATAAATTTCAGATGCTACGAGTTGAATTTTATATTCATCTCAGTAATCTCTTTCAGATGCACTAAGAGTTGAACTTCATATTCATCTCAGTAATCTATTTAATTTAAATCAATTAACATTTTTTGAATGCCTATGATGTGCCATTCTCTATGCTTGGCTTCACATTAGTTTGTTCCCTCTGCTTGACTTGACATCTACTCATTCCATTCTAATATCAGCACTCAGAAGTCACTATTATTTTTCAATAAAGACAAGAAAGCTGAAGTCCATAAAAGTGAATTGACTTCTTGAAAACTTCATAGTTAGTAAATGGTAGAGTCAGAATATAGACCAGTGTTCTGAGGGTCTGTCCACATAATCACAGTATCCCTCTGATGCTTTCTATTATGTGTGAGCTCTTAGAGCATTGTTGCTAAGAATGCATGCTCTGTGATAAACTGGGCTCAGGCTCTGTCACTGCTGTTTATTATGTGTGACTTTGGGGATATAAGTTAATTTCTTTGTACCTAGTGTCACATTCATTAAATGGGAATAATCATTAACAGGATTGAGTTAATAAATGTGAGGCACTTAAAACAGCACATAGCACAAAGTAGATGTTCTCTTAATCTTAGCCAAAACAATTTAAATGGCTTTAGAATTTTTTCCCTTTTTAATTTTTTTTATTTGGGAATCAATTAGTTATTTCCTGTTTTTCCTTTTTTGTTTTGAGGTTTTCATACTTATGACAACTTTTCATGAACATTGTTTAAAGATTCAAATAAGGCTACCGTTGTTTCCTCTTATTCTATCAATAAATTACTTATTATACTAATATTGAATTTTTAAATGGATTCTTTTGGTATTGTCTTCTCTACTTCTAAATACCTTGCAAATTATCCTTACTTATGTATTTTAACATTGCAGGACTGTCATCGAACTTCCAAAATGGAAGATCAGGATTTACCTCATCTTTGCATAGCTATCCTGTCATCACATATTCATATTTTCAATTTTCCCATTATCTCAGTACAAACATAGAAATTCAGGGTCAAGTTTATATTCAACATTATAGGGCCCAATGCTGGTCATAGCTGAGTCATATAGTAATCAGTGAATAACTCTTTCTTACACTATAACTTTTGTTTTCCCTGCAGTTAATAATTACCTCTATTTGTCTGCTTGATTTTCTGTATGAATTAATACTTGTTTACCCTTCTATTCTCTTCCAGTGGTCTAATTCTCTTATTAATCCACAAATCTCATTAAACATTCTATTGACTATTCTGTTTTAGTCTTCTTGAAAATCTCTTCCAAAGTCTCCTTTTTGGGGGTGTGGAAGAAACGCCTTTTATCATTCTAATATTTTCTTTTCCTTCTCATTTGTGCTGAAAACGCATGACTTATACTTTAATATGTACTCCTTTGATTTGCTGAAACACATCCTTCAATGGCTTTCCAAAACAAGTGAATTAAAGGTAAACTGTTAAGACATTACCTATATTAAAAAGTCTACATTTTACTTTTACATTTGAATTACAACTTAGCTTGCTTAGATTCTAATTTGAAAGTTATTTTTCACTAAAATATCTCTGTTGTTTTCTGACTTCAATGTTGCTACTAAAAAGTCCAGTGTAGTTTTTATGTTGACCGGTGTCTTCTGGGTCATTCTACCCTTGTTGTGATGATATACCTCTGGCTTCATTTTGTCCATACTAACCTCCCTAGTAAACAATTCTTTGACCACACCCTTGATTTCTTCTCTTGAAAATGTCCTTTAATTCTACCGCGTGGCCAGGTTGAGAATCTTTGAATGCCTAAGTTCTGTTTCCCTTTGAATTATAAATTCTGCTTTTAAATTATTTCTTTCTTCTCACATTTTGCTATATGCAGTTAAAAGTACTCATGCAGCTCCTTCAGCGTTTTGCTTAGAAATTTCTTCTGCCAGATATCCTACTTCATCACTCTTAAATTCTACCTTCTATAAAGCTGTAGGACACAAACAAAATTCTGCCAAATTCTTTATCATTTTATACCTCAAATGGCCTTTACTCCAGTTTCTAATAGCTTATTTCTCATTTCCAGCTGAGATTTCATCAGAATTGCCTTTACCACATGTATTTCTACCAACATTCTGGTCACAACTATTTAAGTAATCTCTAAGAAGAATCAGACCTTCCCCACAGGTTCTTCTGTTCTTCTGACCCCTAACCAGAATTGCCCTTAATGCTGTATTCACAGCAGTATAGGCTTTTTTTCAGCATTCACTTCAAAACTGTTTGGGCCTCTACCCATTACTGAGTTCCAAAGCCGCTTTCGCTTTTTCAGTTATTTTTTATAGCAGCAGCTTCACTTCTCAGTACCGATTTTCTGCCTTAGTCTGTTGTGTGCTGCTACAACGCAGTACCACAGACGGAGAATTTTATTACTCAGCCAACACAGAAATACGTTGTTGACTCATAGTTCTGGAAACTGGGAAGTCCAACATCTAGGGGCTGGCATCTGGTGGGAGCCTTCCTTCTTTATTGTCCCATGGTGAAAGAAGAGCAAAGAGAGAATGAGAGGGAGCCAAAGGAAAGCCAACTTGCCCTATTATAAGGAATCCACTTCTGAGATAACAAACTTCCATGTTATCTTCCATGCCTTGCTCATATACTTCCATGATAATTATATCAATCCATTCACTTCACACTCGTAACCTAACCATGTCTTATTAAGACCCCACTTCCCATCACTGTCACATTAGGGATTAAATTTCCAACACCTGCTTTTAGGAGGTAACATTGAAACCACAGCACTATTTTTATTGCTCTTATTTCATGGAACGGTGTATTTTCTTATCTCTCTAAAGATAACATTGGTATGCTTTTTCTGTTTTTATTTTGAAAATAAAACAGATTTACAGAAAAGTTTCAAAATAGTATAGAGAGTTCTCATATACCTACACTGACTTTCCTTTAGTGATACCATCTTGCATAACTATAGCACAATGATCAAAACTAAGAAATTAACATTGTTACAATACATAAACTAAACTACAGACTTCATTCATATTTTACAAGTTTCTTTTCTTTTTCTTTCTCTAACGTCCTTTATCTCTTCCAGGATCCCACATTGCATTTAATCGTTGTGTCTCTTTAGTGTCCTCTAGTCTGCGACAATTCCTCAGTCTTTCCTTGTCTTTCATGACCTTACTCTGAAAGAGTATTGATCAGTTGTTTTCTAACATAACATTTAATTTAGGTCTGTGTGATATTTTCCCATGAGTGAATTAAGGTTGTGGATTTTGGGGAAGAATATAAAAGCAATACGCTGTTCTGAGAGTGTTATATCAAGGATACCTGATGATGATGTGTGCTATTACTTGTGATACTTACTTTGATCACCTAGATAGTGGTTTCTGCCTATTTTATCCCATTTTTAATGTATATTTTATTTCGTAGTTAATAAATATTTTAAAAACGATATCTTAAAACCCCATATACCATGTTTCATCTTCAAAGTTTGCACCTTAAGTTTAGATTCCATCGCTGGATATTGCTCACAGTAATTATTGTTGTATCTGTGATTTCTATTTTCTGTATGCCTTCTACATTTATTAATTGGAATTATTGTGTTATTCTGTACGAAAGGGTGAAAGGGTTTTCTCCTTACCATCCCTACAACACATTCCTATTTACTGGTTTATTGGCTTACTTATTTTATTTTGGTATGGATTCATGACTACTGATTTTATAATCTAGTACTATCTTTATTAATTTTGTTGCTCAATTGTTTTAGTTTTAGGGACTGATTCAGATTAGTTTCAGTGACCGTCCAACTTACGTCTACATGTTTTTTAAGTACTTAGCTCCAAAATGTACACAGAGACCACAACAAGATGTTCCAGGCTTATCTTATATTTATGCTGTTTCAGCCTAGAATCAGCCACTTTTCCCAGAAACTCTGGTTTCTGATTTATTGAACAATAATATTTAGAAACTAAATTGTGGATCTCAGTGTGCTCACTATTATTTGCTTCTAGGATCTCACACACATACGTATTTAGTTGTACCTACAGACATATTTACATACATACATATTTAGTCATTGCTTCTAGGACCTCATACGCATACATACACGTTTATATTTGCAAACATATTTAGTTGTCCTTATATTTTTAAAACATTCATATAGCTCATATTGACATCACCAATTCTAATCCAGCACCACAGAGTTCATGTAGGCTTTCCCTTTCCTCATTTTAACTACATTCTCCAAAACTGAGAGACATCTTGCAATCTACATTGTCTACAATATATTCATTTATTTGGTCAACACTACTCTGTATTTAAAGTAGTTCCAGAACTCTAACTGGACTTCCATTGAGAAACAAACTTCTTATCTAGAGTACAGTATTGGTGCACAGTTTTTCTTTTTGTTATTAGCCTTATGGAATCCAGTTAAAATGCTGTTTTCCAATGTAACTTACTGTATTCATTTCCTGGGATTACTGTTAATAAAGTAACAAAAACAAGGTGGCTAAAAACATTTAAGAAATTCATTGTCCCACAGTTTTGAGGGCTAGAAGTCTGAAATCAATATGTCTGCAGGCCATGCTTTCTGTGATGACTGTAGGGGACAACTTCCCTCTTCCAGTTTCTCGGGTAACTTGGCCTGTAGGTCCAACACTCTGGTCATACAGCCCTCTGATTTCTATATATAGTCACATTGTCCACCCTCTGTGTGTGTCTGTCTCTGTGTCCAGATTTCCTCTTTTTATAAGAAAATGTGTCATTAGATTAGGACCCACACTGATGATTTCATTTTGAATTGATTGCCTTTGTAAAGAGCTATTTTCAAATAAGTTCATATTCACAGGCACCAGGGCTTTAAGCATTAACATACCTTTTTGGAGGCACCCAATTCAATCTCTTCAGTATGGTTATATTATTCATATGCTATACAATTAGATTTTAGTTTTTACAGTTTATATTTTTTGGGGGATTCCACTGATATCCTGGTGATTTTTTTAAAAAACTTGTATGTAATTATTTATTCTTTGTGCTACTTTTTGTTAATGCTGTATAGTTGTGCAGGTTTTGACAAATACACAAAGTCATTTATTCATCACCACTGTCCCATTATAGAGCAGTTCCATTACCCTTCCACTGAACTTCTGCAGCCCTCCACGGCCTCTAATGATTTTTTTTAAGTGTTGTTTTCCCTATATTCACTATTTCTTCCAAGGTTTTACTTCTGTTTTGTGATTCTGTTTGTTTTAGCGTCTGTCTTTGACATTAAAGGGTTTCCTAAAGTGTGGTAATTTTTGGTTATCTTTCCACCTCTAAGAGTGAGACAACCCAAAACCGATTTGAAACTCTCTCTCTCTCTCTCTCTCTCTGTGTATGTGTGTGTGTGTGTGTGTGTGTGTGTGTGTGTGTGTGAGAGGAGAGAGAGAGAGAGACAGAGAGAGAGCTGGGTGATGCTGGTAAACTTGGGCCATTCCTTTGGGAGAACTACTGATGGTAACACCATTTCTCTTGAACTAGTCCCATTTTTTAGACAAAGCATTTCTAAATTCACACTGAAAATAAGTCTGATTCTACTCTGAATTCTATTTGGCCTTTTGTATTTATGCCATAAGGAAAAAAAAACCTCAATATTATAATACTTTTGTATAGCTTGAGGAAGAAATGAAAATCGATTCATTAATTCAAACTACAATCTAGAAGTCTATAATTTTTTGCTATACATGTAATTAAAGCTTTCCTCATGTTTTTGTTCACAGGAAGCAAAATTTATGGAGGAAAGAGCTCAAATGTTGGAAACAGGGACAAATATGGGTATAAAATCTGACTTCATATGCGTTTAGCTGCAATGTGGATGACAGATATAGAAAAAGGAGACTGAATAAAGGGATGTAGTTTCAGCGATTATTGCAATCTTCATAGAGATTGTAAGAATGAGTTCAAGAGAAATCAAGGCATTTGACAAATATATGGTGAGGTAATATTTACAGAATTAGTTATTAAATGAGGATATAAGAAGTCAAGCATGGTGCCACCATTTTTGCTTTGGGAAACTGAGAGGATGATAGTGTCATTTTCTGAGCAATGAAAAAAAGGAGCTTCGGGGAAGTGTTTGAGTTCAATTGCAGGTGTATTTATTATGCAGTGACTACTAGCAATATCCACATGTACCAGGTGTTTGTATATGTGGATAGGGGAAAAATGGAGGGAAATCTATTCCAAAGGTATTTGAGTTTTTAGCATGTAAATGGCAACTGAAGTTATGAGCATAGATTACATCAGCCAGCAAGAATAAGAAGGTAAGAAGAAAGGCAAGCAAAAGTCGTGAGGCTCACTGATCATTCAAGGTACAGCGTTTCTTATTTTCTTGTATCTAACTTCGTTACTGAGAATCTTGGAGCAGGCTGTGAAGAGTAATCGAGTTCTTGGTGAGTCACTGAGAAGAGTACAGCTTTTCCTTTGACAAGGATCACGCTGAGAGTGATACTCAGGGATTTTTTCCTTCAGAGAAAAGAAAACATAATAACAATATTATCCTCTTTCAGCAAGTCAAAGTTGCTACTAACCTGTTTTAACATTTTCTCAACAACATTTTACAGTCTCAAAAAAGAAAGTCTTACAAAGCATGTTCATTGCAGAAAATGTAGAGAAAACAGAAGACATAGGAGAAAAAAACAAAACTGAAAACTTGTAATTCCATCACCTAGAGTAAAAGATGATTAATATTTTGCTAAATTTCCTTTAGGCTTTTATATCATATATTTAATAAAATTGTGATTAAATTCTGTATTCAGTTTTAGCTCCTCTATCACTTAACATCACACATTGTGAATTTTCTCAGAATTATATCTTTAAATAATTCATGAGGATTCTTAGAGAGAAAATCTGCAAAGGATTCAACACTTCTAATTTTAACTTTTGGAGTGAAAGTCTAAATTTCAATAGTTGGTCTTGTTCTGGAAATCCAAGCCATTTAGGTAACATTAACACATTTACAATGCTTTCCCTTGGCAAGTGTTTATAGAATCTCATGTTTTCACTTCTAAAAGTGAGAAGATTCACATTTGTCTGCGTTGTTTATAGTGCACCTACCAAACACCAGCAAATATATTGACTAAAGATTACGGTAATAAATAACAGAGCTATGGACTTGCAGCTGCTTTAACCAACATTTATACAATTCTTTATAAGCTCTGATGCTGATCTTTGCATACATTTGAGAGTACATTGCTTACCTTGTGAAAGGTACATTAACTCTTTCAAGTCTCAAGGGCACCATTTAGTAAATGACTTCTTTAGTGCTCTAAATGTACCTTAGTGGCTTTGAAAGAGACACATTAATCTTGAGAACATCCCGTGAGTACATAGGTCAGGAAATAAAATTTTCTTGGTTTTCTCAGCTCAAAACATTATGAAGCTCACATTATTACACAGGCAATTCTCACTGGATTCTATTTCCCTAAGTTCCTAAGTAACACCCAGATTTAAAACCAGAAAAAGAAATAATTGTGCATGCGAGAAGTCTGTTTTCATTGAATTCCTAGAATGACTGAAAAGAGAAACCCTAAATCATAAATCTGATTGCAAGAGAATCAATCTATTTGACTCACATACTGCAAAAGCAGCATTCTTTAGTCAAGAAAAATGCAGATATAAAAATTATATGAAAATTTTATACCTACAACTTAAAAAGTATAAAATATAATACTTTATGCTTACAACTGAAATGTGCTGTTTACTGGACAAAGAAGAGTAATCTATGACTCATAACCCAAGAGGAAAAAAAAATCTGTTTAATGTTATCAGTACAGTGTATAGAACATAATAATTTTGTATAAGTTTCTAACTTACAGTAAAATATACCCGTGTAAGAAATTTACAGATTGCTGCATGCAAAACTACAGGGCTTTTGTCATCAGCTTTTCTGCTTTTCCTGTTTCTCTGTTTTCATATTTCTCATAATGCAAGGATATTTCAACTTTTAGGTTTAGATCACTACTATTTATTTCTTTTTCGACTTTGATTATCTAAATAATATGAAGACATACAGGAAATTTCTATGTGTTTTGTTATTAATATTGTCTACTTTTCAATTTAATCACATACTCTGTTGGGGAGACTAACATTCCCAAATACTGCAATGCTAAGAGAAATGAGAATGAAAGTCTTGAAAGCAAGCTTTCTTTAGAATGAGAAAATGCATATAACGTTCTTAGCCTCATCACTGGCACATAATTAAGGCTCAATAATGGTAGCCAATTTTTTTTTAAGTTGAAAATAATACTGAACTATATCCCAATCCATTTAAGACTATGATGCTTTCTGAAAATGTTCATAATTATCAGAATTTTTAACTTTTTTTCTGAATCTAAAGAACTCCACCATGAAGTCCACCAAGGTTTTTTGATAGCATGCCTAAGGAAAGAAGATGCAAAAAATAGATAATGCTAGGGCCTGCAAATCTAGCCTTGCATGAGGATAGCTCCTGAGGAAGGGATGGGGAAATAGGCTTCAGGTTCTAATGCAATGTAAATGAGGTAAGTTTAAGTTTAGCCTTGACCAGTGCCCAGAGACTGATGTGAGAGAAGCTGCATAGCTGCTGGAGTCTCCAGATCATTCTAGCACTCATGGAAGGAGAGGCAATAAGGTGGTCACAGACAATCTGTCCAATTTGTAGAAGCACTTTAGAAGCTAAGAGTTTAGAGGACTATATCCATATTTATTAACTAGGGAAAGGTCAAAATTAGTATGGCAAGCAAAATCTCAGGTGAGAGAAAGTGTTCTCTGTGTGCATGTGTGTGTGTGTGTGTGTGTGAGAGAGAGAGAGAGAAATATTGGAAAGCAGTGAGGTTGTCTTTGTCCATATGGTGTTGTTATAAAGGAATACCTGAAGCTAGATAACTTATTAAGAAAAGTGGTTTAATTGTCTTATAGTTCTACTAGCTAGAACGTTCAAGTTCAGGCATCTGGGTAGGGCCTCAGGCTGCTTCCATTCATAAAGGAAGGTAAAGGGAGCTGGCATGTGCAGCCATCACATGGCAAGAGATGAAGCAAGAGAGAGGCTGACAAGAGGCGCCAGGCTCTCTTAACAACCAGCTCTCCTAGAAACTATCAGATCAAGAACTCACTCACCTCTCACCCCCACCCTGGAGTGCATTAATCCATTAATCAATAATCCACCTCCATTTTGATTATTTCAAGGTGAAAACACTTGAGAAACTGTACTTGCAGAAAGGGCTGTCTGACCTGTCTTTTCCCAAATGCAGAAAGCCATAAAAAGTCCTCTGAGGGGGAAAAAAATTAAAAATTAAAATAGAAAAAAAATCCTCTGAGGAGTACTCTCTCATATCAGGGTGAGAAAATAACCTTTATAATCAGAGGCTAGAATCATTGCTTTAAAGGACCTATACAAATACACTTACTGAAATAACTGTTATCCTCTGTGGTTTTACGTGTCCCACTTTCCCATCCCCCATATATCTTCTAGCGACTTTCCTAGAATTTACTGCCTGTAGCTCAAATTTCTTTATCTTGTCATTTCTTCACAAATGTATCATTCTTTGTCTAAAATGTATAAAAGTTTTCTTTTTTGACCATTTCTTCAGGTTTTCATTTTCTTATGAATGTCCCCATGTACCATGTAAAAATTAATAAAACTTGTATGCTTTTCTCCTGTTAGTCTCTCTTGTGTCAATGTGATTTCTAGTCTCAGCTGAGGAGCCTACTTAAGATTTAAATGGCTAGAAGTGACATTTGAACTCCCCCTGTAATACATATGCCCATTTAGAGAAATGTGTAAACTACATTGTGATAGGAGGCAGAAGAAAGCTTTCACTCATTGGGCACAGAAATTCCCAGAACTGCTAATAACAAGCAATGCTGAAGATTATAAAACTAGTTCTAGTTGATGGAAATGCACAATTCATATATTTCCTACTTCTCTGCAGAGATTTGCCTCTTGGATGAGAAGAGCTGAGACTTCTCAAAACCATCCTAAAGACTATTGTACTGAATCTATTGTGTTCAAAACTCATAATTGATGTTTCATCCCTAACAGTACACACTGACAATAAGTGTACTGTGTGGCAGTTATTGTACATCTATTATTCAATTGTTATGCCAACTCAGCAACAGAGTTTGATTATTCTCATTTTACAGAAAAGGAAAAAAAAACAATATTCAGAGATGCTTAGGTGTCAGAGTCTCATGGAGCTCCAATTAATTATCAGTTTGTCTAGCTCCAAAGGGTTTCTATCACATTGCTTTTTATAATGGGGTTTTGTAATAATTTCGAAGATGTCATTGTGAAAATTATATATTCATCAGGATTCTCCAGAGAAAGAGAACCAATAGGAGATATATATTTTATATCTATATATAGATATTTAATATGAGGAACTATTCATAAAATTATGGAGATTGAGAAATTCCACAATTTGCTGTCTGCACACTGCAGACCTAAGAAGTGTCATTACTCAGTCTGAGTCCAAAGACCTGAGAACCTGGGGAGTAAATGATATAAATCTAAAGCCAAGGTGAGAAAAAGGTGAGAAGAGATATCCCAGCTCCTTCAGTGAGCTGCAAATTCCTCCTACCACTGCTTTTTATTCTGCTCACGTCCTCAATGGATTGGCCACTGCCACCCACATTGAGGAGGGCTACCTACTTCCCTGAGACAATGCCATCCAGAAATAGCCTCGCAGATATATACTGAAGCAGTATTTAATCTGGGCACCTTGTGGTACACTCAAGTTGACACATAAAATTTACCATCACAAATTGCAAAAGGGCTTTACTGGCTCACATATATGAAATGACCAGAGATAAGGTGGGCTTGACTCATTTTATGGAAGCTTCAAGTGATCTTTGCCTGTCTCCTCCCCTACACTCTAGCCTGGCTTCAATGGATCAGAGTGTTACAACTGGGCACCACACCATGAGAGTGGGGGAAAAAAATCTAACCAGAGAATAAAAACTCTGCATTTCAATCCGATTGAACTAATTTCGTTCAAGTTACTGAGATTGGGATGTAGGAACCATCCAGATTCCCTCCTGCTATCCACATTAGAATCAACTCACCAGAACTAAATACCTGCTTTTCTAGTGAAAAGGAGGGAAACAATGAGAAATGGAAAACTAGAATTTCTACCCTAATTTATTGGTAAATGTTGACTGAATAAAGGAGAAAAATGATTTATAAATGGTGTCTCTGGTAAATATTTTTATTCTATCTAAATTTTTTTAATTTTTAATTTGCTAGTTCTATTTCATTGTTTATTAAATATTCATGCATCATAAATAAAGAAATATATCAGCATAGCGGCAAACATGAAATGATTGCAGTTTAATTCATAAAACGTGAGAGAGGAAGACATTCTCAATCAGTGGAGAAAAAAAAAAGTTGAAAACAGTATAGATATCAGAAATGGTTTGGTGATGCCTACCTAAAAAGCAGGTTAAAGATTACCTGATAAGCTAAAACAAATGAAGGTTGTTCTCACAAGTCAGCGGAATGAACATTGCAGTCAGTATCCTGGTTACTGATCTTGCATAGGGGCGTCACATTAATATAAATTATTACATATTTATATGGATGATGCTAAATTGAGACAAAGGCATTCACAGCAGGCAGCACTGCTGAACATGCTGCCTAACAATATTTGAAATCATAAGAAGGAGAAAATGCTAACATGATAAATTCTTTCTCCATTTGCACAATGCCAGTAATATGTCCAGGAAAGTGCAAGAAAACCAAGAAGCACTCACATATAAGCACCAAATGTAATAATGTGACAATGAAGTACTACTCAATTCAAAAGAGAATGAGCTAAAATAAACTATTTTCCTGGGCCTAATCCTACTAGACAGAACAGAAACACAAGCTCCTTGAAGAGCGACCTCTTCTCCTTATCCTGTAAAACTTACTAGACCTTAACATAGTTCCAGACACATAGGCTGAGCTCAATAAATATTTGTGGGACTCATAAAGACTGTGGTGGTAAGCACCAGTGAGAGTTGTATAAACAATAGCCACTGTTCTCAGAGGTTCCTTAGTGACTGGAGTATTTTTGCTTAATCATGTGTTCACTGCATTCAATCTATCTGGTATTTCAATTCTGGTATTCTTTTTCCTCAAGCTCCCTACAAAATCCGTACTTTTCTCACTTACAGCAAATCTCTTATTTCTTTGTTTATAAAGTAGAAGCCATTGGGGGAAAAGTGCCTGGCCACCTCCTTCCCAGTTCTTGTTTACACCTCGTACTACCATCTTTTCTCCTCCCAAGATTCACATTTTCACCTGTACATTTTGTTTCCTCTTGAATTGTCCCATCAATGTTTTTCTGATCTCTTCCAGGTATTTCAGCCCTGCCTCTCTCCTGAACCTTAGGCATCAAATTATTTAAAACAAACTGCCTTAGCATTGACTAGATCAAAGGAAAAAAAAATGCCTATACACTTTTTTTCCCAATTTCCCTAATTCACTATCACTTAATGTCAATTATAATTTGACTTCTCTGTCATTCCGATAAAATTGCACTCATGGGCATCACAAGATATCTTAATTTCCAAATACAATGGGTCTATTTTCAAACTCTTTAATACATCTACAGCTTTTGTTTCCATTGTCAATCATCAAATTCTCTTCTTTAACTCCTTATTCTCTTGCTTTTATTTGTTTCAGATAAGCTATCTTTTTTCTTACTGGATTTATGTGCACACAAAGACAAGAGAGCTCATATTTACCTATGACCATTGGTAGCAAGGTAAGCTCACTTTCAGCATTTGTGCTAGTCAAAGGTGTACACCCTTGAACACCCTTGAAACTTATTGGTTAAGTTTTCTTTATTAAATTTCCTTGATGTAACTTTCTCCTGACAGCTGCTTCATTTCTTTCTTGCTTTCCTATATATGGGTGTTGCCGAAGTTTTCCCATCTAATTCTACATGTCTTTCCTTAACCCTATCTATTAGCTACTGTGTCTTATTCCTTTGCCTGGATTACCTTTTCTTTCCTTATCCTCCTAGAAAATGCTAGCTCTCCACACCTCTCTCTCTCTCTCTTCTCTCTCTCTCTCTCTCTCTTCTTTTGTATTCAAGCTTTCCTTGGGCCCTCATGAATTATCAAAACAACTTTTTAACTTGACTTCTTGGCATCCAACCCTTCCATCCATCCTCTGCATTGTGGTGGGATTACATACCAAGAAAATGCATCCCATATCAAAATATTTCTATTTGCTCTCTACCACATAGAGCAATGATTTCCACATGGAGGTGCACATACCCTAAAGTAGACACAAAATAATCTGCATGTCTATAAGAACAGAACAATAGAACAGTGTCCTGCTATGCCCTTGGCATAAGGCTATGCTGAGAAAAAGTCTGTTAAATGAAAATATGTGATAATTCCCTTATCAAAGTGTGTAGTCAAAACATGTGATACTCATAATACATTCTTATTTGTACATATTCTCCAAGCTTTTGCTCCAAATATATGTGGCAAAAAAGTACAGCATTTAAATTACAATCTGTTGTGTACTTCTTGTTATACTATTCTGAATAAATATCTGAAATGCTTTGAGTGCTGAATGCCAAGGATGATTGAAATCCCTCTGAGCCATACATTTAAAATGTGTTCTCTGTGATGGTAAGGATTTTGCATTATGCAAAAGATATAACTGGATATTCTATCTTGAAAAAAAGACAGGATAAATATTACAGAATTGTCTATACCTAATTCCTGTTTTTTTTTTTTAAATAGAAATAAATTGTATCATCTTACATAAAAGTAGAAAATAAATTAACAAAATGTCCTGGGTTGAGTGTGCAGGGTAAACGTGGTGTTGTGGGAGCTGGCTAGAAAGAGCAGCAGTAAGAAGCTGAAGACATTTTTTTAACTTCCTAATTTTGCCTAGAACCAATTGCCAGGTAAATAAAACATTTTTTTTCTGAGAATAAGAAATAATATTTGAAATCATCGATTTCTAGAAATATTATCAATCAAAGATGGAAAGATGACTGACGTGTTCGTTCCATCGCCAGATGAATGGGATGCTGATTTTGTTAGTGTTAGCTGTTTCGCTAGGGTGTCTACATAGTACGTTTTGAAGGTGACTGAAAATCTCTGCACCTGCCAAATCCAAATCTGATGTTTAGCATTCAACAGTTGGTAGTGCTGGCAGGAATATCATTCAGAGATAAAAATCTCTATTACTTATGCCACTATAGGTAAGCTATTAGCAACAGTAAGCAAATGGCAACTTCTAAATTCAAGGTTTCTAATTTTGGTCTTTGAGCACGTTAAGACACTTAGTCTAATACTCAGCAGTTAATAAACTTCACAAAAACATAACATGAACTCATCATCTAAAAGTATAAGAAGCATCTGGCAGTTGCCATATTTTAATTACTATGATGACCTGCGAATACAGAACCATTGTCTTTAAAACCTCGACAGCTGCTTTTCATTCATCATATCAAGCTTTCTAATGTGTTTAGGTAAGCTTTTCTGTATTTTTTTCTAATATCAAAGTTAGGTCAGACTATATATTTTGTTTAGAAAATATTTTTAAAGATATACGAGTTCAAAGGATCAAGCAAAAGTGGCTTGGTTATATTACGCGTCACGTATTATCATAAATCATTAGTTGAAATGTGATAGTCTCTTTTTTAATTAAAGAAGATATCAAAAGTGATTAAAAGTGGATATGCATTTTATAGAAATATATACCTTGTTTCTTTTAAATACATAATATTTACTCAAAACCAATAACATCTCTTGATTTGTATCTGTTTTGGCCATACTAGAGAAAAATGTTTAATGTAATAACAGAACTGCTCTTAATATATACTCTATAGATATTAATACCTACTATATAGTAAGCACTGTGCTGAGGGCTAAAGATAAAAAGTTTTAAGAAAAAAGTGTTCTGTGCTCTGGTGGAGCTTACAACTTAATCATTAATATCAGACAACCTATGTGCAATGTTGAAGAGCAATGACTTCTTTACTGTAGCTGATTTTGCAATGTTAACTCTACTGCCATGTTAAAGAAATAAGGCTCTCAATGTATTGAGCTCCATTTATAATAATTTTATTTAAAAACAGCAAAAAAGTTATTAGGCAAAAATGAAAGCATTTCACATTTATGCTTCTAAAATTCCAAGTTGGACTTCTACTTAATTATTGCCGAAGAGAAATGCTACTTATCAACTCCATGAAAACCAATCTCATTATTTTTGTTCAATAGAATGCAATACTTGTTTGACTATGACTTAATTTTAGACAGATTTGATTCATGTATTTACTTCTGTATATGATTTGAAACCAATTTATTTTGTGGGACACATTGAAAATTAGAATGTTCAAGGTTAAATGGCCAATGGAGACCATGCTGAGTTTCATAATTGCTCTGAGTATTTAAATACACACACTATATATTCTCCCCCTAAGACCGAAATTATTGCCAGATTCAAGGGGCCTTTTTATCAATGAGTTAAAGGAGATACCAAACTGTCTCATGAGGGAAATTTTGTACCAACTTTTCCCACAGCCATTTTCTGAGTAGAAATGGGGTAGCTATTATTCAAGCTCATTCTAATGCCCCTCCCTCTTCATTACAAATGCTGTTCTACTCCCAGCCCACATGACAATAAAGTGGGTGGCTCTGCTCTTCATCAATAACACCAAGTAGTTGCACCCCGAGTACTTGTTAGGAGTTCAATTACAAATTTACTATTTCTCAATATCCATCCAAACTTCAGTTAAAAGAATAATATCTGTAAAAGATTTCCTGAAGTGTAATTCAATCCACATAGAGGAACCATTAAAACCTACCCATAGATTAAGTCTGACAAACAGAGAAATGCACATACAGGCTGCGAAATGTTGTTGCCTATAGAAACCCTTTTAATAAATTGTGCTTTCACCTTGGCATTGTGCCTTGTGCCTGCACTGAAGAACTCTGTAACAAACAGTCCCATAAAACTCATTGATGTAGTAAACTACAATATCTTGAAGATATTCTTCACTATGTCACAGGGTCCTTTTTATGAGGAATCAAAGAAGAAATTTTGTCTGGACTTAGTACCAAGAATAACTTTGCTTCTTTAAGCAACAGGTGAGTTTCTTTTTATGGACACTGTGTAACATGTTTTCTCCAATGTTGTCCTTTTTGCTTTGACGGCTTCAAAACTTGAGTCAAATGTGTGACCTGCCTCAAGAAAATGTAGACAACTTTACGGCAGTCTTGAATTCATCTCATCTTTCCTTCTTTTGCTTTCCTGCCATCCCCTCCCAGCCCCCATCCATTTATCTTTTTACTTCAATTTATCTAAATATATGAAAGCTGCCATAAATCCTATTCTGGAACAAGATGTGATAAATAAAGAAGATTAATAATGTGAGATAAACAGCACATATTTTTCATTTTCCCATGTGAGTCCTCCTTTACGTCTGAGAGACAATGAGCCAGCATTTACCCCAGGGGCGGCTGTCATAAATAGAGTAGGGCAAAAATCCTTAGCTTTTAATTTTGAAAGGATTCCTTTGGAAGTAAAACAAAAATTTTTTTGAAAATTGAATGAAGCTAGGGAATAAACAGAGATGATCTTTTAATCCCAGTTCTAAGACATCACAAAGAATGCTCATAGTTATCTAGTCAATTTGAACTTGCAGATGAAATTACTGTGAAGTGATTTCTCTTACGTTAAAGAGGATTTTTTTTAGGTAAGATTTTTTTTATTTTTATTTATTTATTTTTTATTTCTTTTAAGAAAGAAAAGAAAAAGAGAGAAAGACAGAAAGAAGGAAGAAAAAGAGAATGAAAGAAAGAGAAAAAGAAGAAAAGAGGGAGAGAGAACAGGAATCTTGCTCTATTGCCCAGGCTAGAATGCAGTCTAGAAATGGATATTAAAAAGCTCTTTTATACTAATAATTGTGTTATACAATGGAGACAGGAAGGAATAAAGGAGGAAAATTACAAACAAACAGCTAACCAATATTTCATTTAAACCTATGAAATGCTATGCAATTGCTAGGGAGTGATTTACTCCCAACCATGTGGTCACTTTTAGAATAAATGTGATGTGTTACTGAAAATAAATGTAAGTTTTGTGGATTTGGAGTAGAGAGTTCTGTAAATGTTTATTAAGTTTACTTGTTCGAGGTCTAAGTTCAAGTCCCGGGTATCCTTATTAACTTTCTGTCTCATTAATCTGTCCAATATTGACAATGTAATGTTAAAGTCTCCCACTATTATTGTGTGGGAGTCCAAGTCTCTTTGGAAGTCACCAAGAAGTTGCCCTATGTATCTGGGTGCTCACTATATTGGGTGCACATAGACTTAGGATCGTTAGCTCTTCCCGTTACATTGATCCCTCTACTATTATACAATGTCCTTCTTATCTCTTTTGGTTTCTATTACTTTAAAGTCTATTTTATCAGAGACGAGAATTGCAACTCCTGCTTTTTTTTTTTTTTCTCTCCATTTGGTTGGCAAATCTTCCTCCATCTCTTTGTTTTGAGTCTCTGTATATTCTTGCATGTGAGATGGGTCTGGATGCAGCTTACCGATGGGTTTTTTGGAATGGCTGATACTGGTTGTTCCTTTCTGTATATAGTGCTTCTTTCAGAAACTCTTGTAAAGCAGGCCTGGTGGTAATGAAATCTCTGAGTACTTGCTTGTTCATAAAAAATTTTATTTTTCCTTCACTTATGAAACTTAGTTTGGCTGGATATGAAATTCTGGGTTGAAAGTTCTTTTCTTTAAGGATGTTGAATATTGGCCCCCACTCTCTTCTGGCTTGTAGGGTTTCAGTTGAGAGATCTGCTGTGAGTCTGATAGGTTTCCCCTTGTGGGTAACCTGACCTTTCTCTCTGGCTGCCCTTAGTATTTTTTCCTTCATTTCAACCCTGGTGAAAATCTAATGATTATGTGCCTTGGGGTTACTCTTTTTGAGGAATATCTTTGTGGTGTTCTCTGTATTACCTGGAGTTGGGTATTGTCTTGCCTTGCTAGGTTAGGAAAGTTTTCCTGGATAATATCCTGAAAAATATTTTCCAGCTTGGATTCATTCTCTTCGTCACATTCAAGTACACCTATCAAACATAGATTAGGTCTTTTCACATAGTCCCATATTTCTTGGAGACTTTGCTCATTCCTTTTTACCCTTTTTTCTCTAATCTTGTCTTCTTGTTTAATTTCGTTAAGTTGGTCTTCGACTTCTGAAATCCTTTCTTCTGCTTGATCAATTCGACTGTTAAAACTTGTGCATACTTCGTGAAGTTCTCGTATTGTGTTTTTCAGCTCCATTAATTCACGTATAGTCCTTTCTAAATTGTCCATTCTCGTTAACATTTCGTCAAACCTTTTTTCAAGGTTCTTAGTTTCCTTGCATTGGGCTAGAACATGTTCTTTTAGCTCACAGAAGTTTCTCATTATCCACCTTCTGAAGCCTAATTCTGTTGATTCCTCACATTCATTCTCGATCAGGCCTTGTTCAGTTGGTGATGAGGCACTGCAATCCTCTGTAGGAGGAAAGGCATTCTGATTTCGGGTGTTTTCAGCCTTTTTGCGCTGGTTTCTTCCCATCTTTGTGGATTTATCCACCTGTCGTCTGTGTAATTGTTGACTTTCAGATTAGGTCTCTGAGTGGACGTCCAGTTTGTTGGTGGTAAAGTTTTTTCTGTTTCTTAATTTTCCTTTGGTGGACGCCCCCTCCCCCACAGAGCTGGCCCTTCCCCGGGTTCAGCTGTACTTGCTGTGAAACTCTCAATCCTCAGCAGTTCCAGCTGCTGTTTTTTTTTTTTTTGTGGAGGCAGGGACCAGCCTTCCCCTGCGGCAACCCACTAGGCCGGCTGAAACAGCGGCGTTAAGATTTGTGGCGCTTTTCTGCCCGGGAATCTCCCAGGCTGGTTCCCCACTTCAGTCCACTTTTCAATCAGCTGAATGGGAGACTCTGCCTTCCCGGAGCTCTGAACGCCAACTAAAGGGCACTCAGTCCCGTATACTCCGGACTGAGAACCCCCGCGCTGGGGGCGCCTGCAAAACGGCTGCACTCGCCAAAAGAGTCGCGCTGGCGACCCGTGGGGCTCCTCCGCCAGGAATCTCTTGGTCCGTGGGCAATAAAAATTCATCTGAAAATGTGGCGTCCACTCCACTCACTCTCTGCGCTTTCAGTGGGAGCTACAATCCTGAGCTGCTGCTAATCGGCCATCTTGGATCTCTCTCCTTAGGTAAGATTTTTTTAATGTTGATGCATCTGGTCTCTATTATAAGTGAATGTTCTCAAAGATTTTGGAAAAAAGCATGAGCCCAAAAATCAAGTCTGTGAAGCCCTTACTTGACTTTGATACTGGGTACAAATGTGAAGTGCACCAGGTAAATAGTGGAGATTTTATTAAGATTGTTATTGCTTTTGTCAGTGCTCTGGTTTCAAAGTTACATAGGCTTTTCATAGTCTGCACACTTTTATTTTTCCTTTAAGCCCTCTTTTTTAACGTGTAATTTTGCAACACATAAGTATTTTTCAAGAACATATTATATACGTGATACTACTGCAGAAGTGCCAGTACATTAATGTGTCTGATGTTTCATTAACTTGTGATTTTCTAGAGAGAAATGACAATCACATATTACCATTTGTAGCTTCATTTCCTGATTCAATAATATTTGATAAACTAATCAAAACTATAGGAGATGCTGTATAAATACTAATGTTTTCCCTAATTTATCTCCCCCATTTATTCTTTTCTCCCTTTAATTAAACCAAAACAAAATTCTGGTTATGAAATTCTCATAACAAATATATTTCCGTTGATTATAAACTCCAGTCCAGGTCTCCTTAGTTTAGTATCCAAACTGTACCTATTCAACTGTCAGTCACTCAAAGGACCCTATGCCAGTTAGTTGGTTAGCTCACTTTGTTCCTGAGGTATAGCATATTTTTCCCCCTTCATTTTGTTCATGTCTTCTCACCATCTTTCCCAGAATGGACTCCCAATTCTACTCTAATTATCAAAAACCTTAGACTTATTTTAGCGCCATTTCATCTTAGTAGGCTTTTCTCACTCTCTTCTTCATTGAAGATACTGTTGTAGTAAAACATAACACACATTTTTCGTTAGCCAGTTACTTTCATATACCATCATGTATCCTTATATTAAATATTATCTAACTTATCAGTATAAAGTAGGCCTACAAACTGTATTTCTGATCATTCCATTGTCTAAAATACAAGATTGTACTTTATATATATATCTATTGATGACTTTATGAAGAGAACCAGACAAATCAGTGAAGCCAGCTAATAGATTATGTCAATGATCTCCGTGTGAGGTTTTGTGGCACTAAATGTTCCTTGTTTCGGAAAAAAAATGAAGGCAAAGAAATAAAAGAAAATAAGGGCAGAACTACAGTAGGTAAATAAAGAATAGGGAAGAAGAAAAACATGAACCAAAGTTTAAAATCTAATTAACGAGGAAAAAAAGCCTTACCACTAAAAAATGTAGAGCGTGTCAAGGTTTATTATAGAAAAACAGTAATAATTTGGTTTTCCTTTTTCTATATTCAGTATGAAGTGTAAGTTGATACAAAAAATAAATTGCACGAACTATACCTCAACTGAAATTCAACAATTCTGTTATCCTTAATCCTTTGTCTATCTTGCCTCATGGTCCATGCATTTCGATATATTTCTAGTAAAAGAATCATTTGAATCCAAATTATGTTAGGAATGCCTATGTGTAACCTGGAAGACATTTAAAAACTCCTAGTCTGTTAACAGTCAGCCTAAGAAATAAGTTAAAATGATAGTTTTAATTTTTTAGTTCAATTCATCTATGATCACTTGTTTCTGAATTGTGTATCTTAAGGTAAGATATTTTTTAGTTCACAGTCACCAGTTATTTGTTTTTAGAATTTTCTCTTTTGTTCTGAAAAATAGAAGTATAAGGATAAGAGTATATGTCACATTTGCAAAAGAATGAATAATGTGAAACTTAACACTTTTATTTATTTGGGGATATAATGGATAGATCAAGCTAATTTATTAAAGGAGTATTTCCTGTGAGTTACTAAAATATTTTCTAATTTTGCTTTACATGTACTTCCCCTCCCCAGATCTATTCATTGTACAACAAAATATTATAATTAAAATGAAAAATATTATAAGAATTTCAGCTCATTTTGTAAATCTAGAATGAATGAAACCATCACATCAGACTTCTCCTAGAGTCTACATCTGTGTGAATTAAGATCTATATATTTCTTATACAGTTTTAGAGTCAACTCTAGAAGATTGTCCAAAGTTCCTGAAAATGCATAGATTTCTAGAATCTTTTAAATATTTCTTATGTGGAGTAAAAATGCCATTCATTGATATTGAATGGAATTGATACCTATACATTCGCTATTTTTTAGTTAAACTTTGAAGAATTTTGATTTTACCTTGTCCCTCAGGCTATCTGAATCTTTCTTAGGAAAGACTTTCTTGTGTACAATTATGATACTTTCTGCAACAAAACTTCTAAATCCCAAATTTGAACTTAGGGCAAGTGAGATTATTCTCCCAATCAGTCCTCTGAAGTCAGAGTAACAACTACCTTTTATTCTGTTTTATTTTGTTTTATTCTGGGCATACCTTAGAATTTCATCATGATAATAATGAAAACTAATATTTATTGAGCGCTGAGCACTGCCAGCCACTATGCCTGGTGTTTTATACATATTAGCTCATTTAATCCTCTGAAATTCTATAAGGTAGGTAATAATGTTAGGACTATTTTGTAAAGGAACAGATTGAGACTTTAAAAGGTTATGTAACTTTCCCAAACTCACATAATTAGAAAGCTGTTGCAGTGGTATTTAAATTCTTGTTTGCCTCAGACTATAAGCCTTATCTCATATTGTGTAAATAGAAAAATTTCTAGTCTTTTCCATCAGCTTTTCAATAAGACATTTATTTAACTTTCCTAGTGTACTTTTTCTGTATTTCTTCGGAAACCAAATGCAACTCATCTTCATGATTATGTGTGAAACTACAGCCTAAATACAGTTTAAAATGATATTAAGAAAATGCTATTATTTCCAAATAACATTGACTCTTTAGCAATATAATCCTTTCTATCTCTCTCAGACCCACAAATTTAATGTCATCAGTTATGAATATTCAGCATTTAAGGTCGTGTTCTGTATGCTTGAAAGAGACTTGAAAGAATGTGAGACTTTTCATTGCTGAAAAGGCTGAGTGAATGTCAAGCTGGTCATTTTTCAGCTTACAGGCCGATTAGTTACAATAGTTCAAATAGAAAGTCATTGCCCAGGGCAGTGTTCAAAGTAGTAGACTGTATGATACAGACTGGCAGAGGGATATTCAAGCAAGTGGGAGAAGAGAGTCCTTTTAGGGAGGAATGTGGTTGAAAACATGAAAAACAAAATGGACTTTGAGACTCTCTTGGTCGTCATGGGAAGGCCACCCTCACAAGTCACTTCCTATTGTGACTGCACAAAGGGAGCACCCTCTCTGTACATTTGCATCTATTTCATGTTCCCTTTTTTTTTTTTAGAGTAATGTGATTTAGCACTGGTGTCTGCTGGATAGAAAAAGTCTGATTAATGTGTGGCACTTCGTGTTATAACATATACACCCATGTAAGTGATGGAAGACCCTCACATAATTGGATCTGAAATTGAATAAAATGATGAAAAATTTAGCATAGCCTTTGTCTTTATATGCTACAGTTGGGAAAGCCAAGAGGTCAGGATACTTGGAAACGATGAGGGGCATTTTATAGTCTCTGCTGGTAAAAATTTGTTTAACACAGTCCCATGATTAAAAGGAATGTGTATCCTGCTGTGGCACCAAGGTACAAGAGAGGGAATAATAAATTGATGCCATTGACAAGATGTCATTTGTTATCTGCTTTAAAATGTCAGGTCATGTCATTGCAGTGAAATATTTTCTCTCTTGATGTATGTCTTACAAAGCAGGCTCAATGTTTGGCCCTATTCTATTTCAATAAAAGAAAACAGCTTTTAATCTGAAAAGCACTGTCACCAGGAGGAAAATAAGGTCATTTGAGACTCTTATTTAGCCATTTCTCCACAACCCTCCATTAGCAGTATATTTCAGTCACCCAGTTGGTCCAAATTCTTTCTTTAATTTATCTTTTGAGGGGTGTAATTATCCATCTGCTCTCTTGGCCAAAGGCAGGAGGAAAAAGGGAGTTTAGAGATTGCAAGGTTAGGAAAAGGTCAAAACCTGATAGCAGCACATTCTTATGTTCTGTACTTATGTGTTTGTTAGATTCTTCATAACTCCTGCTCCCTGAAAGTCTCAGAAAACAAACATAAAAAACAAAGCTCTCCCAGATTATATCAATTAGAGATAAGGGGGAAAATATTAAATACAGAAATGGGAAAAAATATGAAAGATGCTTGAAATCTGTGGAATTGTTTTGTCGATACATAATTTAAAATACTGTAAAACATAGATGAAGAAAAACACAGGACTCAGCAAGCTGTTTTCCACTTATGTGTACACATTTTCAATGTAAACTCATCATAGTGACCTCAGATAGAATGTTTCTCTTGTGCACACTAGACCAAGCTTAGATCCTGAATTATGAAGTTGTGTTCTCATCTGGCTCAAAGAGCAAAACTTGTTTTGGATGGTAGGAAACAAATGAGTCAGCCGACTCAGCAAATATCTTAGTAAATAAGATATCTGATCTCTGGATAGGTATATCTTAGCTCAATATTTTATACAAAAATCAAAATGGCAAGTGTTGAACTAGAGAAACAAATGAATAAAGAAAGAACAAAGATAGCTCTAACCTACTATTGTGCCATAAGAGAAAGTCACTATAGAGGTGCTAAGATCTATAGAATAAGAATAGTATTTCACATACAATTCAGCACAAAACATTGTTTTAAATGTCTTTTGGGTATTTTTCAAACAACATGTGAAATGCAGACTGGTGGTTTTATTTTTACTTGCATGAATATTTACCAGTACGAAGGTTTTCAAATTATATTCTTGATACATGAGAATTCCATGGAGGATGTCTCAGAGCTTTAGTTAGGATGGCTATGAAGAGTTGAAAAGGTGGGTATACAAACACCTGATCTCCACTGTAAACCAAGTGATCATGTTTTGCTGTTGTTGTTTTCATTTTTTAATAGTCTACTGTTAAAGGTAGTTTATCATGATAGCTAAGCCAATTTTTTTCTGAACCAGGCAGAATGGAAATGTTCTCTTTAAATGGAGCTGCTTAGCTCCAATTTACTCTTGTCATATTCAAATCCATATTTATCAAAACACCATGCCAAATCTTGTTTTCAATACTAGTTTAAATCTTCAGATTTTTTTTTCATGTGAAATTTGGAGTTTTTAATACCGACAAATAATTTAAATTGAATGGTTAAATTAAATGATCATGCCAGCTGAACTAAACATGTCTGTTAGTATGATGTGACCACTTTCCGGTGGCTGGAAATTGTTAATTGTTTCTCAAATTACTGGGGTGTGTTTCTTCAAAACTTTATTGTGGCAAATAAATTAGACAGAATAGACTTATTTATTATTATCTTATTCTAAAGCAGAAGAAATGGAAGAGGCTATTGGAGGTAAATAGAAATCCCAGTGAACTTATACAACCTCTAGTCATATTCAGAAATCCAAAGAGAAAATAACGAATTATTTACCTCAGAAATATTATATTCCACAAGCTTAGTAGTGGTGCAGTGTAGGCAGATAAACTAAAGGATAAGACAGTTCATGAGAAATGACTGATCTTTAAAGACTTCTGTACACACGAGAAAAATTTTCCTTATGATAATAAGTTTATCTAACTCCCTCAGAGATTGCTTTTAGATGAATTTCCTATAGTCGTAGCAGCTGCTTTTTCAGTTATTGTTAAAAATTCAAAGTCTCTATGTTCTTTTTATTCAAAATGTCTACATAGTTAACTAATTTAGGTGAAGATAAAGCTGTGCTGAATCCACACATTAATTACTTAAACTTGTTAGTGCTTTCAGTGCATAGGAACTATGTATATTTTTAAGAGAAGAGAAATTTAGGGGATTTCACACAACAAAACAGAAGTTACCAGAAAAATATAATCCTTAAAGTGGTTGGACTTTAAAAATATGAGATTCGAATGGTCAAGTTGTCTTTAGTATACATGAAATGTAGTTTAATAAAAATAATAAACTGTCCCTAAATTCCACAGAAAAATAAAAGGCCAACAGTGTGAAGTATAGGGAAGATATGAAACTTGCGCAAAGGATGACTAATGTGTCAGAATGATTTATTGAGATATTAACTTGGATTTTGCTTGTATTTCTATAAACAATCTGATTCCAACAAGATGGTTAATTTTTTTTCCACTCAGAGATTGCAGAGTATTTAGGTCTGAAGATAACATTCCCAGGTGCAAAAAGGTAGTCCTTTCCAAGATTTGTTTATAAGAGTTGTGAAATTCTGCAGAATTATTTCAGAAGGCAAAAAATCGAAAAAGCAAAAATTCCTAAATGGAAAAGTTTCCCAGAATCTCCATCCAAAACTCTGAAAGACACAAAAGGTTTTCTGAATTCTATAGCATGGGATCTCCATAGAAAATGGCTATTTGATGCCTTTAGAGAGGCTGAACAACCGAAATCAGGCATCTCTCTATTACAAGTCAACAACACCTAAGCTTGACATCTAAGGTAGTTTGGACACTAAGTACGTCAGCCATGATCAGTATTGATTGACAAGCATGGAGCCCTTTGCCGAATATTCTACAACCTATAGGGACTGTGGGAACTCGTGCATTTTTCTGTACTGTTAGCCTTTATGTTAATCCTTCATAGGCAACTTTTTCGCTTTCCCCACTCCACCTATTTTGTAAAAGCCAATTTCATCAAAGCTGTTTTCCTTTCCTTTTGTTAGCTTTCCTTAGCACTGTTTCCTTTTTACTCCATCCATTCTCCTGGGTAATCATATTGTTTCAATAACCATCTATTATTTATTTATTAAATTTCTCAGTTTAAACTTTACTTTCTCCAGGAAATTCTCTTGACACTGTAGGTCTAGATTACTTGTCTTTCTGTGTGAGCTTTTAGAATCCAACCGTATAATATCATCTGTTGGAGTCTACTGTAATGACTATCTCCTGTACTAGAGTATGAACATCTCAATATAAAGACTAATCTTGTTCACTGTTATATCCCCCCAAAGAACAGCACAGTGTCTGATGCATTGTAACCACTCAATAAACATTTCTTGATTTTTAAAAAACTGATTGGAATAGTAGGACACCCTAAGTATCTCTTTGTCCTTATGCCATGGATTGTAGAGAGTAATGTCTTTCACATGTAACAAAAAAATTCTCCTTAGATGCTAGAATATCCAAGACCTTTGCACATTCCTCTTCCTGAAGCTGGAATCATTTAATTTCATGATTTTTCCAGTGTCTAAGATTAATCCTCAGTTTTTTTTTAGTTTTTTTTTTCAATAATTTATTTATTTTACTTTAGGTGCATACTATATCTGGCATTTCTCCCCATGTTATCCCTCCCCATCTTCCCCTCCCTCCCCACCCCCCATTGTCTCTCCCCAACGCCCCCCCAACTGTCCCCTGTGTGTGATGCTCCTCTCCCTGAGTCCACGTGTTCTCGTTGTTCAACACCCATCTATGAGTGAGAACATACGGTGCTTGGCTTTCCGTTCTTGGGTCAGTTTGCTGAGAATGATGGTTTCCAGATTCATGCAAGTCCCTACAAAGGACATGAACTCATTGTTTTTATGGCTGCGTAGTATTCCATGGTGTATATGTGCCACATTTTCTTTGTCCAGTCTATCATTGATGGGCATTTGGGTTGGTTCCAGGTCTTTGCTATTGTACACAGGGCTGCAATGAACATACATGTGCGTGTGTCTTTATAGTAGAACAATTTATCGTTGTTTGAGTATATATACCCAATAGTGGGATTGCTGGGTCAAATGGAATTTTTATTTCTAGATCCTTGAGAAATCACCACACTGTCTTCCACAATGGTTGAACTAATTTACACTCCCACCAACTGTGTAAGAGTGTTCCTATTTCTCCACACCCTCTCCAGCATCTGTTGTCTCCCGATTTTTAATGATCGCCATTCTAACTGGCATGAGATGATATCTCAGTGTGGTTTTGATTTGCATTTCTCTAATGACCAGTGATGATGAGCATTTTTTCATAAGGTGGTTAGAAATTGTGTAAAGACAGGAGAGCAAGGACAAAAGATTTCAAATTATATTAACCTTGCTCTCTGGCTTGGCATCAAAACATTCCTACAGCTGTACTAACTTTGTCCTTCTGCTTCAATTTTTACCAACTTGGGTTCTGCCTATCCTATTCCTGAATCTGTGTCTTAAAAATGACCTAGTGACCCAATCTCTGTGGAATCATCCCTGTCTTACACTTGACAGCCACTTTCCTACAGATTGGAGGCTGCTTAAATATCACCTCCACAGGGAAACTTTCTATAATTCCGTTGACTAGGTTATATTTTCTTGCCATATGGTCTCATAGCACAGTATGGCACTTACTCAAAATACTCTCACACCAATTAGAGTTATATAATAAATATGTATAATTTATATTCATTTTCCTTACTAAACCATTGCTGCTGTGAGGGCAAATATCATGTCTACCTTGTTCACAACAATCTTTTGAGGTACTAGCATAGGATCTGACACATAGTAAATATTCAGTAGTAAACAAGTGAATTAACGAACCAAGGTCATTGGCTGTGGGTATATTGCTTGAAGGCTAGCTGTCTACTCTTCCTCCAGGTCTTCAGTGATCTCCACCTTTGTTACTTCAGAATAATCCAGTCACTGACACTGGTACTCACTGTTTATCTGAAACTAGCCTTTTAGTGTCACACCTCTGTGTGTGGCTTTTCTTTCAACATCTAATATTTAGTATTTTTCTCCACACATACAACTTCACAATAATCATCTAACCCCAGATTTTGGAACCCCCTCAGGCTGCCTTAGCCACTGTTATCTATGTCCTATGTAGTTGTGCCCTAAGTTGAGACAAAGTGCCTTTGTAGCTTAAGAGACATGAAATATAGTTTAACTAAAACAGCTGCTACTCCTGAAGTCATATTTGATGTTCCCAAACATCAAGAAATGTCATGTTGAGACAAACTTAACGTCCCTATTTGAAGCAAGATTTGCAAGTAGGAAGCCAGTTCAAAATGTTCCCCTCCATCAACACAAAGAAATAATAAACATGCTAATGTTTGCGAAGAGAACGAATTGACAGAGAAGACAGGGCTATGGAGATTTCCAGAAAGTGAGCTTCTGCATTCTATATACCGGTAAATTCAGCCTTCAGAAATCAGTTGTTCAAAGGTTGATATTTAAGGGTAGTAAACTTTGAAAATGGACATAAGCAAAGAATTAGTGTGAGTGAAGTTATAATTAATAGGCTACTTAGCTCGTTTTAAGCTTACAGTCATGTTTTAGCAATTAAGACTGACATAAATAGAATATCCCCTTTTGTATAAAGAATCTATAAAATTACGACCTCTTTCATCATTTGTATTTCTGTTTCAAGGCTATAGTTCCTCCTATTTCCAGTAGAAGCTTACCTATGTGGTATATAAAGTCATGCAATTATCAACTGCAAGTTTATATGTTATTGAACTATTATACAAAATGTACCTTTTGATTTTGTGAGCTTGGCTTTAATAAAATTAATAGAGGTTCTAGAATTTAAACTATTACTCTGGGCATTTAGTGGCCTAAAGATTTATTACTAAATCTTCTCTGACAAGAGTTGCTTCTGGTGCTTTTTGAAATAATATCCTTAAAGTAATATTTGACATTTAACATAGCTTAAATAAAAACAAATAAAGAAATCACACATATTTTATCATTATCTCAGAAATATTTGCCAAGTCTGCTTCTCTAAATACCTAAACAGTTTATTATTTAATTTATCTCCTCAGAGGTTGGTTGACATTTGCATTTCAATATTTCCAAAAGATTCTGCACACACACACATTTCCAAACAAAGCTATCTTTCATAAATGAATCATTATATTATTGAGATCTGCCTCAACAATCTCGTTTTATTGGTATGCCTGAAAGTTGATGTACAAATAGTTTTCAAATCAAAAGTGATGTCTAAATGAGATTTTTCTGACCACAACAAAACTGTGTATGTCATGATGAGGTCACTGCTTAAAGGGATGGCACAGTCAGTGGGTTTATAAAGAAAAAGTGAAATGAGTAACAATTTTGATAATAAACATGGGCTATATATTTTTATCTATCTAGGATACATCTTTCAATAGATAAAATAAATTTAAGTATCTAAATATATTAATATCTACATGTCAACTCTTTGTTCACCAAAGTTAAATAAACTTATGTGTTTGTTAAATGTGCCTTCAGGTGTTATAATGATGTGAAATGTGGTCATCACCATTAAGTAGCCCAAGTTATACCGTGACAAATAACTAGTCACACTATATCATATTCCATAATTTAGTGTAGCAATTTTAAATAAAGATGAAAATTGGAAGCAGATAAGAGGGAGACTGATTTCAATTGGGGACTACATCTTGGAGAAAAACCTTGAAAGATGTAATGAAGGGAAGAAAATTTAATAATAATGTAATAAATACTGTACATTGTATACATGTTATTTTTATGCTGTAAATATCTTAACATTTGTTTCTGGCAAACATTCTGTGAACTATTACATTTCTCACATTACAGATAAAAAGTTTTTAATAAAGATTCTTGACCAAAGCCCAAACTACTTCTCTGCTAACAAGGTTTGAGTCAAAGTTTGAACCCACGTATATCTGTTTCAAAGCCCAAGTTCTTAATTACTTTATTATATTGACTGCTTCTGAGGAAAGAGAGTGAGAGCAAAAGTAATCAGGTAGACAAGTACAGCAAATACATAGAAGAAGCATGCTTGTCTACGGCACTAGTGTCCACAAGTATCTACTCAGACATATAAATTGTTCAAAAGTAATGGCATTCAGAATGAAGTCCAAACACCTCATTACAGGTACTATGCTTTTTAGTAAGCTGACCCAGACCCTTTTCTCTGACTCCATTTCCTGCTATCTTCTCCCTCATCTATGAGCATCTTCTTCTTTGAGAAATCTAAGGATCTTTCCACCTTTGGTCTTTAATACTAACTCTTCCCTCTCTCTTCCTCCTAATATAAGATGCTTCTTTCATGTAATTTAAATATAACCATCTAAAAGACATCATTCATTAGAGTTATTCTAAAGAAAGCCCCTCTCTCTCATAAAAAACATGATTTCCATTCCTAAGCCATGGTATTCCTCATCCAGCATAGCATTCATTGCTCCCTGAAATCACTGTGCTATGCTTTTCATGTTTATTATTTGCCCTTGTTTACTGGAATGTAAGCTCATAAAACAAGTATGTGTGTTGTTCATCACTGATCTCAGTGCTGAAATGCATAATAGGTGTTCAACAATTCTTTGATAAAAATTAAATGAGTGAGTCTAGCAGTCTTACTAATCTTGAAATCAAAGCCTCTCCTCTGAACACGTCACAGGCTGTCTGTATTCCCCTCCTATGGCACTGGTTACTCTCAGTCACAGTTTCTGTATGTGATTATGCAAATTATTAGCTGGCAATTGCCTTCAGGGCAGGGACATTCCTCTCTATCCCTCAAAGCACAGGAAAAGCTATCTCTACACACTCACTAGATTTAACTTCAGCAAATAGGCACCAGTGAGGTAGTATGAAAACCTACCATGTAGCATAGAAAGTCATTTGAAATGCTGAGTTGTAGCTATTAATCTACAAACATGCACTGATAGACTGATGAAAGGACTATGTTAAGCAATCTAGAGTATTTTGCAAATCTGCAAATTAATAAAAATATATTTGAGAGCTGCGTATACAAATGCATAAAGTTTTGGTCATAAAATAAATGTTCAAATAATAGGTAACATTTTCACAAATAAACAAAGAAGGACTTTTTCTTAATACCTTGTTCAAAAGGAAAAAGTATTTCCAAACTTCACTCAGTTTAAGTGCTGAATAAATATATTTGAATGGATTAGGTTTTTGCCATCTTAACAGTTTATCTCTCTGTACATTCATCTATCTATGATCTATTTCTTTTTTTTTTTTTTGATGTTGCATAGTTTATTTCACCATTTATTTGTTTGTGTATATCCTCTCATTTTTTAAAATTATACTTTAAGTTCTGAAACACATGTGCAGAAGGTAAAGGTTTGTTATATAAGTACACACCTGCCATGATGGTTGACTGCACCCATCAACCCGTCATCTACATTATGTATTTCACCCAGTGCTATCCCTTCTCTAACCCCACACCCACTGACAGGCCCCAGTGTGTAACGTTCCCCTCCCTGAGTCCATATGATCTCATTGTTCAACTCTCACTTATGAGTGAGAACATGCAGTGTTGGTTTTCTGTTTCTGTGTTAGTTGTCTGAGAATGATGGTTTCCAGCTTCATCCATGTCCCTGTGAAAGACATAAACTCATTCGTTTTTATGGTTGCATAGTATTCCATGGTGTATATGTGCCACATTTTCTTTATCTAGTCTATCATTGATGGGCATTTGGGTTGGTTCCAAATCTTTGCTATTGTGAGTAGTGCTGCAATGAACATATATGTGCATGTGCCTTTATAGTAGAATGATTTATAATCCTTTGGGTATATACCCAGTAATGAGATTGCAGGGTCAACTAGTATTTCTGGTTCTAGACCCTTGAAGAATTTCCACACTGTTTTCTACAATGGTTGAACTAATTTACACTTCCACCATCAGTGTAAAAGCATTCCTATTTCTCCACATCCTCTCCAGCTTCTGTTTATTCCTGACTTTTTAATGATTGCCATTCTAACTGGCATGAGATGGTATCTCATTGTGGTTTTGATTTGCATTTCCCTAGTGACCAGTGATGATGAGCTTTTTTTCTTGTTTGTTGGCCACATAAATGTCCTTTTTTGAGAAGTGTCTTTTCATATCCTTCACCCACTTTTTGATGGAGTTGTTTGTTTTTTTTTCTTGTAATTTTGTTGAAAGTCTTTGTAGATTCTGGACATCAGCCATTTGTCAGATGAATAGATTGCAAAAATTTTCTCCCATTCTGTAGGTTGCCCGTTCATGCTGATGACAGTTTATTTTGCTGTTCAGAAGCTCTTTAGTTTAATTAGATCCCATTGTCAATTTTGGTTTTTGTTGCCATTGCTTTTAGTGTTTTAGTCATGAAGTCTTCCCCATGCTTATGTCCAGAATGGTATTGACTAGATTTTCTTCTAGGATTTTTATGGTTTTAGGTCTTATGTTTAAGTCTGTAAACCATCTTGAGTTAATTTTTGTATAAAGTGTAAAAAAGGAATCCAGTTTCAGTTTTCTGCCTATGGCTTATCAGTTTTCCCAATACCATTTATTAAATAGGGAATCCTTTCCCCCATTGCTTGTTTTTGTCTGGTTGGTCAAAGATCAGATGGTTGTAGAAGTGTGGTGTTATATCTGAAGCCCTGTTCTGTTCCGTTTGTCTATATATCTGTTTTGGTACCACTACCATGCTGCTTTGGTTACTGTAGCCTTGTAGTATAGTTTGAAGTTAAGTACCATGATGTCTCCAGCTTTGTTCCTTTTGCTTAGAATTGTCTTGGCAATATGGCCTCTTTTTTAATTCCAGATGAAATTTAAAGTAGCTTTTTCAAATTCTGTGAAGAAAGTAAGTCTATGGTAGCTTATTGGGAATAGCATTGAATCTATAAATTACTTTGGGCAGTATGGCCACTTTCACAACATTGATTCTTCCTGTCCTTGAGCATGGAATGTTTTTCCATTTGTTTGTGTCCTCTCTATTTCCTTGAGCAGTGCTGTGTAGTTCTCCCTGAAGAGGTCCTTCGCATCCCTCGTAAGTTGTATTCCTAGGTATTTGGTTCTCTTTGTAGCAATTGTAAATGGGATTTCACTTATGATTTGGCTCTCTGTTTGTCTATTATTGGTGTATAGGAATGCTTGTGAATTTTGCACATTGATTTTGTATTCTAAGACTTTGCTGAAGTTGCTTGTCAGCTTAAGGAGTTATTGGGCTGAGACAATGGGGTTTTCTAAATAGACAATTATGTTATCTGCAAACAGAGACAATTCGACTTCATTTCTACCTATTTGAATACCTTTTGTTTTTTTCTCTTGTCTGACTTCCATGGCCAGAACTTCCAAAACCATGTTGAAAAGGAGTGGTAAGAAATGGCATCTTTGTCTTGTGTTGGTTTTCAAAGGGAATGCTTCCGGCTTTCACCCATTCAGTAAGATATTGACTGTGGGTTTGTCATAAATAGCTCTTATTATTTTGAGATACATTCCATCAGTACCTAGTATTGAGTGTTTTTAGCATGAAGTGGTGTTAAGTTTTATAGAAGATAATCTATTGAGATAAGTGTATGGTTTCTGTCATTGGTTCTGCTTATGTGATGGATTACATTTTTTGATTTGTGTATGTTAAACCAGCCTTGCATCCCAGGGATGAAGCTGACTTGATCGTGGTGGATAAGCTTTTTGATGTGCTGCTGCTGCTGAATTCAGTTCGCCAGTATTTTATGGAGGATTTTAACATCGATGTTTATCAGGGATATTGGCCTGAAATTTTCTTTTTGTGTTGTGTCTCTGCCAGGTTTTAGTATTAGGATGATGTTGGCCTCATAAAATGAGTTAGCGAGAAGTCTCTCTTTTTCTATTATTTGGAATAGTTTCAGAAGGTATGGTGCCTCTTTGTACCTCTGGTAGGATTTGGCTGTGAATCCATCTGGTCCTGGGCTTTTTTTGACTAATAGGCTATGAATTACTGTCTCCATTTCAGAACTTGTTATTGGTCTATTCAGGGATTCGATTTCTTCCTGGTTTAGTGTTGAGAGGGTGTGTGTGTCCAGGAATTTATCCATTTTTTCTAGATTTTCTAGTTTATTTGTGTATAGTTGTTTATAGTATTCTCTGATGGTAGTTTGCTATAAATTTCCCTCTAAGCACTGCTTTAGCTGTGTTCCAGAAATTATCATATATTGTGTCTTTGTTCTCATTGGTTTCAAAAACTTATTTATTTCTGCCTTAATTTCATTATTTACCCAGTAGTCATTTAGGAGCAGGTCATTCAGTTTCCATGTAGTCATGAGGTTTTGAGTGAGTTTCTTAATCCTGAGTTAATTTGATTGCACTGTGATCTGCCAGACTGTTAGGATTTCCATTCTTTTGCATTTGCTGAGGACTGTTTTACTTCCAATTATGGGATCAATTTTAGAATAAGTGCTGTGTGGTTCTGAGAGAAATGTATATTATGTTGATTTTGGGTGGAGAGTTCTGTAGATGTCTATTAGCTCTGCTTGGTCCAGAACAGGGTTCAATAGAAACTAGCTTTATGAATCTGGGTGTTCTTGTATCAGGTACATATATATTTAGGATAGTTAGCTCTTCTTGTTGCATTGATATCTTTACCATTATGTAACACCCTTCTTTTTCTGTTTTGATCTTTGTTGGTTTAAAATCTGTTTTATCAGAGACTAGGATTACAACCTTCCCCCCTACCCCTTCATTGTTTTTGCTTTCCATTTGTTTGATAAGTATTCCACCGTCCCTTTATTTTGAGCCTATGTGTGTCTTTGCACATGAAATGGGTCTCCTGAATACAACAGTCTGATGGGTCTTGACTCTATCGAATTTACCAGTCTGTGTCTTTCAACTGGGGCATTTAGCCCATTTACACTTAAGATTAATATTGCTATCTGTTAATTTGATCCTGTCATTATGATGCTAGCTGGTTATTTTGCACATTAGTTAATGCAGTTTCTTCATAGTATCGATTCTTTACATTTTGGTTTGTTTTTGCAGTGGCTGGTACCAGTTTCTCCTTTCCATATATAGTGCTTCCTTCAGGAGCTCTTGTAAGGGAGGCCTGGTAGTGACAAACTCCCTCAACATTTGCTTGTCCGTAAATTAAAATAAAATAAAAAAGTATTTTATTTCTCTTTTGCTTATAAAGCTTAGTTTGGCTGGATATGAATTCTTTTCTTTAGAATGTTGAACATTGGCCCCCACTCTCTTCTGGCTCATAGGGTTTCTTCAGAGAGATCCACCGTTAGTTTGATGGGCTTTCCTTTGTAACCTGACCTTTATCTCTGGCTGCCCTTAACATTTTTTCCTTTATTTCAACCTTGGTGAATCTGATGATTATGTGTCTTGGGGTTGCTTCTCTCGAGTAGTATCTTTGTGGTGTTCTCTGTATTTCCAGAATTTGAATGTTGGCCTGTCTTGCTCGGTTGGGGAAGTTCTCCTAAAATCCTGAAGTATGTTTTTCAACTTGGTTCCATTCTCCCCATCACTTTCAGGTACACCAATTAAATATAAGTTTGGTCTCTTCACATAGTCACATATTTCTTGGAGGCTTTGTTCCTTTTCATTCATTTTTCTCTTATCTTGTCTTCACGCTTTATTTCATTAAGTTGATCTTCAGCCTCTAATATCCTTTCTTCCACTTGATTGATTCAGCTATTGATACTTGTGTATGCTTCATAAAGTTCTCTTGCTGTGTTTTTCAGTCTCATCAGGTCATTATGTTCTATAAACTGGTTATTCTAGTTCCTATAACATTTTATCGAGGTTCTTAGCTTCCTTGCATTGTTAGAACATACTTCTTTATTTTGGAGGAATTTGTTATTACCCATTTTCTAAAGTCTACTTATATCAATTCACTAGGTGTAGGCACCTAGGAAATCTCCTGGTGTGCAGGTTGTGAAAACAGTGGGAAAAGCATAGTATCTGGGTCAGATAGCACCGTCCCTCATGGCACAGTCCCAGATAGCTTCCCCTGGCTAGGGGGAGGCAGTTCCTCAACCCCTGGCACTTCCTGGGTGAGGCAACACCCTACCCTGCTTCTGCTTGACCTCCATGGACTGCACCCACTATCTAACCAGTCCCAATGAGACGAACCAGGTACCTCAGCCAGAAATGCTGAAATCACCTGCCTTCTGTGTTGATCTAGCTGGGAGCTGCAAACCAGAGCTGTTCTTATACGACTGTCTTGCCAGCATCCCCCTGATCTATTTTTTATGTACCTGTGCAAAAGAAACATTAAAAAATATATTTTAAAACTAACAACTTCTGAAAATGGGTTATCTTTATAAATATTATTTATACATATTATCAGTAATGGGCTAAAATGAGAATGTTATAAAACCCTAACTATCTTCCAGGAAAATATTTGGAAACTAAAAAATGACTCTTGTCAGAAACTTAAGTATGACTAAGGTATACTTATTACTTTTATTATTTTGGTCACTTTTTATGTTAAAATCCAATTTACTATTTCTATGTATTATCTTTCTAGTCTTCCCTAATTTTTATTTTCATAACTTTCCTTCCCATCCTAGTGGAACTTTCATACAATCCAAATATTTGCCTTATCACATGCTTTAGAATTTTGACTCAGAAAGAATTGAAACAAAGCCCAAGCTATGCCATTTTCAGACTGTGTAAACCAAGGCAAATTGCTTAATCTTTAAATCCTAATTTTCCTTCTTTGTATTAACAGAAATAGTACATTCAAAATTTGTTGCAGGATTACATTAAGTTGAATGAGTAATAATATGTATAAATACTCTAGCACTTGAAAATATACTGTACTGGGCCAAGTATGGTGGCTCATGTCTGTAATCCTAGCACTTTGGGAGGTTGAGGCAGGCAGACCAGTTGAGCCCAGGAGCTAGAGACCAGACTGGGCAACATGGTGAAATCCTGTCTCTATAAAAATTACAAAAAATTAGCCAGGCATGGTGGTGCATGCCTGTAGTCCCAACTACTTGGGAAGCTGGGATGGAAGGATCACCTGAGCCTGGAAGGTAGAGGCTGCAGTGACTGGGATTGCATTACTGTATTCCAGCCTGAGCAACAGAGTGATGAGACCCTATCTCAAAAAAAAAAAAAAAAAAAAAGAAAAGAAAATGAAAGAAAATATAGTATACTTACCAAACCATTAACTTTATCTGAAAAATGGCTAAATTGGCTACAATTTTGGCAGATGTTAGTCACATTCAATTCAATTTCATCATATTTAGAGGAGTCATACTGAATATCTAATCTTTAGTTCATAAAGATGTATGAAAAATTTTAAAATCCTCTGTCTTTTACTGAAATAGGTTATACCCTTCTCTGCTTTTCTCCCTGAGATGGAATCTGCCTATACATTAGTCCCCCTTTATGCAAGGTTTTGTTTTCTGCAGTTTCAGTTGACCTTGGTACAGTAAATTAATATATTTTGAAAGAGAGTGAGCACATTCATGTAATCTTTATTACAATATATTGTTATAATTGTTCTATTTTATTATTACTTATGGCTGTCAATCTCTCTGTGCCCAACTTTTAAATTAAACTTTATCAGATTATGTACATATAGGGAAAAACAGTATAGCATTCAATACTATCAGCACTTTCAGGACTCTATCTTGGAACATATTCCCATTGGTTCTGGGAAGAGTATTATATATAAATATAATATATTTATATTATGTATATATAAAGTAGGTAGAAAGTTCACTCAATTGTGAAAACTCATGATTTAGAACAAATTCAACAAGGTAACAACATACTTTAAAATAAGTTCTAGAAATTCTACTTCTATGACTGAGTGAATACTATCTACTTCTATAATACCCCAAGTTAAGCTATGAAACCTAGAAAGAATGCATCAGACAGCTATTTAAAGATATAGCAAGGTAAAAGTGACAAGAAGATAGAAGAAGAAAATCAGGATTCAAAGTACTATTGACTAATACTGACTGGACTATAATTTTTCCTTGTGGTAGTACCAGCCTTATTTCAATGCAGTCTGAAATTTGGAAGAGGAAATCAGTGCAAAGGTAGAGAGATCCAGGAAAAAACTCAATAGTTCTGTCTTGAAGAGCAAGAAAGAAATGTCCTAGTTCTTAGAGAAAGTAGAAAAAGTCACCATTTTCTTTTCCTCTTTCTCTTCCTTGTCTCTACTCTGTGTGCCCTAGGATCCAAATAGTCCTGTGGAAGCTGTGGCAACACTGGCTACAGTGATATGCGAGAGCATACATTTCTAAGGAAAGAAGGGGGAGTAAAAGGGATTTCTTCAGTGACCAGTGAGCTGTGGGCATTAGATGATGGGAAAAATGCCCATTTACTTTTTTCTTCCTCTCTATTTTCCTACTTCTCAGTCTCAAATATGGATGTAGTTTCAGGAATGTGCAGCAGAATGGGATAAATTGAGCTCCAGGTTTTGTCTCAAGAACAAGAAAAAGGTAGGCCCCAAAAACTGGAATGTGCCTCAGCAATAGTGAAAATTGGTGAACTCAGGAGAAAAACCTTTTAAATTTGTTTATAACCTCACCTCTGAGCTGAGCATTAGTGGCTCTGACTTTAGAAAAAATACATAGTGTTTCAAAACTGACTTGATAGAACATCGCCCAAGACCTGGACTTGGTGAATGTATGGACTAGATTAGAATTGGCATTGCAATGGTTGGAAAACTAAACTAATATTAGAATCACAACTCAGAGAATGCTGGTTGGAGCTTTCAGCCTGAGCCCAGCTTGGTCAATTTTTTGTAAAGCACAAATATTTCTTTCTAACAAAACAAAAATATCAATGTTTTATATAGAATAGCATAACATAATATTAAAGTGTATAGAATAGTATGCAAAATTACTCAGAATATAAAGAATTGAGAAAATTTCAACTCGAATAAAAAAAGCAAAAACTGTCACCAACATTGAGATTGCACAGATATTGAAATATCTAGACAAAAACTTTAATGAGTTAAGAAAATGCTCTAACAAGTAGTGATAAACACTCTTAAAATAAATACAAAGTTACAAAGTCTAAGCAAAAGAAATAGAAAAAAATTAAGACGAATAAAGAGAAAATTTTATAGCTGAAAAATGTAAACATACAACAAAATTACAACAAAACCTTAATAGATGGACTTAATGGTGAATTTAAAGATGACAGAGGAAAGTAGTTGCAATAGAAGAGAGAGAACTATGAAAAATGTAATGTGACAAACAGAAAAATAATTAACAAAGATCCAGTGACCTGTAGGAAAACCTCTGTAGATATAGACTATATGTCATCATAAGGTCAAAAGAAAAGTTAATGTAGTGCATACACGAAACACTATTTTAAAAAAAATCATAGCTGAAGGCATACCAAGTTTGGCAAAAAATCTAAACCTACAGATTCCAGAGAACAATGAACATCTAAAAGAACAAAACTAAAGGAAACAATATGGTCTCCCTTTACAAATGTTTTCTGTGTAATTAAAAATAATAAGTAATTTTCTGGGTTTTCAGTGGTTTTATAAATTAAATAAACTCAGCAAGTTAGTAAAAATAAAATCCTTAAAGCATGTTCTGTGACCAAAATGGGATTAGAGTAGAAATCAACAACAAAAATATAGAGAAAAATCCTCAAATAATTGGTAATTACAAACCACCCTTTTTAAAACCTAACAAAAACTAACAAAATATGTACAAGCTCTATATGAAGAAAACTGTAAGACTCTAATGAAAGATATCAAACAAGATCTAAACAAATGGAGAGATATTTCATGTAGAAGGACAAAGAGAATGACATTTATTTCTACTTTGAATTATAGATCCAAAGCAATCCTAATCAAAATCTCAGCTAGTGATTTTATGAATTTCTACAAACCAATTTAAAGTTTACATAGAAAAAGGCAAAGACCCAGAATAACTAACATAACATAGAAGGAGAATAAAGTTGAAAGGTGACGGTACCTGATTTCAAGACCTATGTAAAGCTACTATGATCACAGCAGTGTGGCATTAGCAAAGGAATAGACAAGTAGATCAATGGAACAGAACAGAGTCCAGGAATAGATACACAGTGCGGATGATCTCTCACTTACAATGTTGACTTACTATTTCCAACTTTATAATGGGTTTACCAGGGTATTAAACAAATTTTTTTCTTTGCTGAAGACAGGGGTCTAGTTCTATTGCCCATGCTGAAGTACCATACCAAAAATATTTTCAAAAAAATTTTCATAAAGATAGGGTCTTGCTATGTTGCCCAGACTGGTTTGGAACTTCTGGCCTCAAGTGATCTTCCCATCCAGCCTCCCAAAGCACTGGGAGTATAAGCATGAGTCACCAAGCCTGGCTAAATTCATTTTTAACTTACAATATTGATGACATGATGAGTTGATCCAGACATAATCCTATCACAAGTCAAGGAGCATCTTTATAGTCAACCGTTCTTTGACAATTGAGTAAAGGCAATTTAATGGAAAAAGGATAGTCTTTTCAACAACTTTGAATGGAACAACTGGACATTCTCATGCACAAAAAATAAAATGAATCTGGACACAACTTTACACCTTTTACAAAAATTAACCTGAAATGGATTAGAGACCTCACTGTAAAATGCAAAGGTATAAAACTCCTAGAAGAATACATAGGGAAAAATCTGGGTGATCTTAGGTTTGGCAATGACTTCTTAGATACAACACCAAAAGCATAATTCATAAAATGAAAAAAAACTGACAAATTGGACTTTATTAAAATTATAAACTGCTGTTCTGCAGAAAAAGGTAAGAGAATGAAATGACAAGCCAGAGAATGGGAGAAAATTTTTGTAAAACACACATCTGATAAAGGGCAGGTATCGAAAACACACAAAGAAATCTTAAAACCCAAAAATAAAAACAACCCAATTAAAGTATAGATAAAAGATTTGAGCAGACATCTCACCAAAGAAGATATACAGATGGCAAATAAGCACATGAAAAGATGTTCCACATCATATGTTCGAAGGTCGTTTCAAATAAAAAACAGTGAGATATCAATACATACCTATTAACATGGCAACAATCCAGAATACTGACAATACATGTTAGTGAAGATACAAAGTGGCAGAAACTGTCATTCATTGCAGGTAGGAGTGAAAATGGTACAGCTAACTCTGAAAGACTTTTGGTAGTTTCTTACAGAACTAAACATTTTCTTTCATATTATCCAGCAACACATTTCCCTCATAAATACCCAAATGAATTGGCAACTTAAATCCACACAAAAAAGCCTGCACTTGAATATGTATGGCACCACAATTCATAATTGCTAAAACTTGAAAGCAACCAAGATGTCCTTCAATAAGTGAATGGAGAAATAAATTCTGGTGCATCCATACAAAGAAATATTATTCCAATGTAAAAACAAATGTTATCAAGCCACCAAAAGACATGGAGGAACCTGAAGTGCATATTGCTAAGTGGAAGAAACCAATGTGATAAAGCTATATACTGTGTTCATACTACATACACATTTAAAGTGTGTGACATTCATAAAAAGGCAAAATTACAGAGATCTTAAAAAGATTAGTGGTTACCAGGGATGCAAAGTGGGGGAGGAGGAATGACCAGGCAGAGCAAAGGGGATTTTTAGGGCATTTAAACTACTCTGTACAATATTACTATGGTGTATTTATATCATGAAATTCGTCAAAACCTCTATAATGTACGCTACAAAAATTGAAACCTACTATAAACTATAGACTTTATGAATAATAACTATAAATATTGTCTCATCAATTGTAACAAATGTATACACTATTTAAAATGTTAATAACAGGGGGAAACTGAGAAGGGTCTGTGATGTTAGTGCTGCTGTCATCTAGAGGGCAGAGGCCAGGGATACTGCTAAACATCCTACAGTGCACAGGGCAGCCTCCCCTGTAACAAATGATCATCTGCTCCAAAATATCCATAGTGTTGCAGCTGAGAAACCCTGTTCTCGATGTTTTGTTTTGTTTCTGGCATCTCTATGTAAAATATTTTTAAAATTATTTTCCATTTATCTAACTAATCAGCAGAGAAAAAATTCTTTATTAATATCATTTGATATGGACAATTTAAATAACAAAAGATAGTTTTTTTATACTAACAGGTATTTTCAGCCAGCATTATAATAGCAAAAACATAGATTATAATTTTTTAAAAATCCTTGCTTCACTGCTAGATATTCTCAAACAAGCATTTATTTTGGTGATTGTTTTTTGGCCAGTTTTCATTGCAACACTTAAACAATCAGGTATTTTTTTGAGACAGTCTCGCTCTTGTCACCAAGGCTGGAGTGTAACGACACAATCTCGGCTCACCCCAACCTCTGCCTCCCGTGTTCAAGCGATTCTCCTGCCACAGCCTCCCAAGTAGCTGGGATTACAGGCGTGAGCCACCATGCCTGGCCTTTTCCTTTTCTTTTCATTTTTATTTTATTTTCTTTTTTTAACAGACTTTTGTTATTGGAAAAAATAACAGCCCTAGCAAGGGATGACAGAAACTCAAGGAAATCAGGCAGCCTTAATGACTCTATTCAGACTTTAGTATATGTCTCTAATCATTTCTTTTTAAGAAATCTAGAGTTCAGGCTTTTGATCATATGGGAAAGTCCAAGCATCGGTCGAAAGCCACTCTATTTGCAGAGTCCTAACTAATATAAGATTGCCAGTTTGACCAGAGATCTCCCAGCAGGAGGGTTTCTTTCACTCTTCACTAGGAATGGCTGTAAGCCTTAATACTCAGAGTTGGATTTACTGTTTTCTTTGGGAGGTCTCTTGAGGGTTTAATACAATTAAAGGGCCAAGTCACTGTTACTGCATTTTTCCTTTCAGTTTTTAAATATATCTTCTAGCTAAGACAAAGCTGAAAAGCTGCAACCTCTGAGAGCACCATGATCCTATTTGGTTGGAATTGCGAGTTCTATACTTCATTACAAGGGTTCTGGAGTGGTTGTGCAGATATAGCTGTGCTGAGATCAACATCAGGTGTAGCCTCTGTGGTGGTGATTATGGGACATTTTTAACAATGCTGTAAATAACCAGCAGTTACAATAATAAGAGACATTTTCAGTTGTCACATTTGTGGGGAAGAATGCTACTAGCACTTAGTGGAAGATACCAGGCATGCTACTGCTAAAAATCCTGCAATGCACAAGACAGGCCCCCACAACAAAGAGTTATCTGGCCCCAAAAGTCAATATTGCCAAGGTTGCAAAATTATGCTCTATGGACTTATTCATCTTCATCAGCATAGTAAAAATTTTCCCACCTTACATATCTTTTCTTTATTGCAACATTTTTATTAGAGCCTCTTATGTACCCATTTATTTAGTAAGCTTTTTTTTTTTAGAATTTTCTTTCTTTTCTTTATTGTACTTTAGGTTCTGGGGTACATGTGCAGATCATGCAGGATTGTTGCATAGCTGCACACATGGCAAGGTGGTTTGTTGCCTCCCTCCCCCCATCACCTATATCTGGCATTTCTCCCCATGTTATCCCCTCCACAAGCTCCCCATCCCCCAGCTGTGCCTCCCCCTGCCCCCCCAACAGACAACAGTTTGTGATATTCCCCTCCTTGTGTCCATGTGTTCTCACTGTTCAACACCTGCCTGTGAGTGAGAACATGCGGTGTTAGATTTTCTTTTTCTTGTGTCAGTTTGCTGAGAATGATGGTTTCTAGATTCATCCATGTCTCTATGAAGGCACGAACTCATCCTTTTTTATGGCTTCATAGTATTCCATGCTGTATATGTGCCACATTTCCTTGTCCAATCCATCACTGATGGACATTTGGGTTGGTTCCAGGTTCTTACTATTGTAAACAGTGTCGCAATGAACATACATGTGCATGTGTCTTTATAATAGAAAGATTTATAATCCTTTGGATATATACCCAGTAATGGGATTGCTGGGCCAAATGGAATTCCCATTTCTAGGTCCTTGAGGAATTGCCAGACTGTCTTCCACAATGGTTGAACTAATTTACACTACCACCAACAGTGTAAAAGCGTTCCTATTTCTCCACATCCTCTCCAGCATCTGTTGTCTCCAAATTTTTTTAATGATCGCCATCCTATCTGGGGGTGAGATGGTATCTCAATGTGGTTTTGATTTGCATTTCTCTAATGACCAGTGATGATGAGCATTTTTTCTTATGTTTGTTGGCCTCAAGAATGTCTTCTTTTGAAAAGTGTCTGTTCATATCCTTTGCCCACTTTTGAATGGGTTTGTTTGTTTTTTTTTCTTGTAAATCTGTTTTAGTTCTTTGTAGATTCTGGATATTAGCCCTTTGTCAGATGGGTAGATTGCAAAAATTTTTTCCCATTCTGTTGGTTGCTAGTTCACTCTAATGATTGTTTCTTTTGCTGTACAGAAGCTCTGGAGTTTAATTAGGTACGATTTGTCTATTTTAGCTTTTGTTGCTGATGCTTTTGGTATCTTAGTCATGAAGTCCTTGCCTATGCCTATGTCCTGAATAGTTTTACCTAGGTTTTCTTCTAGGGTTTTTATAGTTCTTATGTTTAAGTATTTAATCCATCTGGAGTTAATTTTAGTGTAAGGTGTCAGGAAGGGGTCCAGTTTCTGCTTTCTGCACATGGCTAGCCAGTTTTCCCAACACCATTTATTAAGTAGGGAATCCTTTCCCCCATTGCTTGTTTTTGTCCTGTTTGTTAAAGATCAGATGGTTGTAGATGTGTGGCATTGCCTCTGAGGCCTCTGTTCTGTTCCATTTGTCAATATCTCTGTTTTGGTACCAGTACCATGCTGTTTTGATTACTGTAGCCTTGCAGTATAGTTTGAAGTTAGGTAGTGTGATGCCTCTAGCTTGTTCTTTTTGCTTAGGATTGTCTTAACTGTGCAGGCTCTTTTTTGGTTCCATATGAAGTTTAAGGTGGTTTTTCCAGTTCTGTGAAGAAGGTCATTGATAGCTTGATGGGGATAGCATTGAATCTATAAATTACTTTCAGCAGTATGGCCATTTTCACGATATTGATTCTTCCTAACCATCAGCCTGGAATGTTTTTCCATCTGTTTGTGTCCTCTCTTATTTCCTTGAGCAGTGGTTTGTAGTTCTCCTTGAAGAGGTCCTTTACATTCTTTGTTAATTGTATTCCTAGGTATTTTATTCTCTTTGTAGCAATTGTGAATGGGAGTTAGCTCATGATTTGGCTCTCTGTTAGTCTGTTATTGGTGTATAGGAATGTTTGTGATTTCTGCACATTGATTTTGTATCCTAGACTTTGCTGAAGTTGCTTATCAGTTTCAGGAGATTTTGAGCTGAGATGACAGGGTCTTCTAAATATGCAATCATGTCATCTGCAAATAGAGGTAATCTGACTTCCCCCTTTCCTAATTGAATACCCTTTTTTTCTTGCCTAATTGCTCTGACTAGAACTTCCAATACTATATTGAATAGGAGTGGTGAGAGAGGGCATCCTTACCTAGTGCTAGATTTCAAAGGGAATGCTTCCACTTTTTGCCCATTCAGTATGATATTGGCTGTAGGTTTGTGGTAAATAGCTTTTATTATTTTGAGGTATGTTCCTTGGATACCTAGTTTATTGACAGTTTTTAGCATAAAGGCTGTTGAATTTTGTTGAAGGACTTCTCTGCATCTATTGAGATAATCATGTGGTTTTTGTCTTTGGTTCTGTTTATGTGATGGATTACATTTATAGACTTGCAAATGTTGAATCAGCCTTGCATCCCCAGGATAAAGCCTACTTGATCGTGATGGATAAGCTTTTTGATGTGTTGTTATAATGGGTTTGGCAGTATTTTATTGAAAATTTTTGCATTGATGTTCATCAAGGATATTGGCCTGAAGTTTTCTTTTTTTGTTGAGTCTGCCTAGTTTTGGTATCAGGAAGATGTTGATCTCATAAAATGATTTGGGAAGGATTCTCTCTTTTTTGGATTGTTTGGAATAGATTCAGAAGAAATGATAACAGCTCCTATTTGTACTTCTAATAGAATTCAGGTGTGATCCCATCTGGATCTGGACTTTTTTTGTTTGGTAGGCTATTAATTGCTGCCTCAACTTTAGCCCTTGTTATTGGTTTGTTCAAGGTTTACACTTCTTCCTGGTTTAGGCTGGGGATGGTGCAAGTGTCTAGGAATTTATCCATTTCTTCCAGGTTTACTGGTTTATGTGCACAGAATTGTTTGTAGTAATCTCTGACAATAGTTTGTATTTCTATAGAATCAGTGATGTCCCCCTTTATCGTTTTTTATTGAATCTATGTGATACTTCCCCCTTTTCTTTTTTATTAATCTGGCTAGAGGTCTGTCTATTATCTTTTGTCTTTTCAAAAAACCAGCTCCAGGATTTATTGATTTTTTGAAGGGTTTTTTTGTGTCTCTGTCTCATTCAGTTCTGCTCTGATCTTAGTTATTTCTTGTCTGCTGCTAGCTTTTGAGTTTTTCTGATCTTGCTCCTCTAGCTCTTTCAATTTTGACAATAGGGTGTCAATTTTAGATCTTTCCTTATTTCTCATGTGGGCATTTATTGCTATAAATTTCCTTCTAGACACTACTTTAAATGTGTCCCAGAGATTCTGGTACATTGTGTCTTTGCTCTCCTTGGTTTCAAAGAACATCTTTATTTCTGCCTTCATTTCATTGTTTATCCAGTCGACATTCAGGAGCCAGTTGTTCTGTTTCCATGGAGTTGTGCAGTTCTGAGTTAATTTCTTAATCCTGAGTTCTAATTTGATTGCCCCGTGATCTGAAAGATTGTTATGATTTCCGTTCTTTTGCATTTGCTGAGTGATTTACTTCCAATTATGTGGTCAGTTTTGGTGTAGGTGCAATGTGGTGCTGAGAAGAATGTATATTCTGTGGATTTGAGGTGGAGATTTCTGTAGATGTCTATTAGGTCTGCTAGGTCCAGATCTGAGTTCAAGTCCTGGATATCCTTGTTAATTTTCTGTCTCGTTGATTTGTCTAATATTGACAGTGGAGTGTTAAAGTCTCCTACTATTATTGTGTGGGCGTCTAACTCTCTTTGTAGGTCATTAAGAACTTGCTTTATGTACCTGGGTGCTCCTGTATTGGGTGCGTATATATTTAGGATCCTTAGCTCTTCTTGTTGCATTTATCCTTTCACCATTATGTCTCTTTTGATCTTTGTTGGTTTAAAGTCCATTTTATCAGAGACTAGGATTGCATCCCTGCTTTTTTTTTTCTCTCCATTTGCTTGATAAATCTTCCTCTATCCCTTTATTTTTAGCCTATGTGTGTCCTTGCATGTGATATGGGTTTCCTGAATACAGCACACTGATGGGTGTTGACTTTTATCCAATTTGCCAGTCTGTGTCTTTTGATTGGGGCATTTAGCCCATTTCCCTTTAAGGTTAATATTGTTATGAGTGAATCTGATCCTGCCATTTTGATGCTAGCTGGGTGATTTGCCCGTTAATTGACACATTTTCTTTATTGTGTCTATGGTCTTTACCATTTGGTACATTTTTGGAGTGGCTGGTACTGGTTGTTCCTTTCCTTGTTTAGTGCTTCTTTCAGGAGCTCTTGTAAGGCAGGCCTGGTGGTGATGAAATCTCTCAGCAATTGCTTGTCCATAAAGGATTTTATTTCTCCTTCACTTATGAACCTTAGTTTGGCTGGATATTAAATTTTAGGTTGAAATCTCTTTTCTTTAAGGATGTTGAACTTTGGGCCCCACTCTCTTCTGGCTTGTAGAGTTTCTATGAAGATATCTGCTGTGTCTGATGGGTTCCCTTTGTTGGTAACCCCACTTTTCTCTCTGGCTGCCCTTAGCATTTTCTCCTTCGTTTCAACCCTGGTGAATCTGACGATTATGTGCCTTGGGGTTGCTTTTCTTGAGGAATATCTTTGTGGTGTTCTCTGTATTTCCTGGATTTGAATGTTGGCCTGCCTTGCTAGGTTGGGGAAGTTCTCCTGGATAATATCTTGAAGAGTGTTTTCCAGCTTGAGGTCATTTTCTCCATCACACTCAGGTACACCGATCAAAGGTAGATTAGATCTTTTCACATAATCCCATATTTCTTGGAGGCTTTGTTCATTTCTTTTCACTCTTTTTCTCTCTAATCTTGCCTTCTCATTTTATTTCATTGAGTTGATCTTCAATCTTTGATATCCTTTCTTCTGTTTGATCAATTCGGCTATTGAAAGTTGTGTATGCTTTGCAAAGTTCTCGTGCTGTGTTTTTCAGCTCCATCAAGTCATTTATATTCTTCTCTAAGATGTGTATTCTACTTAGCATTTCATCTAACCTTTTTCAAGGTTATTAGTTTCTTTGCATTGGGTTAGCATGTGTTCTTTTAGCTCTGAGAAATTTATTACCCACCTTCTGAAGCCTGTTTCTGTCAATTCATCAGATTTGTTCTCCATCTAGCTTTGTTCCCTAGCTGTTGAGGAGTTGTTATCCCTTGAAGGAGGAGAGGCATTTTGGCTTTTGGTGTTTTCATCCTTTGTGTGCTGGTTTCTTCCCAACTTTGTGGCTTTATCTACTGTGGTCTTTGTAGTTGGTGACTTTCAGATGGGGTCTCTGAGTGGACGTCCTTTTTGTTGATGTTGAAGCTATTTCTTTCTGTTTCTTAGTTTTCCTTCTAACAGTCAGGACCCTCTGCTGTAGGACTGCTGGAGGTCCACTCCAGACCCTAGTTGCCTGGGGATCACCTGAGGCTGCTGAAGAACATTAAGGATTGCTGCTGGTTTCTTCTTCTGTTATCTTCATCCCAGAAGGGTACCCGTCTGATGTCAGCCTGAGCTCTCCTTTATGAGATGTCTTTTTGGGTATACAGGGGTTGGAGAGCTGCTTGAGGAGACAGTCTGTCCCTTACAGGAGCTCAAATGCTGTGCTGGGAGCTCCGTTGTTCCATGCAGAGCTGCTGGTCAGGTTACGTTTTAGGCTGCTGCAACAAAACTCATAACCGCTTTTCCCAGGTGCTCTGTCCTAGGAAGGTCAGGCTTTATTTATAAGCTCCTGATGTGCTGCTGCCTTTTTCCATAGATGCCCTGCCCCACACGGAGTTAGTCTAATCACAGTCTGCCAGCAGAGGGGTTGCTGAGCTGCCACGGGCTCTTCCTAGCTGCTGTGTGAACTTCCTTGAGGCAGTTAGAACTGCCTCGGTATTGGCAGACTGCCTCAGTAGTGGCAGATGCCCTTGCCCCCAGTGAGCTGAACCATCCTGGGTCCAGCTGTGCTTGCTGCAAAACTCTCAATCCAGAGCGTTTCAGATTGCTTGTTTTGTAGGGGTGGTACCTGCCGAGCCAGATCACCTGGCTCCCTGTCTCAGCTCCCCTCCCTTTCAGTTGAATGGGCGGCTCTGTCTCCCAGGCATTCCAGGCACCATTTGAAACTGCCGCCCAGATTTGTGTGGGTTTCTGTGCGCCAACCCACGGCACCAGCTGAAGCAGCCTTGCTGGAAACTCATGGCATTTTTCGGCCCAGGAATTTCCTGGTCTGTGGGTGGTGAAAACTTGTTTAGAAATGCAGTTGAATACTCACCCTTTGCATTGTTCGTTCTGGGAATTGCACTCAGGAGCTGTTCCTATTTGGCCATGTTGGATCCTCCCCCGCCAACTTATATATCTTAAGGTAATACATTATGTGGACCATACCTGAGATAAGAGCTCTTTATAAATGACATTTTCAAGCATGCATTTGTTTTGCAGTGTCTGTCAAGCCATAAAGCTCAATTATATGTTGCTTAATGACAGGGATACATTCTGAGAAATGTTAGGCAATTTTATCATTGTGTGAACATCATGGAGTATAACCACACAAGCCTAGATGGTATAACTTAACTACACACCTAGGCTGTAAGGTATAGACTATTGGTCCTAAGCTACAAAACTGTACTGAACAGTTATACAATGGTAATTATTTGTGTATCTAAACATTTATAAAAATAGAAAAGGCAATACATTCCCCTATAACATTAAGATGGCTACAGTGTTACTAGGTGATAGGAAATTTTCACTTCACTATAATATTATGAGTCTACCATCATACATGCTGTTCATCATTTGCCGAAACATCTTTATGTGGTGCCTCACTGTATTTCTGTTATTTTCTTAGTTGTCTAAACAGGCTTGGAGGAAATCTTTTGCTGCCTGATAGAACTCCAACAAAAGGGTCTTTGGAAACTTGAATTTAAGATATATCTTCCATCTTCCAGTTTCAGTGCACAAGTCTTTAAAATAAATATATGTCTTATAGTTACTTGTGATACATGATGCTTGAAATTGTCACATGTTAAGTGGTTATTTCCAAATATTAGTATTGTTTCCAGTTCATTCTTTTCTTACACATATCTGGAGAAGCCATATGTGATTATTTTCCAATTACGTCGAAAAAACCATTCTCAAAAGAAAACTTTTCAATATTTGTATTGTGTAAAAAGATAAATTTAATCATCAAACTGATACTTCAATTAATTGAATCAAAATTCTGCAGTCAAATTGTCACTTGAAACACACAGAGCCCTATTTTAAGTGATTTTGTCAAGCATTTGCAAGACTTATAAAACTAACTTGAGGCTGAGTGTGTTGGCTTACGCCTGTAATGCCAGCACTTTGGGAGGCCAGTACTTTGGGAGGCTGAAGTGGGTGGATCACCTGAGGTCAGAAGTTCAAGATCAGCTGACCAACATGGTGAAAACCTGTCTCTACCAAAAATATGGTGGCAGAGGCCTGTAATCCCAGCTACATGGGAGGCTGGGGCAGGAGAATTGCTTGAACCTGGAAGGCAGAGACTGCAGTGAGCAGAGATCGTGCCATTCCACTCCAGCCTGGGTGACAAGAGCAAGACTGTCTCAAAAAAAAAAAAAAAAAGTCTAACTTGTTTTGTGTTTGAGACGATGCTTTAATACGAGTCTAAACTGAAAACCAATATTTACCAACCCTATTTTAACCACAGGGTAAGTATTTAACTATATTGTATGTATTTCTTAAACTGTAATTGAATACATGCTGAGATTAAAAATGAATATTTTCTATATCCAATATGGAAATGTCAATAATGCACAAAGCTCTTCTGCTTCAACCCACAAACAAGGAATCAATACCAAAGTCTATTCAAGCTTGAAAAAATGGAGACTTGAATAATTGTCCAATTAATTTAATAAATGTAGACAGTTGACCTAGATAAATCAAGTTGTAAAGAACTCTTTTACCTCATTAGCATTTTTGGCCTGAATTATCCAGATAATTATTCCAATTTTCCACATCACTTTGCTCATATTGACAGTCTGTCTTTCAGTTTTTCATGTAAATGCATTTCTTCTGTTCTGCTTAAAGCTCAGCAAGGAGTGCATTCTTTATGATGCAAATCTAGTATTTCCCTGTTTTGTTGATGCTTTATAAAATGTTATCATCTCTGTATGTATAACCTTTAACTCACTATAGATAATTTGACCATGATGGTGCCAAAGAATCTATTCATGCATTATACAGTTCTGATTAGAAAAAATCTCTTGACTATTCTGCTCCACTTTTCTTCATTTATATATGATTTATTTGAATTTCTGCAGAACATGTTTTTCCTTTGCCTTCTCTCCTAATAGATTTCTATTCAGCCAGTAAAAGTAGTTCACTTCCTCCCCTGGTTTATACCTAATTACATAGCAATGTTGATTTCATTGCTTTTGAGCTTGAAAACTTTTGAGCTTCTATTTCCCATTACATAAACTAGTATAATTCAGTTTATCTGTGTCTAATCAGCAAATGCTTATTTAGAGTTAACTTGAGATGGGAGAACATATTATGGAAAGCAGATATTGTGGTAAGTTCAGTCATTACTCATATTACTGTTACCCAAATGCCAACTGGCCATTTAAATGGTTTACTGCAGGGATAATGGTTTCTTGCATAGATAGGGTGGTAGTTCTGGAGCTTATGAGAAGAAATTGGATTCTGAATGTATTTTCATGTAGAAATGATAAGATTTGCTGTGATTCAGATGAGAATATAAGATGAGAAGAGAGCAGGCAAGGATGACTCTAAGACTTGTGCTCTAAATTAGCACATGAATCAAACTACCACTTTTTAAAATAGAAACTTTATTAGTGAACTATTTGCTATTGTTGGTGTTGGTGATATTATTTTAAATTATCTTGTGTTTTCTTGACAATGTTTCTTTCTTCCAGAGTCAGTTATAATCTTTGTGTATCTTGGTTTTCATATATCAAGCTTTTACTTTCCTTCCTACATCTGATTTTTATAGGTTGATTTCTTTCCAGGTGGCTATTGTAGTTTTCTTCTGTTCCTACATATGTAGATTTCCCACATTCCTATTTATGTTGGTCTATTTTCAGCAAAGCCTCTCCCGTAAATAAGAATATTGGTAGATAATTATGTATCAGTTGACATCACTGGGCAAGTCATAGCCTTTGATTAAGATGTGAGTTGTCTGAAAAACCATGAATGAATGTGACTTTGATTCTAGTGCCAGCATCCTAAAACTTTTTCAAGTTGATATTTCATTTTTTAAATTGTTTTGTAGATTTTTACTTATATATATTTGTTTATTTATTATTATCATTTTAGCTGGTTGGTTGGTTTTTACCTGGGATTTAAAGCTAAATGCATGAGAATGGGATGAAGAAATAGAGTCAAGTGGAAGATGCCAATTTGTACAGATATTCATCTCACAGATTTTCAATTAATTCTGTTTTTTCACCCTTCTTATTACACTTCTCTCTTCACCTTCTGATTTCAAGCTGGAGCATGTCTTTGTTTCTGAATAATTGATTGGTTATTGATTAAATTGAGTCTTGTTTTGCAGAATTGTTTTTCTCTACCTTTGTTTATTTAGTATGATTTTTCAAATGTACCATTGTTATACTGGCCCGAGCATAGAAAGTCAACTCCAAGACAAAAGTATGCCAAATTGCAGGGTCTTTATTGCCGGTGGCCATGGAGGACTCCGTCTCTCCAACTCGTGGCCCCGAAAGGAGGGTGTCAAGAACTTTTATACCGGTAAAAATCACTTTGGGAGTGAAGGTGAGGGGCGGGGGTGGGGGTGAGGAGCTTTAGACATTCCCAGGGCTAGTGGATTCTGTAAATCACCTTCAGGGCGTAGATGAGGGTGAGGGGCGGGGATGGGAGTGAGGGGTTCCGGACAATCCGAGGGCCAAGGGACTTTTTGACATTCTGATTGTTACGTAAGTGGTTCACAAAAAAAGTCAAGATTAGCGTTTGTTTACACATTGTCTGGGTAGGGCGGCAATTACAGTCCTTAATTACTTATTCACATTTGGGTTATAGAGAGCAGTTTCAACAGAAAGCCGAGGTATTGTTGAGGTATGCAGGTTTATGGGGCTTTTTAGCATGTCACACCATCCTGCAATAAGTTTCTCATCATATCCTTTCATTATCTATTTAATTTCTGCCATGGTTTATGTATTATTTTTCATTCCCAAAGCATTATTTAATATCTTTATTTCTGACTACTTTCTTTTTCTCTTGATCATCCTTGAAAATTTATCAGTTCTACTCATTTTTATAAAAGAACTCAAGCTATTTGATTTTTTAATTTATTTTTTGTTTATTTTCTATTTTGGTGGTTTCTGCACTATGCTTTCTTCTTTTTACCTTCTTTACATTTAATCTCTTGCTGTATTCTTTCATATTAAGTGATTCGCTTATTTCAATAATTTTTTTTTTTCTAACATAAGCACGTATAACTGTTACAACGTTCCCTTTAAGCTGAGCTTTAGCTTCATTCAACAAGTTTTGGCTATGCTCTAAGATTTATTAAAATCTGGGCCAGGCGTGGTGGCTCACGCCTGTAATCCCAGTGGATCACAAGGTCAGGAGTTCGAGACCAGTCTGGCCAATGTGGTGAAACCCCATCTTTATTAAAAATACAAAAAAAAAAAAAAATAGGCATGTGTAATTCCAGCCACTGAGGCAGGAGAATTGCTTGAACCCAAGGTGGTGGTTGCAGTGAGCCAAAATTGCACCATTGCACTTCAGCCTGGAGATGGAGAAAAAATCTATTATTTAATTACAAATTATGTAAATATTTTATTTTTCAAATTTGTTTATTAAATGTAGTATCTATATAAAATGCACAAAGCACAATGTACAGTGAACTGAACATTCATAAATTGAATATATTATGCAACTAACATCCAATTCAAAACATGGAGCATTATCAGTAGCTTAAATTTTTCCCTGTTTATGAACACAGCTGCAATCAGTGGACAACAATAGCCTTTCTTCTAGCACTACAGACTAGTTTTGTCTGTAGTGTAACTTTACCAGATAAGATCCCTACCCACCTTTTGCTGGATTCGTCCCCTACACATTGTGTTTGTGAAATCCATCCATGCTATTATGCATAGTCATAGTTAATTCGTTTTTACTGTTCTATATATTTCATTGTGTGATATACCATAATTATCCATTACAACATTTGTGAACATTTTGGTAGTTTTCAGTGTTTAGCTCTTACAAATAACCTTTCTCTAAACATTGTGGTTCATGTCTTTTGGCAAACACATGTAGACATTTATTCTTAATTTACAACTTTTATAAATGAGGGAGTAACTTTCCTTATGGGATCATTATGGATTACTCCAACAGAGTTATGGAAATTACACAGAAAGGCATATGGAATTGAAGGATTGATTATAATCACAGGTCCTAGAGAGGAGGCACAGCATACCCAGAGGCACATACAAATGCAGGGAGGGAGAGAACAGAGTGAGGACCCATGGACCAGTGCCTTTATTGAGGGCCATGAATGGCATAGCTTGTGGCATGTGGAGCATTCTTGTCAGGGTGCTTTGAAAATAAATGAGTCACATGAAAAGGAGGGAATGAGTGTAATGAGGAATTCCTCCTGAGGCTTTTCACTCTATTATACATGTTGAGGATGGGCACCCAGAAAACTAGGTAAAAGTTTAAAACAAGCAGTGTGATGCCAACACTTAGGGGAGCCACTGAAGCAATCGATAGCACCTTTAAATTATGACACACCTAGGAATAGAATTGCTGAATCATAGGTATATGCATATGTTCAAACTTAGCAGATATTTCCAAATGGCTTTTCAAAGTCGTACCAATTTATGATTCAGCAAGCTGTATATTAGAACTATACAGAACATTCAGAAATAGATTCATTTATAGTGTTCTCATTTTTAACAGATGTGAAACAGAGGTAAAGTGTGGAAAAATATTTTCAATAATTGATACTGAATCAATTGGATATGCATAAGGAAATAAATGCATTGAGAACCTTCCCCCCCTCCCATCTTTCCCAAAACTTAATCCCACATGGGTTGCAAATACAAATATTAATGGTGAAAAAATAAGGATTGTGGGGGGGGAAAGCATAGGAAACCAGCTTCATGACAACAGAGTAAGCAGTTTTCTTACACAAAGCGCAAAGTTAATACCTATGAAAAGCAATAAATTAGACAATGATAAAATTAAGAACTTGTTAATCAAAGATGCATTAAAGTAGATAGATAAAGCTAAAGAAATAGAAAAGTTATTTGCCATAAATATATCAGGAAAAAAAGACATGCATACCAAAAATACAAGAAGACATCCTGCAATTTATTAGTAACAACAAAGTAGAGACAAGTCAGTTAAAAGGAAACTTAAATAGGTATTTCACAAAAAGAGATATAAAATGGAAAATAAAAATATGAAAGATGCTCAACATTTTTAGTCATAAAGAAAATATTTAGTAAAACTGCAATATGATACTACTATATGCAAAAATGGCTAAAATAAAAAGCAGTGAAAATACCATGTAGCACAATGATGTGGAAAGACTGGAAATGTATTTCTTACTTCCAAACAAATAGAATTGTCTAGTTATATTTCTGCTGATTTCCACTATAATTTCATTGACATAAATACTTATTACATGGATCTCTTAAGAGTCTGTCTTCATGCAAGTCCTACGAATGTGAGTGGTGTAATAATATTTCAAGTTCTCTGCATGAGCTCATTAGATCAAACCTGAAAATTATGTTTTTGATTTTTCTAATTTTTCTACTGTATTTGAATGCTTGAATTTTCAGTAAGCAAACACTAAAAAAATCTCTTAATATAAATGTTGTCTTTCTGTTTATTGTATTTATATCAATTTTTGATTTATATATTTTGATATTTGTTAAATATAAATTAAATCTTAATTTAAAAAAATATATGATGACAGTTTTATCTCTAGTCATGCTTTATATTTTGTCTGATAATACACCTTAGTTCCTTTTATTAGTATTATGCTTGTAATTTTTCTATATTTTGAATTTCAGCTTTTCTGACTATATTTTACCTTTCTCTTTTAAAGAGCATCATTTTAGCCTTTGCTAAAACAATGCTGTGTAACAAAAATAACATAAAAACTTAATGGGATTCAGCATTTAGCATTTATTTATAACTTACACATCTGCTGGGAATTCCATTGACTGGGCTTGGCTACAAACTGCAGGTTCAATTTAGGTTATTTCATATATCTCTCAGTTCTGAAACCATTAGTACCCAAAGAATGTTCTTCTCAAGAAATGGCAGAGGCAAAGAAACACACACTTGATTAAGGTTTAGGCTAAGAACAAACATACGGCTGAATTTTAAAAATGTGTTTTTATGATCTTTGAGTGTAAAGTGGAGTATTTAACTAACTTATTGTAGGATGTAAAGTGGATTATTTAACCAATTTGTTATACTTGTTGATGTATTTGAATTATTTTTACAATTGTTTTATGCTTTCTATTTTTCTTGCTGTCTTAGTCCATTTGGACTGCTGTAACTAAATACCAGAGTCTGGATCATTATAAATAACTGACATTTTTTATTTTCTCATAATTCTGGAACCTGCAAAGTCCAAAATCAAGGCACTGGCTAGTTTGCTGTCTTATGAGGGCCTTCTTGCTCTGTATTTACATGGCAGAAGAGCACAAAGGAGCAAACCCACTCCCACAAAACTTTTTTATAAGTGCCCTAATCTTACCCATGAGGGCTCTGCTGTAATGGCTCAATCACTTCCCAAAGGCTCACCACTTAATACTCAAACATTGGCCATTAAGTTTCAACACATAAATTTTGAAAGACACATTTAGTCCATGGTACTTGTCATATTTGCTATTTTGTGTTTTTTTTCCTATATTTATTTGCATTTGTGTTGTATTCAATTTTATATTTTGCCTATATTGAAAATTATATACTCTATTATTTTAGGTGGTTATACATGTTATTTTACTATATATCATTTATAAGATCTAAAGTTAATAAATATTCTGAAAAATTACACTCTAATTCCAAATATTTCTTTTTGATTTGCATAATATACTAAGAAACATGTTTATGTATTTTTAGTTCTCTTTTTAAGCCATAAGATACTATTTTTGTATGCAATAAATATTCACTTAGATCTACACATTCACCACTTTTTATTTGTTTATGTTTATCATTTTTACTTTGATACTTAATCTTATACCTTAAGTATTTTTAGACTTTACTTCAGCAAGATTGTTCTGTTGGTGGAAACTCCCTCAGTTTTTAACAAAATATGGTTTTATTTTGCTCACAATTTTAAATTGTATTTTTAACTGGTTGTATATTCTAGTTTAACAGATATTTAATGCTGCAAAGCATGTTAAATATAATGTTCCACTGTCATTCAGTTTCAATTCTTGCTCTTGATAAGTCACCTTAGAGGTTTTCTTTTTCTTTTTCTTTTTTTCGAAATGGAGTCTCACTCTCTCATTAGGACTGCATTCACTCTGTCATCTGGAGTGCAGTGGCATGAGCTCAGCTTGCTGCAATCTCTACTTCCCATGTTCAAGTGATTCTTGTGCCTTAGCCTCCCAGGTAGCTGGGATTAGAGGTACACATCACCATGCCTTGCTATTCTTTTGTATTTTTAGTAGAAACAGAGTTCCACAATATTGACCAGGTTGGTCTCAAATTCCTGACCTTAAGTGACCCACCTGCCTCAGCCTCTCAAAGTGCTGGGATTACCAGGTGTGAGCCACTGTGTCTGCCATCTTAGAGTTTTGCAACTGCTCCTAAAAAGGTATTCTACCCTTATTTTCTACCTGCTTTTCAATTCTTTTCTTTCTACCTGGTGCTTTCTATTTATTATATCTAAAATACTGATTACTTTTTATTCTCTCCTCTTCTTTTGTAACTCATTAGTTTTGTAGTACATATTGAAGCAGACATTTTTGGTGTCTTGCACTATACTCCTTTGGCTAATCTGATGTCAGCAGAACTGTGGTTGTCAGATGCTTGCATGTTACCAGTGTCTCACTTCAAGAGTACACATAATAACAGCATCTCTCTGCTTTCTGCCTTGGAACTTTTTCCTAAGCTATGGAAGACTGCTCAGTTTATGCACAGGCACAGCCTATAACTACAGGGAAAACTGAAACTTCCAGGGAACATCCCTCAACTAAAGAAGTTGAGGATCTATTAATAACTTTTCCAGCCTCTTTTGATTTTTGAGATTCAGTTCTGAAGCACTTCTTACATGATCCCTTAAGGGATACACAGTGAGATTAAGTGCCTGTTGCCTACAAAGATAATTTAATAAGTCAGAACTTTTGCACTGTTATTCCCTATTATCATCATCAAGGTAAATAAACTAAACCTTTGTTATTGTTTTATATTCTACTTTCAAGGGAACCCAAACTAAAACATAGCTTCTCTTAAGCCTCCAGTTCTCTTATTCCTTTTAAAAATATGTTTTATTTCTTTGCTTTGCTGGACTGCATTATCGATATATTTTTAGCAATCAGTTTTTCAGTTTACAAATTCTCTGTTTAGCTACATCTATGTTGCTGTCATATGCATTCACTGCTTTAATTGCTCTTATTTTCAATTTTTAGGTGTATAATTTTTCTCCTTTCAAATATGCTTGATCTTAATTTTTGAAATGTGTTAAAATACACATTTTACATTTATTTTGTGCTCAATAATTCTGCTATTTTACATGTATTTACTATTGATTCTGTTGGCTGTGTTTTCTGCTGGCTATTGTTTGTTTTCTTATAGAAATTTTGATTTTTTTACCATAAGCTTCTGATTTGTCTTGGAATTGTATTTCTATGTTGTTATTTTCCATGGAATTCTACCTGTAACACTTACCTGAAATCAAGGTGAATGTGAATACCCTAAAGTATTAGAAGTAAAAAATTATAAGGCAAATATATCAAATCCTTATTAGTATAGTTATCTGTCTGTTTATGTATTATTATTGGTAATAAATGCTGTCCCAGTTTCTGTTAATTACAATGATTTGTACCAAGAGGAAGAGTCTAAAATTATTTTAGTGACTATAAACTTTCTCAGCTCTCTAACCAAAAGGAGTTTTTTCCAAGATAAAAGTTTAAGCATATTTATATTCTCTGGTTATTTCTTAAAATTCTCTTATTCACTAATTTTTTCACTAATTCATACATTCTTTTACTCAGCTAGAATATATTAACTGTCTTCTATGGACATGCACTATTAAATATTGTAACTATAGAGAAAAGCACATAGCTTCTATGATTAAGTATTCCAGAATATATTCAGAACATCAATTTTGGAATGTTCTATCCAAACATTGAAAAATCATAGCTTGTAATTTATACCTGTTTCATATATTCTTTGAAGTATTAGGGCATTCTTTCTTATTTTTACATGTTTTTGACTCAGAATCTTACAGTATGAAACAATGTAAAAAGTACATTGTAAACTTCATGAGTGAGTTCTTAACAGTCGCTCAAATTTATCTGCAATGTAGTCCCAGCAGTCTGAAAAAGAATGAAAATGTACTGCCCAAAAGTAAACTCTTGAATTAATACCCTGATATTGATTTGCTTTAACACTTTTGGTCTTCCATTTAAATCACTTATCTAATTATATATTTATTAAAAAGAAATGCTTTTGATGATAAGATTAGATGCAGTGATTACAAATAAAAAAAGAAAGAAGGCCTTATCTTGAAACACTGTAAGATTATTTAAGGGTATAAAAATGTACACATATAACCATAAGACAAGGCAGAAAATAATATGTGGGGAAAAAATATATGAATGGTGTAAGCTAAGTGTTAGGTGACTACAGATGCATAAAGGAGGGAAGACAAAATCCACTTTGGTAAGACCGGGAAAGTCACAGAGAAAATGACCTTTGATCTGGCTATTTGACAAAAAGACAAGCATTAGATTAGAAAAGACAACATAAATGACCACAGGAACAGGAATATATCATGTAGATTTAAGGAGCAGATTGGCAGTGAAGTTGAGTAAATATAGCAGAATAATACGAGAAGATCTAGACAAGGTTCCCTCCCATCAGACAGCAAGAGCTATCTGTAACTGTCATACTTGGGAAGAAAGATGGCAAGTAGTTAAGAATAAGGATTCTGGAGCCAGACCACATGTTTGAAACTCAGTTCAGTCATTAGCTCACTCTATGACCTTAGGCAAAGAGCCTTCAATTCTCTGTGCTTCAATTTCTTCCAAATATTAAGTATCTCATAGTGTTGTGCTGAAAATTGAATGATTTAATATGTATCAACTGCTTAGAATACTGCCTGGTATACAGTAAGTGCTTAAGCTCAATAAATGTGATTTATTTGTATTTTACTAAGATTGAGAAGATAATATAGATCTCAGAATTTGTGAGCAAGTGAATATTTTTTGTGAGAAAATTGAATTTGAAAGAATGGATAGAATATTTCTTTTCACATAAGTAATTTTTCCAGTCCTAAATGATATAAGCAGATTCAAATTCACTTACACCTTGTGTTACTTTAAACATGATTTATATTACTAATACAATCTCATAAATTTTTTAAATTTCAAAACCTTCAGGAAAAAATAGTAATGGGAATTTCCTAGATTCAGTGCAGAAATAATTCAGTTTTTCTGTGTTTCTAATTTGCTTTCTTTTTTTCTAAAGGAAAGATTTTTCAGCATTTACAAAATATACTTAAGGTGAATTTCTTTCCAGAAGCCAATACAAAAACCAAAAATAAGTAATAGCAGTATCAGTATTTATAAAAAACAAACAAACAAGATTTTATTTATGTTCTAAGGTACCAACATATTATACTATATTGAAATTTTTATTCTCTATTGATATATTTTGCTATGGCTTAATAATTAAATAGATAATTTGAAACTGGATAGATGTTTTGAAGCATGTTAGCATTTGATACACATTGCCAATGAAGTTAGGTATCATCTATTTCTAAGATAATCTTTAAAATATAACATAATAATTTAATCACATATTCTTAATATTGTGAATGAAAAATTTTATATAGATTATAGGAAATATCAATGTCTAATTTAATTTTACATGTGTTTTTCCATTTATCCTCCATATTTTTCTCATATTTTAGAGATGTTATTTCTAAGAAAATCTTCTTTTACTTTTTACTACTCATAATCTTTGTTCAACTGCTCCAGAATTTGATTATTTTCTTTCCACGCACATAAAAATTTCATGTGTCCTCCTTATATTTTCATACTGTTAACAGTGAGGTTTGAGAATCATTGCCTTTAATTACAGTAAGAGTTTTATAAATATATGCAGTGAGTAACACAAGATAAAAATCAAGTAGCCATAATACATTTCTGGCTTTTGCTGTCTTTATTCCATCCTTTTAGTCTCATCAGCAATAAAATCTGTCCAATATACCTAGTTCATTTTTATGCTTGTTCTCCTGTGTATGGGAAGCTCTTCACAATCTTTCTTGTATTCTCCAAGCCCGCTATGGCCTATCTCAGGACCAACCCCGTTCCAATGCTAATTTTGGTTTCTTTCTTCCTAAATGTGACTAGGCAGGCTTACCAAAACAGCATATACTGCTTTAGAGGGTATGGGAACATCTTTAGAACACATGGACACCTGTGAGTTGAAGGTTGAGTCCAGCAGAATCTTCAGTTCACGTTACAAACTCATTCCTTGAGTTTGTAACTCAAGGAATTCCTCAATTTTCAAGGATTATCTCCCATCCAATTTATTTATTTTATTCTTTTTTATCCCTATTTACCATCCCTTTCTCATGTCACAGATAAACATTCCAATGCTGAATATGAAATTCTTTGTTGGAATTTACTTTTTGTTGTTTTTTTTAAGAATGCTGAACATAGGCCCCCAATCTCTTCTCGCTTATAGGTTTTCTGCGGAAAGGACCATTGTTAACCTGATGGACTTCCCTTTCTCGGTGACCTGCCCTTTCTTTCTAGCTGCCTTTAATATTTTTTTCTTTTATCTTGCCATTGGAGAATCTGATGACTATCTTAGGATTGGTTGCCTTGTATACTATGTCACAGGAACTCTTTGCATTTCCTGAATTTGAATTTAAATGATGGCCTTTCAAGTGAGATGGGGGAAGTTAGTTTACAGAATTTATCTAATTCTATCAAATTTATACACATAATTTAAACAAATTAATAATTATTTCTGCCCATATTATCATTAAATATACATTTGGGATTATAGCACTCTTTTATTAGGGGCTAAGAAATGGGTTTTATAGCTAATGAGACAAAATACAAAATTAAAATGTTCAATTATCTTATTCTAAATATACCTAAGAAGAAATAAATTGAAAATTCACAGAGGTGGAGCCAGGAGATGATATTAACAATGAAATAAAAAATACCTGAACTTCTCTAAAGAAAATTTTATCTTTTTTCATTTGGAGATGAAATTAGCATTGAAAATTATGAGATAGTTTTGCTACATACTTCTAAGTTAAGATTCAATTATGTTAAGGATTAACATCTATCCTTAAAAAATATTTCAGTGAGAATGGACCAGATTTTTTGTAGTAACAAAAAATGAGCGCTTATATGACAAACACACAAAAAATTATTTCTTGTGTATCACAGTCATCACTCTTTGCATATTCAGTACACTTAGTCTCTTCAGGTCAACTTTTCTCCATGTGGTGGCTCAGCATTCCAGGCTCCTTTGATCTAAGAGTACCTTCTCATTGATTTGTGCTACTATTATTGACACTAGAGAAAAAACTTCTGGAGACCTGAGCCCTGGCAATTAAACCCTTCCACCTGGAAAAAGTATGCATTATATTTGCTCTCACTCAAGCAAGACACTTGGTTAGGTCTAATTTCAAGAGAAACCAGGAAATATAAGATTTCCCTATATTCCTGTCAACACATAAATAGTAATTGTCCCACCACAGGCAAGCTGGGGGATATATGTGGGTGTATGTGTGTATGTGTGTATGTGCGTGTGTGTGTGTGTGTGTGCTGAGAGAAAGAGAGAGACCCAACACGTACATGGTACACATACATAAACATAGGAGATACGTTTGACATTCACCCAGGAGATTTCACAGAGCAGCTATGGGAGTTCCAAAGTCCTTTTCACTTATAGTTGTCTATTCATCTATGTGTATTTCTTTTTTTCTGTCTTATGAATTTCTTGGTAGTGCAGAACATGTCTTTCTTTGTTTCCTAAGTACTAGAACAGTCCTGTCAGATTGCTCCTTAATTTCCAACAGTCATTGAGGTTTGTATTGCTTAAAACTGGCAACCAACAGAATGGGAAAAAATTTTTGCAATCTACCCATCTGACAAAGGGCTAATATCTAGAATCTACAAAGAACTAAAATAGATTTACAAGAAAAAACAAACCCATTCAAAAGTGGGTGAAGGATATGAACAGATACCTTTCAAAAGAAGACATATATGAGGCCAACAAACATATGAAAAAATGCTCATCATTACTGATCATTAGAGAAATGCAAATCAAAACCACATTGAGATACCATCTCATGCCAGTTGGAATGGCGACCATTAAAAAATCCAGAGACAACAGATGCTGGAGAGGATGTGGAGAAATAGGAACACTTTTACACTGTTGGTGGGAGTGTAAATTAGTTCAACCATTGTGGAAGACAGTGTAGTGATTCCTCAAGGACCTAGAAATAGAAATTCCATTTGACCCAGCAGTCCCATTACTGGGTATATAGCCAAAGGATATTAAATTGTTCTATTATAAGGACACATGCACACGAATGTTCACTGCAGCACTGTTTACAATAGCAAAGACTTGGAACCAACCCAAATGCCCATCGATGATAGACTGGACAGGGAAAATGTGGCACATATACACCATGGAATACTATGCAGCCATAAAAGATGATGAGTTCGTGTCCTTTGTAGGGACATGGATGAACCTGGAAACCATCATTCTCAGCAAACTGACACAAGAACAGAAAATCAAACACTGCATGTTTTCACTCATAGGTGGGTGTTGAACAATGAGAACACATGGACACAGGGAGGGGAGCATCACACACTGGGGGTCTGTCAGAGGGGAAGTAGGGGAGGGTCGGGGGGTGGGGAGTTGGGGAGGGATAACATGGGGAGAAATGCCAGATATAGGTGATGGGAAGGAAGGCAGTAAACCACATTGCCATGTATGTACCCATGCAACAATTCTGCATGTTCTTCACATGTACCCCAAAACCTAAAATTCAATAAAATATATATTAACAACAACAAAAAAAGAAAGAATGAGCATCAGAGAAGGATTCAAAGAACAGATTCTCCATCTGGATAAACAAGACCCTTTATTCTCTTCGGCTAAGTTTCGATTTTTGTAAAAGGGGAAAAAAGGTTGTTTTGTTTTTCAGACTACCATCTTACAATATTATTTTCTTAACATTTGCAGTCTTTAATGTTTACAGTAACACTTGCAGACCACAAGATGTGGGGTTTTTTTATGTACTTGGATTTGCAAACATTTTTCTAGTAATGTTTTTGGAAAACTTGTCTTCCACATTTAGGAGTCAAATTCACAAGCAAAATTAAAACAGTAAGACTCTGTATCTCTCATATACTGTAGTACCTATTCAATAAAGGTTTGCTGGGTTTTGCTTCCTCTATGTCATAAAACCTTAATGCAGAACTCTCTGACTCTTTAAAGTCACAATGGACATAGAAAGTAGTAACAGGCATAATGAGTTAAATGAATAATGGTATTTACGTCTCAAAGTAACCAAGTTGGGTCTTGGAGCCATCCTAGGCCCACCAAGGCAGCACTGAAGGGATCTATGTAATGATATATCTGTAAATCAGGTTAAGAAGTTCTGTCCTGAAGTATTAAGTTTTGAAAAAAGATAAAGACTGGTAGATTTGCCTGCTTTATACTTAGCCAACCATTGGAAAATATGTATTGATTGCCCTCTGTGCTTCAATCACTGTGCTAGCCGTTAGGTACATACAGTGGAAATCAACACTGGCCATGTTGTTTTTGTCCATCAGACACATTAAATTGAGTTTTAGGAAAAAGTGACATTGGAACTCTAAATCTATACTTGGAATTTATGTAACCACCTCTTAAAAGTAAAGTAACTTACTCAGTTGCCTGGTAATCACCAATTTTCAATGCCAGTCCGGGGGGGGATATTTTGGGTTGGCAAACATTTGGACATTTTTTTTTGTATGATGCCCATTATTCTTAATTATTATTATTGTCTCCTGACAATAATAATTAAGTCTCAAAGTGTACTTTGAGACTTTTTAAAATAGAAAATTACTAAAGTTTAAAACAAAAATATTTCTTAAACTGCCATGGTTTGCTCACAAATTCTTAATTTATAAGTCTCAAAAGTCTCATTTTATTTATATCTATTTTATTTGGAGCCCTAAAATATGAATATGTTGTATTTACTTTTTCATAATGCAACTGAAAATATAAAAATTAAATGGAAAGGACATGATTCTGTCTCTATTATTGGTTGATTATTTTGTTGCAGTAAAAATCCTTGGAATGGTCAGCTGTCCAAAAACAACTTTTCTTAAAGTATAAAAGGATGTTCTGACCTATACCCATTCCAAGTAATTGAAATAAACAACTCCAGCTTCATAAGGTATACTGAAATTTTCTCAACTTTAATATTTAATTATATATAATAATCACTTCAGAAGCTTCTGAAAAATATAGATCCTCAGCCTTTATCCTAGAGATTCTGTTTATAGGACAGCTGTGAACCCAAAAACCAATATTCGTATAAGACCTCTAGATGATTATTATGGAAAGGATCCTGGGACTTAAGTTTATGAATTGATATCACAGAAAGAGAATAAGTTTAAGTGCCAGGCAAATTTGGATTTGAATTCAGCCTCTATCTAAAATACTATGTTTGTTAGTTATACATTGCTATATGATGAATAACGACAATTTACCAACATAAAAAATATACATCATTTCACAGAATATGTGGATCAGGTGTTGTCAGCACAGCTTAGCTAGGTCCTCTCCTTATGTTTTCACAAGGTGTTGTGAAATTAAGGTGTTGACCCTCATTGAGTTGTCATTTGAAGACTCAAATGAGGAAGGGTCCACTTCCATGATCCTTCGGTTTATTGACAGAAATTAAACTGTGGGAGGGCTCATATCAAAAGGAAAGAATTTCTTTTCAGGACTAAGATCTTTGTTTTGTTTTTTTTTTAATGTCTGTTAGGCAGATGCCACTCCTAGATTCTTCACACAGTTCTTTGTCACATGGGCTTCTTTAACATGGCTGCTTATTTGAGCAAGCCAGAAAGGTGAGTCAGTAGCAGAAATCCAACAGCAAGACAAAGTCTTATATAATGTAGTATAAGCACATTTCTTATATATTACCACATTTGCCATATTCTGTTAGTTAGAAAGATGACACAGGTTCTGATCACTTTGATGTAAAGGGATTAAATAAGAGTGTGGATACTTGCCTCTGATCACTGCCTCTGAATTTGAATTCAGCCTCTATCAAATACTATGTATGTTAAACATTCAGAGAGAGTTGGATCTGTCAGCCACAGTTCGATTTTTGGAAAATTGTTTAGTATTATAGATTTGTAACTTCTTTAAAAATTGAGGTAATAATACACGCCTTGAATAGGGGAACATATGTAAAGATCCTGGCATACAGTAACTATTTTATAAACACAATTAACTAAGAACAACACAAAAAGAAATAAGATTCACCCATGGGGCTTTAATAGAGTATCTGCAAAGTAACTTCCAATTCTGTGGCTCAATGTCCAAAAATTACGTTCACACTTTTATTGAATATGACATATTTCTAAAGCCTAACAGAGAGTCTACTTTATGTTAGTCATTCAGTAAATGTTTGCTGAATTAGTAATTCCAATAAATATCTCTTTCTTTTATTTCTTTCACAATGACTTTATTTTAGGATGTGCAAAGATAGATAAAAGGATGACCTCTCTTAGCCATGTATTATTGAAGAATAATTTCAATTTCTAGGTGAACAGTATGAATGCATCCAGTAAAATAAAAGCAAAGTCTCACCAAAGACTACATAGGAAGTGCTTTCATAGGGAAAAGAGCAGAGAGAATGTTCTGTGCACAAGAACAGCAGTCACTTCAGCTTGGGGCTCATAAACTGGCTGTTCTGACATTCTCCCACTGCAGAGTGCAAGCAATTGGTAGTGCTAAGAGCATTTCCCTTTCTGCTCATATTCAGAGACCTAGCATTTTTCTCTACTGGCTACCTCAGCACTTTTGCTTCACTTTTCTAACATACCAACAAATTATATAAAAATCTGAAGATAATTATTTAAATGCATATCAAAAAATATAATTAAGCAGAGAAACAAAAGAAAAAATAATAAATAAAATAAAAATAACTTCCTAGCTTCTAGTGCATGTGCATACTGTTTCTTTAGTTATTTTAACCATTTTTATTGTTGTCTCTTTCTTAAGAGTTTGGTAGGGAGAGATATGAGAATTAGAATGTTTAATGTAGTAAGTACTATAGATAAAATATAAAATATTCTACTCCTTTATCCTATGAAAGTACACAAATTACATCACAATAAGTCTTCAGAAAACAGCAAGAGCAAATAAGAGATTTATTTTTTAAGCAGATAAACCAATAAAGTCTATAATATGTTTTTTTCTTAATGTGCCATCATTCCTTAAATTAATATATTCAGTCTCTGACCTCTCTGTATATACCGTGTAAATCCTTCCTCTTTGCTCCATGATAAGCTCATTAAATTTATAAACAGTTGTTCTACCCAGTAAGCATCAACTTGTTATGTTTAAAAAACTGTCTCAATTTGGCACTTTTATATCACACAATATTATACAATTTTGGAAATATTTTTGTCAGCAGTCAAGTCTCTTTTTTTACCCACACATTTCCAAATTACCCAACACATCAGTAGATTTTGAAAATTGGCACTGCTAAGTAAAAATAAAATAAAGTTTGTTCTATCCAATAAGCACTTCCTTAAAAATTGGATACAAGATATATATATATAATGTGCTGTGGGAAAACCTGCAAAATGGAATCATAAAGTGTTATATCTAGACAGAATATGAAAGATCATTAACACCAATTCTGAGGTGCTGTATGCTGGTATAAGAGCTGAAAACTGGCTTGTGTAAGAGCTGGCAGAGAAATATGTAACCCTGATGCCTCCTGGTCTTGTGCTTCTTCTACTGAGCCATGCTGACTCTGTATATGTTTAAAAAGCGGAGCTCAGATAAGTGGGTAATAAAAATTCATAACCTTTTCCCACATTATACATACTTTTTTATGCTTAGCAATCAGGATTTTTCATGCCTTTCTCAACGTTCTTGTAAAGTCCTCAGAACAGTTCAAGCAGCTGCCAAAAGGGTAAACTGTATGGACAGAAACACCTGTGCATTCATACTGTACAACTGGTGGAGAGGAAGGTCTCACAAGGGAAGTATTTTTAAAATAAATACAATGCTTTTGGGGATTAACTCAGAAAATTTGTCTAAATTTATAAAAGCAGTAACTGTTGCATTGTTTTTGCTGCTTAATTTCACATCCCCTTTGGTTACACATATAGTTTGCATTTATACTACATAGTTTTCTAAAGGTAAAAAATTAACATAGCTTTTGTAGTTTCTAATCTTTTGATTTACAAGAAAAGATATTTATACTAGCTGTGTTCTCTCAACGTATGCTCTAATATGTGTGCTAACTGAAGTTTTTACAGCATCTCAGTATGCGGCTTGGAGCCCTGTGCTTTCCCCTAATGAAAATGTACCATATTAAATTCATTGCAGAACATGAAAGGAGGATCTTACAGGAATCAGGACAAGTGATTTATCAGTTTCACCCTCCAAGCAAACCATGAAGACCTTGGGTCTTATTTGGGGCCAGCCATGGTACAACAGTACATTCAGTTCAAAAGACCTAGTTACCAGGGATCAGTCATTAGGAGGCTTTTCAAGGTTTCTGGTACATAAACTCTCAAAATTTAATTGCAGGCATGAACAAGACAGTAATAGTTTCAAACTCTATGGTATTTACTTAGCTAGCCAACCCTGTAGTCATGTATATTCATTTGCTCATTTTCAGAATGAGAAGAGCATAGTTAGTTATGCTTCTGATATATGGCTTCTAATATAATGCCAGTTGGTTTAGATTTTATTGGTTAGATCCTCAGTTGAGAATGTTATATATTGAAATAGATACACAATGGGCTTGGCTTCAGAAAATGTTAAACTGCAGCTCTTTTAGGAAACGTTATCCATAAAATGACAACTTCCCCAGGATTTGCTGAGTGGCGGTGTCTGTTGGCAGAGATGAACTACTCTGCATCTTATTGTCTGCTGTTCCACAGTGCTGTGGGCTAGTATGTAATTGGTAGACAACATCTTCTGGGGGAGTCCTTGAAAGGTGGCAGTCCATCCCATGATGCCCCTCTATGTGTTGTAAAGTTTTAAAAAGTGATTTTCAAGGTGATGACTTTTCTTTAACATAATTGTAAGGTAATGCAGCCTGCAGGATTAGCAACAGTCACACTCAGGTATCACAGACTGAGGATTTAGCATCTTTAATCTGATATTCTGTGCACTGATTAGTAATATTTTCCATTCACAGAAAGTCTCTTGAAATGGTACTATGCATTGTATATTACATGGAAGATGTTTAATGAGTTTAAAAAAAAAGAAATAATAATCCTAACTTTGAATATTATAATTTATTTCTTTGAGTACCAATTACTTTTATCAGAATGAAGCCAACTGAGTATTTTTAATCTTAGCTATTTCTAGCCAAATTTTTATAATGTGTACAAATAATCAAATATATGATATTATAAACACTTATGGAAGCATTTGTCTATTCACCAAAAATTTGAAAAATATAAGTGAAATTGGAGATTACACAATCTTTTGTGAGTTTTAAGCACCTCTAGTTACACAAGAAAGCACACACCTTAAGTAATAGCAACTGCTTTTCCTGTACTACTTCCTAGTAAAACTATTGTGACAATCAGGCAAGGGTAAAAACAGCAAAACAAAAGTAGTTGACATCAGTATTGCTCAAACTGCTCCACAGAATTGCTTATCCTCTTTAGGGTAGTTCGTAGTATAGTATAAGCAGCCTTTCAGTTATTGTGATAAATGTGCAAAGAAGACAACAGAACATAGCATTTAGTAAAGCTTTAGATCAGACAGATCTGAGTATAAATCCCAGACACGGTATGTGCATTAGTCTTTGAGGGCTGCCATAACATATCAGGTGGCTTAAACAACAGAAATGCATTTCCTCACAGTTCTGGAGGCTGGGAAGTACATGATCAGGTGTCAGTCGAGTCAGTTTCCTCTGAGAGCTGTGAGGATATATCTGTTCCAGGTCTCTCTCCTGGACTTGTAGATGACAGCCTTCTTCTTGTGTCTTTACATAATCTTCCCTTTGTTTGTATCTGTATCCTAATCTTTTCTTATAAAGTCACCGGGCATATTGGATTAGGGCCCACCCATATGACTTCATTTTATCTTATTTACCACTGTAAAGGTCCTATCTCCAAATATAGTCACATTCTCAGGTATCAGCGGTTAGAAACTCAACATAGAGATTTGAGGGAGGGGGATGCAATTCAGCTTATAAAATTGGATCCTAACAGGATCCTATCTTTCCGAAGGACAGAGATGCCTTCTTATTGCTTTTGTTATCCTCACAATGCGTATCACTTTTTCTTGCCTATGATAGATGTTTAATAGGTACATAATTAAATTATCACTTTGACAATACACTTTTCAAATATCTATATCTAACTTACCAAAATAGAAATTACTCACCTGTTAAAAGGAAAAACCTTACATAAGTAAAACTTAACAGAATTTAGTTGAACAAAGAGTGATTTGAGAATCAGGCAACACTTGGAACAAGAACAGACTCTAAGCACCCTGGCCTACAATGTGGTCAGACAGCATTCACGGACAAAAAATGGAAGTGAGGCACAGAGACAGCTTAGTTAGTTATAGCTCTATGTTTTGTCATATTTAAATCATTTGGCCACCTGCGATTGACTGAAGCTCAGCTGCTGCAACTGACTGAACCTCAGTCAGTTTGTTAAAAAAAGTATAATCTTAAATTTAGCTTTCAGTTAGTTTATGTACTAAGTTAGGATCAAGTTTGTTACATAAGTACGTGAGTACAGAGGCTTCCTCAGTCCAAATTTAGTTCAGTTTAACAATTCGTCCCTTTTGGTCAACCTCTCAATTTGGAGATCATCTAAAACCTTGGGCATGAGCATGCTTTCATCACTGTTTTCAATTGACTTACTTGGTCTCAGTATGAAATTCATGTCAAGTCCTCATGTCAATTGAATTTATATACCTCGCTGGTCTAGTTGAAGTGAGATCATTCAACACTCAATGAATGACTGCATACCAATGTTTAAGACTTGAGAACCAGGGGGATCTATTAAGGTGATGGTCAAGAGAATGATAAACAAAACTGAACTGTTCTCCTTAACAAAAGCCCTCTCAAACTGAACCAGTAAAAATCAAACAAATGAAAGTTTAGGCAATATAGACAGTTCAACAGTATTTGAGTCCTACTTTTCATAATCTTTGTTTGGGGCACAATGGCAATTGAGGACCACAGTTTGCTATAAAGCAACCTGATTTAAAGAGCTATTCATTTTTATAGTTAACTCTTTTCTAGTAACTTTATTGGCAGAGAAGAATGTTGTAACTCTACTTTCCAGGTATCCATTAAAAAAATTTTTAGAAAAATGATAGTGATGACAAATGTTATGCAAAGTTCAGTTACATTCTCTCACTTTCATTCATCAAATATATATGAAGGATTATTATGTGCTACAATGAAACCACGTGGAAGGATGGAGCATAAGTAGGGATGTAATAAAGAAACAACCTAATTAAATTGTTGCACAAATAGTATTTGGTTGCAATTATATTAAGTGCTATAAAGAGATAGTATGAAGTGTTATGAGCTCTTACAATGGGGTTTTATCTAACCTGAGAGGGAGGGGAAAGATTATGAAGTTTGGAGGGCTAATAATGGGGTTTTATCTAGCTTGTAATGGTGTCTTATAAGGGGGTTTTACCTAACCTGAATGGTCAGAGAAATATTAATATAGGAAGTTTGCTTTTTCATGAAAGATCTCAAGCAAAAGGAGAGGCCACTATAAGAAGAGAGGAGGGAAGACCATTTCAGTGAGAGGACAGTATGTGCAAAAGCCATGTGGTGGAGCTGGAACATTATTTGGAGCCAAAAGAAAATGAGAGCAGTCGGAAGAGGGAGAGTTTGGAAAGTGGTAGGGAATAGGCTGTGGAGGGATCAAGAAAACACGTTGAAACTATTGTCATTATTCCAAGAAAAAAATAGGAAGTCACAGCTAGGTTTTAAGTGGTAAGGTGCCACAGTTGGATTAGAATTTCAAAAACGCTATTTCAATTGAGGATTGAAAGAGACCAGAATGGGCACAGTAGGTCAGTTGCAAGGCAGCTGCAGTGATTCGCAAACAGAAGATGGCAACTTGAATTAGATAAAGGAATTTTTAAGATATTGCACAGAATTTCTAAAAGACCAAAGGTGATTTAATATGCCATATTTAAATCCCACTTTATTCATATTTTATCACATTTGTATGCGTATTTTTCAAGTCAAGTCACCTTAGCAGTAGAGAAAAATAAACATACAAGCTCAATAGGAGGGTAGGGGATTGAGAGAAAGAGAAGGACAAAAGGGACTTTTTTTAGTCCTAGAGAGATCCTTTCTCACTATTGCTTTTGAGTATTTTATCTTAAACATTCATGCAAATCTTGAATTCCATGCCTTAACACATTTACAGTTATGTAAATGGCATACAATAATATATTTGATTTTAATATAGAATTATTTTATATTCCTCCCCAAAATCTTTCAGTAAAATTCTTGTTATTGGAAGATGCACCATCTTTTCCTAAGAAGTCTGCATCTTTATATTACCACCTTGAGACTCCTTGCTCTGCATTTTCAGAAAACGAGTCTTACCATATCTCATTTGACCCTCACAATCATCCGGCGACAACCATGCTGAGGACAGCCATTGTCATTTTAGAAATGGGAAAGCTAAGGCTTCGAGTAACCATGAGATCCCCAAAGTTGCATTGCTAGATGTATAGAGCTAGAATTTTGCAACTATTATAAATACAATAAAGTTTTCTATTGTCAGGTCTTGATGGCAAAGTCGAAACATATCGCGATTAGTTAATTTACATCATTACCATGACGGGAAAATTGAAATTTGACATAACTCAATTGACTCCAAATGCTAAGTCTATCTAGACTCTAAAATATAAATAGGCATTGCCAAGAGAAATCTGAGAAAGCCTATATCAAAATGTAGTTATTATACAGAATCGATTGCATTTTTAATAGAAATCATATGTTATCACAGACAACATAAGAATTACCTGCTGCTATGTCAAGGTAAAATGGAAATAATAGCATCATAACAAACAACATAAAGGAGCACATCCTGGGATATTATCAAGAACCTTGATAATTCTTGACATAGTTTTTTTGTATTTCATTCCTTCCACAAAATTCCAATTAGTATGAATGACAAGTCATGAAAACCTTGTAAACCAAATGAAAATAAAACATAAAATATAGTTTTACAAAATATCTACATGAGGGAATTGTTAAAATAATAGTAGTAGATGGGAACAAGTTTTAAAACCTAGGGCTAAAAACTTTCTAACACTATCTTTGCCTGCAAAGAAAAATCCAGTTATTTGAAACAATTTTTTATGACTGATATACATTTGCATAAAAATAATCAGCACTTTAAGGTCTGTGGATTTGCTGACTTTGCAAAGCAAAGAATTTGATTCTGAATAATTGGCAATGGTACGTAGACATTTAGTTGTTGGCGCTAGACATGAAAACCAAGGACAATTATTTTTTCTCCAATTTTTGCACATGACACCTTGGCAGACTTTTCTTCCAACCAGAATAAAGTGAAGTAAAATTGAGGTTTTCGTAACTCTGAAATGTATGTCATTGAAAAATTGAAGTAAAAGCCATATTACAGCTAGTGAATATATTTTTCAATTATATTTTATAACAAAGCACTATGTAGAAACCATGTTAAGCTTGGCTCAAAAAAAGGAAAATGTGAAAACAAAACAATAAATATAAACAAAAAGACAAGAAAATGGTTGCTACATAAAAACAAATCCTCATATTTTATTGCCCAGAAAAAAAAAATTTGTTTCTAAAATCTGGTATTCTAGTTGTCTGAGAGCCAGATTAACAATATTCAGTTTATGACATATCTCAGAGGAAGAGAAAAGATGAGTGGAGAAAATGAAAAGCCATAGAAAACTGAGGCATTTCACGTGCTGATAGAATTTATAGAAATTCCTCCATTTTCAGTATAAAATGATTACTCCATGTTCTTCCTTGGAAGTATTTACATTTTTTTAAGAAGTGCAGTAGCAGGCAATTGCCACAGACAGAAACTTAGACATCAGGAAAAATGCTAGTTTTAGTCTGAATACATTCTTAACACCACTTGAAATAAATATTGGAGGCCAAATATAATGAGGAGAGGACTGATAGCAGGTAGTAGTTAAGAGCATGAGCTTGAGAGCTGGTCTGGCAGAATTCAGATCTCAGCTTTGCCTCTTAATAGCCACATGACGTTGAACAAATCAATTTTTCAATGTCTGCATTTCTTCCTCTGCAGAATGAGAACAATAATAATAATATCTGCCTCCTTTAATTATTTTGAGGAATAAATGAGTAAAACGAAACCTTTCAAATAATGTCTAATGTATTATAAGAAGTACAAAAGGTTTTGTTATTATGACATATGAACAAAAACAATTATGAATAATGGTTATATACTTTTCAATTATTTTCTGCCAAGTACTGTGCTTATTGATTTTTGGCATATCAATTTACTTACTGCCTAAATACCTCTGTGAAGTACGTATTAAATTACCTGCATAGTAAAGATGAAAAAAACACAGATGTTACTTTCTTTATGGAGCCTTTAATGGTTCTCTAGGATGAGGTTTGCTGCCTTCCTGTGATTTTCTATAATATACACTGTTGCCCCCATCTTTTCAATTGTCGTGCAGCACTGTAATTGCCTATTTAATTGTCTGTATTCCACAAACTACCGTAAATTCTGTGAAGACAGGGTCTCACATATCTTGAGTGGCTGGCATAGTGTCTTTTGTTTGTACTGGATCACATATCTTGAGTTTACTCACATGTCTTGAGTGTGTGGCATAGTGCCCTTTTGTTTTTAGTGGATCAATAAATATACATTTGTTAAATATTCTGTGAAATTCTCTTGAACAGATTCTGTAGATCCAGTGGCCTGAAATCCATTTTTAATCATCTTTTTCCATGTCCTCTTTACTATAGATAACTAAAAATTCCTGTCATATGCCCAGCCTCTCTCATAGTCAGAAACGACCATGTGACAATGATACGTGGATTAGCTACATGAAAGAGGGATGATGGTATTGGAAGCTTTTGTTTTTCTTTTAAGAGGGAATAAAAATGACAAGTTTCATTTTGATATGCACAGGAGATGGAAATACTGGGTAGAAGAGCATGGTTCCCTGGCAAGGCTCCACCCTCAAACCTGGAAACCCATAGCCTTAAATGAGAAGAGGCATACCTGTTTTTGCACCTAAAAGTTGCCTTTTGGCCTGCCATGCCCTCCCATCCTGCACCCATATAAACCCCAAACCACCAGCTCCAAAAGGAGATGAACAGAAGAGTAGAAGAATACAGAATGGCATGATAGAGAAGAGAAGAGAAGGAGCATCTGAACGTTGAGAGGAGTCGGGCTGGGGATGATCAGAGAGGAGATTGGCCACTGGGTGGCCAAACTCCAGGAGAAAATCTTTCCACTCCACCCCTCTTCCAGCTGCCCATCCATCCTGCTGAGAGCCACTTCCATCACTCAATAAACACCCCCATTCATCCTTCAAGTCTGTGTGTGACCTGACTCTTCCTGGATGCCAGATAATGACCTGGGTACCAAGAGGTCACTGAGCTGGTTACACTCTTACACTGTCTTCAGATGGCAAAGCTAAAAGAGCACACTGTAACACACACCCACGTGGGCTTCAGAAGTCGCAGGCACTGGCCCCTAGATGCTACCATGGGGCTAGAGCCTCAAGGCACTCGACTGGGTTACTGCACCTGCCTGTCAGCATGCTTCCTGTCCTGTAAGGGGCTTGAGCACATGTGGTGGGCAAGCAGATGAATGACACCCCTGTCACAAGTCCTGTGAGGGGGTTAGGGAACTCTCCTGTCTCAATTTCTTTCTCTCTCTCTCTCTCTCTTTTTTTTTTTTTGCTTTTATAATAGATGTGGGTTGTAGAGCTGTAATAATCATCTTAAGACCAAAAAGTGATAACCACAGTATTAGGGACTGAATTGGGCCCCTGCATTCATATGTTAAAGTCCTAAACCCTAGGAATGTTACTATAATGACAGAATTTTTTGAGAGGCAATTAAAATGACATTATGAGCCCTATAATATGACTGGTGCTCTTATAAGAAGAGATTCAGACACACATACACATGTGTGGAGGCAAGATCATGTGAAGACACAGTGGAAAGATGGTCATTTACAAGCCAAATAGAGAGGCCTCAGAATAAAATCAAACCTGCCAGCACCTTTATGTTGACTTCTGGCCTACAGAACTGTGAGAAAATAAATTTCAGTTGTTTAAGTCATTCAGTCTCTGGTACTTCGTTATATAGCAGTCGGAGCAGCTGTGAATCCAAGTTAAGACATTAAGAATGACACAACAGGGAAATATGATGAACCTGGAAAGGCAAACCAACACCATTAACTGCTTATCTCCAGACTCATCATATGAGATAAGTAACTCCTGCTTGCTTATGCCATTTAAAATGCCAGAGTGTCTGTTAATTTCTGCTGCTCCCTCAAACATTCTTACTTTTTCTTTGATTCCTAAGTGAATCTGACCTGATTCAAAACAGGCATGTGGGCCAAACACGGTGGCTCCCACCTGTAATCCCAGCACTTTGAGAAGCCAAGGTGGAGGATTGCATGAGATCAGGAGCTCAAGATCAGCCTGAACAACATAGCAAGACCCTGTTATAAATAAGTAAGCAAATTAAGAACATAGGCATGAGAACTAAGTATCACCAAATTCTACATCAAAATGCTACCTGCCTGTCTGCATGAGGTAAATCAGCCAGATTTGGGTTTAAAAAAAAAATAAATTGGCAGCTAGAAAAGCAACCTAAAGATAATGATTAATTAAAAATAAAATTCAGTAGATTTTTTTGTAGTGGGTCTGCTAACAACTGACCTTTCTAGGAATATGATTAAATAAGATCTTGCCTGTAGATATTCTAGTATTTCAACACTTTAATAAAGAATGTACTTCTGTCGTAAAAAAAAGTGAGCAAAAACTTTCATAAACATATGAAAATATAAGTGGAAGAGAAATAAGAAAATAATTGGGCAAAAGTATAACATAGGTCAAAAAGAAATTAAAATTAGAATGATGAAAATTAGTCAAATATGCCTAAATCCTATTACTTCTAAAATAGTAATAATGGTGTTGCTATTGCATTGCAATAATTTTTTTTTTTTAATCACCCTATTTACCACCCAAAACAGTGGGTATTTATTTCTTTTAGAGTGAGAAATCTCACTCGAAATTTCTTTTGGAGTGAGAAATCCAACCCCAGATTTTTTCCTGAAGGTCTTTTCTCTATGCCCCCCCCCCCAACTAATACTAGTTTTCTGAGTCTGTTTTCCTAAGAAGAGAATTCCCAAAGCAAAGCTTTGTGCAACACTGTATTGAGAGAGGCAGTACGATACCAGGGAATCAAAAGTGAGGGTAAAAAGAAATGAGACAGTGAAACAGGGCAAGTATGTTTAAAGTTGGATAGTACTAACCTGGTCTGGTTCATAGGAAATAAACGTGGCTGCCTAGTCTTATAGCATATCTTCAGGGAGGTTATATGATACTGTATCTCAAAGCTGCCAAGAGAGGAAGGAAAAGTAATTTATGAGTGTGCCCTTTCCAGTCTCTTGTCTTTCATTGATCAAAGATCATTTCATGTGTGTTTCCTACTCTGCTGCACTTTAATTGGCCTCTTTAGGTAGGGGAATCCAGCACTTTCACAGGTCCAGTTGGGTTACAATGGGTAACATTGAAAAGCTAGACCTGTTTCACCTCACACCACAAGAGTGCAACAGAAATCATGCTGAAGCCCCTCTCTCACTCCCAGGGTGGTAAGACAACTTGAAATCTTAGAAGAGGAAGCAAATGCAGAGGTGATGGGAGCGCAGAGTTAAACCCACGGGAAGAGTGAAAGCCATGACTGTGGTTTCTCTGAGAAGTAAGGTAAACGGCTAGCTCCCTGGTCCAGGATTTAGGTGGAGCCAAGCAGATCAGGAACATAAACTGGGCTGAATACAATTGTCTTTCAGTTATTTATTTGCGTGTGAGCTTATACTTTCCTTTTTTGATAACTGTGCTGCATCATTACACTAACAGATTTATTTGCTTGAGCATGAACAGAATCATATTCTATGTATGCACTGTCATCTTTCTTAGTATTTACATATATGAGATTTGAAGTATTTGAAAAGTAATCATGAAATTGTTCCAGTGTTCCTATTTGGTTACATGTTAGGGTGATACTTTTGCTGCTCTGAGGTTAGAACTGTAAGCAAAAGTGGCATGTGTCAAACATAGAGAGACATCAAAGGGTCCACACATGAGTAGCCTTATATCTTTCCTACTATTTGATTGATCATCAAAGTAGGTCTAAGATGAAGTCTGAGATGCTGAATGATAGGGTATACAGGGCTTCCTGCCAACACATGTGGATAGATGGCCTAGAAAAAAACAAACTTTTATGGTGGTAAGCCACAAAGGATTTGTGTCTGTATACTACTGAAACATAAGCTAATCAGTTGAAGTCCCTCAACATAGATGGTTAGTAAGATTTAAATGAAGGGAGGATTAACAAGGTCGTGGCCATCAGAGGTTAGAAAAACTGACCAGGAATGATGAATTATCCTGAGATTTTATCACTGCAAAAATGCTGTGACCACTAGATCTGAATAGGCAAGAAGAGTGAGAGTTAATTTACCAGAACCTAGATAGTGTGGTTGTATGGAGAGGCCTGATAAGAGCTGTAGGCTTCCATAGAGAAATTAGCCAAATTTCAGTGATCTGAAGGTGGTGAATCCAAAAGAACCTTGACCCTACTTTCCTTCTACCCTCCAATCTCCGTCCAGTGAATACTGCTGATGACTACTCTTGGAAGCTGCAAAACAAAAGAAATCCATTGATGCAGATAATGACGTAAAGAACCTCACTCCTACCCCAAGACACAGAGTAGTAAAAGAAGCATTAAAAGTATAGATCTAGAGGGGCAAATGGAAATATCCTCAGCATAACCTATTTTGATTGATACAGAAATTGATACTAGATGTTACTGTGGTAACAGAGTTAAAATACCTGAAACTGATTCAAAGCCTAGGTGACAAGTGGGAAGATAACTGGTAGCATAGCCTGAAAGGATAATCCATGTTATGCAGTTTCAAACTTTGGGTAATATTCTCACCTTTGTTTGGAAGGCAACTCACATAGTCCTAGGAGAAGTGATGGGGGAGGAAAAGAATATTAACGGTACATGACAGTTCTTATTGACTATATTTGGCAAGTATCAGAGGACAAAAAATTGGAAAAACAGATTTTACATAAAATAAGTAGAGTTTACAAATTCAGGGATATGCCGGGTTGCAAGCAGAACTGCTTCTCAACTCCAAACAGTAAAATATTAAATGAAGAAATGCTTTGCATTGAAGAAGCAATTAAACCTCAGACTCTTGGCAAGCATCAAATCAAGAGTATGGCCATTGAACTCATTATTAAAACCTCTGAATGATTTGCGGCTGCACATGGAAAGTATCTTTTCAGTTCATCAAAATCTCTCCAGGAAAATAGATTAAATGTTTGCATTTCCTACCAAAACCTGACAGGATCATGATACCTGCAATTAAGTCAGAGAGAGACATTCATGAGGCTTTACTCAATAAAATGTGAGCAGATGAGACCCATTAGTTCTTGGCAAAGCTCTTGTAGCCAACCCATGAGCTGCCAGGTTCTCTTTTGTCTGCCATGGCGATCTGAGAAACAGGTGTCACGATGAAGTCACCAAAAGCCGATGTTCCCAGTGACTACAGTGAGGAGTGAGCTCCCTGCTTGTCTTTTAGACAGGACACAGGAAGCCAAGACAACATTTACTTATATTAAGCTACTGAGTTTTATGGTTATTTACTATTACCCAACATCTTGAATAATACAAGTTCGTAATCAACTTTTGGAATTGAAAGTGGTATTCCATATAGCAATACCTATAAAAATACAAACCGAACAAATGAAACCATTAACAGGAAAATAATACACAAGTAGGAGAGGCATGAACAACTGCAGCCGAGAAGAAGTGACTGACATAATCCTTCAGCCTTTATTACAGCCTTGTGGAGTATAAGAGTTAGAACAGAAGAGAATTATTATAAAGATTATGAAGAATTTTTCACTTCAATTTTATAAAATGTATATGAATTTTTTTATCTAAAGCTACTAATCAACCCATAAAATATTAACGAATTTTCAGAGACTGTTTTAATCAGTTCAAAAACATAATACAGACCTCAGCAAAGAGAATAAGAGTTTATGAGGGATATGAAGGTTCTGGCTTGTCTGTATATCACTTCTGGTAATTCAGGAAAAACCTGTGGTATAATAAAAATATATTTAGTCATTGTTTCAGGTTCCTGGCACAGAACTCCTAAAACCCTTGGAATTTCTTAATTAATAATAGTGTATTTTGTTATTCCTAAGGAACTCCTTTAAAGCATGCCTGAATGTATGCCAACGAATTGACTCATAGCAGGCCCTAAGAATTCTTCAGGAAAGTATGTGATCATCAGAGGAACAGATCACACGATCAGAGGGTTCAAACTTTCAGCTCCACCTTCCCCTATCCCCTGCTCCTTGCCAACCTCTGGTGAAAGGCACTGGAGATTGAGTTAATCGGCCACGGCCAATGTTTTAATCAATTATGCTTCTGTAATGAAACCTCTGAATTAAAACCTCCAAATTATGAGATTTCAATGGCAGGGGGTTGGTTATGGGTTGGTGAAAACAGTGAGGTCCTGAGAGGGTGGTATGGAGAGGGCATGGAATGCCACTATTCTACTGTGTCCTGTAAACATCTTCCATTTGGCCTTTCTTGAATTGTATCCTATTAAAACTGTAATAATAAGGATAGCCCTTTCCTGAGTTCTGTGTGTCATTCTAGCAAACTATTGAGTCTGAGGGAAAGACTGGGGAAACGCTCCTCAAATTGTTAGCTAGCTGGAAAGAAGTGCTGGTAGCCTGAGAACCTCATCAGAGGCTGGCATCTGAAGTGAGGCAATCTTGTGGAACTGAGTCCCTTAACCTGTGAGGGTCTGCACTAACTCCAGGTAGTGTAACAATTGAATTGAATTACTGGACATTCCAGTAGTTGTCAGAAAATTGTTAGATGATAAAGGTATAGCTCCAGATCCAGAAAATGGCAAAAGAAAATTGAATCTATCTTCTATGAAACAAAGTGCATTGGGAAGTCTCTGGAGTAAACTCCAAACAGGGACAAAGCAATGGTCAGGAAACGCAGCATGTGTTTGGTGGAAAGGACATAAAAATCATATGCTGATTGGAAAGTAGAAAAGCATCCTTCTTCAGAGGCACAACAGTTTATGTGAAACAGATCAAACTTCCACACATCAAAGAAGCTAGAAAAGAAGTATCAGAAGTAGGCCAGGCACAGTGGCTCATGCCTATAATCCCAGTAGTTTGGGAGGCCCAGGCGGGCAGATCACTTGAGGTCAAAAGGTTGAGACCAGCCTTCTCAACATTGTGAAACCCCATCTCTACTAAAAATACAAAAATTAGCCGGGCGTGGTGGCAGGTGACTGTAGTCCCAGCTACTCAGGAGGCTTAGGCAGGAGACTCACTTGAACCCAGAAGGTGGAAGCTGCAGTGAGCCGAGATTGTGCCACTGCACTCCAGCCTCGGCAACAGAGTGAGACTCTGTCTCAGGAAAGGGGAGGGGGAGGGGAGGGGAGGGGAGGGGAGGGGAGGGGAGGGGGAGGGGGAGGGGGAGGGGAGGGGAGGGGAGGGGGAGGGGGAGGGGGAATCAGAGGTAGCAACAAGTGCATTTGCTTGTTTTCTTATAATGAATACTCTTGTCTCAGTTTGCTTGGATCCTTTTAACCCTGCAAGTGTTTCATCGGTTTTGAGGAGTTTTTGTTTTCTGGCTCTTTCTTATAAATTTGACTGTTCTCATAATTATTTACCCCATGATTTCTCTTTGGTTAAGTTTCAGAGTATTAGTTTTGTCCTCCTCCATAGCTTGTTCTCAGTTTCTACCTTTTCCAGTTGAGCATCTGCTTGTTTCTATATTCATACCCTTTAGTCTTGCAAACTAGCCATGCCCAGAGATCTCTGCATTCCAGTCTGTTTCCTGGGGAATAACAACAAATGGTCCAGGGAACAACAGCCTCAGCATGATGCAAGTTCAGGACAGCTACAGGCAATCTGGGGTGTCAAAATATTTAATATGTCAAGCACAGCATATCACTAAGCAATTCTACTTAGACTATTGATTAGGGTGATGGGGGAGGAAGGCAGCAAATCACACTGCCATGTGTGTACCTATGCAACAATCTTGCATGTTCTTCACATGTACCCCAAAACCTAAAATGCAATTATATATATATATATACATATATATATATATATATATACACACACATACATACATATATATATATATAAAGAAAACACAGTTCAGCTGTCTGTATTTAGCAAACCTCCACTCCAACTCTCCAGGAATTGGGGGATTGCAGAAAGTATAATTCAGCCCCAGAAAAGGAATGAAGATGGAATCAGTTAAGTTAGGACTCATATTTAAATACTAAATGAGAAACTGTGTATCTATCAGACATCACTCAGTACCACTAATAAGAATCCATAAGCCCCATAAGACACTATGAACTGCAGCTACCAGGCTAACTCCTTTGGTTACTATATTTTATAAGAAAGGAAGTAAACCCCATTTTCATTTCCAAGTTACAAGAAACTCTACTAAATTGTCTAAAGAAAAAAAAGTCCAGAAAAAGATCTAGTCAACTGTAGATTGAGATAGAGAGTTAATGGGTATTTAGACCAGGTCTGTTGCCACTTATTGACACTTCTTTCCTCCATTTTGACTTAATCACAAACTCTTCTTAGCAGTCCAATGGCTACCATAAACGTCATGGTTTCTTCTTCCGTGACCAAATACAGCATAAAGAGTCTTCCATCCCTAAACTCCAACTAACATCACGGCATCCTCAAAAGTTATATTCCCATCTCTGAATTAATCAGTATAGCCCAGAGAAAATGATGAGTTTAGAGATGCTAGGACATTTGGTAGACAAAAGTTAGAGATACTTGTCCCGTTTTCTGACCCCTACAGGTCTCCTACATCTTTGAGCATCACTACGAAGTCAAGAGAGACAAAGCAATAATGAAAACAATTTTTCCTCCAGCACTAGATAGGCTATACAATGAAATGTATAAAAATTCTACCATTGCACAGGCCTATGTCAGCATTCTAGCCTACTGAAAAGAGTCTGAGGAGTAGACCAATTTTTGGGTAATAAAGCTGAAAAAATAAAGATCAGAACTTGGAAGCTCAACGATCCTTCAGGCCCAAAATAGCCAAAAGGGTTTAGGATGCAATCTTGCCTAGATCTATGCTGGAGAGCCCAAAATCTGACCCAAGGGCTTCTCATGTATAATGTGCATAATGCATTGCATGATAGGATTGTTAAGGGATAGTACACAGAGTAGACAGCGCTGAACAAATTTCTCATCTTTCACTCTCAGTCTCCCTAAACTTATACAACTTGGGATAGTCCCTCCCAGAATTTACTGTTGTAGGGTTAAAATAAAGTTGATAAAGTTGTTACCCAGATGTCTCTGTGAGTCAGGTTAACAAGTTCTTGAAGTAGTTTTAGAGTTGATTTTCCCTCTTCATCTGACAGAGGTACATACCTACAAGGTTAGACCTACTCATATACAATGTTGGAGAAAGAAGAAATAACTAATATCTATTAAGTCTTTACCATATGCAAGGATTTTATTTTTATTACCCATTTTATATAAATTATCTCTTCTAATTCTTCCAATAGTATGAAAAAAAAATACTATATCTTTTTATTTTTCCAGGAGACAAAAACTCATGCTTAGAAAACTCGAGTAATTTGCTTAAATTTCCATGGCAAACAATAATGTTCCAGCTTAATATCAGGGCATTTGGACTCAAAATACTATTTCTATCCTTACTTTCTTGCTTCCTCCCTTTCTTCTATTTTTTAATATTTATTTTTTCATGTATTTTGCTCTTAGGATTTAAAAGATAAAAACGTAAAACATTTCAGATATATTTGAAATTATCTTTGGAATCCTTCTCAGTCTCATCTCCTGTTCTATCTTCACAGTAGCAACTATTATGGTGCATTTGTTGGACAATTTTCCAACGAACTTTTACTCAATGTAAGTTTCTGTATATAATGTATAGTGTTTCCAGTTTTAATAAACAAATTTTATGAATGGTATAAAAATTAATTGCCATTCTATAAGTTGTTTTGGTCATTCAAGATGGTGATTTGAGAATTTAAATATGTTGATATATGTATATTTGGCTTATTCTGTTTTAACTGCTGTATAGTATATCAAATATAAATATATGCTATTGTTTGTTATCCATTCCCTAATGATGGGCATTTAGATTGCTGTTAATGCTGTAATTGTCACAGATATGTTGGATGGTTACAGCATTGTATCTATAATGCTGTAATTATAACAGATGTTTTATAATTGCAGCATTCTATCTATCTATGTATCTATCTATCTATCTTAGTCTATCTACAGGCATCTCATTATGCAGATTGTACTAGTTTCTATTTCTGCTGTAACAAATCACCAAAATTTAGTTGCTTTTCATATTTCAATTCTGTTCACTTCCTTTCTGATTTGGTTATTTCATTTCTTCTGCTAGCTTTTGGGTTAGAATGCTCTTGTTTTCTGGTTTCTACAGGTGTGATGTTAGGATGCTAATTTGAGATCTTTCTAATTTATTGATGTAGGAATTTAGTGATATAAACTTTCTTAGCACTGTTTTAGATGTGTTCCAAAGATTCTTGTATGTTCCATTTCTGTTCTTATTGATTCCAGTACTGGCAACCGGATGCAGTGCTGGCAGCTTCCTCCCTTAGCCCCAGTGTCTGCATCATCTCTCCAGTCGCTCTCAGTGCATTCTCTTAGATCTGTTTGGAGTATGCTCATCTACTAGATATTTTGATCTCTTTCAATGGGAGAAGCTCTTCCTGTGTCTTGTTGGCCATCTTTAAAATTCCTCCTGTTTTGCTTATTAGGACCCCGAATATTAGGAAAATTGTTAACAAGACTTTAGTGAAAGTTAGCCATTAAAATGTAGAAGTAAAATCTGGCCATCACTGAATGTAATGTAATATTTAACATAATACCAAATGTCTTGGGTATCAATAATGCTTAGAATAATAAATGGCTGTCCTACAGAATCCACAGAGTGACTAGCTAACTGAACAGAAGAAGAGAAGTGAGGCAGAGCCCAGGCCTGGCCACAGTAACAGTGTGGTTGTCACAGCTTTTGCATTCACCATCAGACACTCTTCAAATGCCACTTGTATCTAGAAATAGCCCATTTAGCAGCTAAAAACTCCTGATTGTCCTTGATCTCAGAAGTCAAATCCTAATTAGGATCATCCAATTATCTACACTGAGGCCACAAGTCCACATTATAGCTGTCTCTGGAGTGGAAGAGAACGTATTTATTCTAGAGTACTTTTGTAGTGGGAGGTAAAATAATACCTTTTACCTATCTTGGAATTTTCTCCCAACAAAAAGAATTATTTTTTGGCCAAAAAATACAAATGGCTGCTATAGTCTAGCTGACATATTTTTGTGTGTATGATCAGTTTAGTAATGGTACTTTTCATGTTAATGTCAACCCGTATACTATATGAATTTAGGAAGACACATGTGTAAGATCACAATATCCTAAGGACAGAATTCTGAGGATTATTTATTCTATGACAGCCTCATTGGTTAGCCTATGCCTTGAAGAAAATGCAAGTTATGTTCTCTACCCACAGTTAGCTTCAGGAAAAGAAGCATTCCATAAGCCAATTATCTATGTCTCTGCGAATACTGAAAGAAGGTACTGTGTCTTCGGTTGTTGTCAGTCTTGAAAGCAGTGGCTCAGCTAACATTCAAACTGCCTGACAAGCAGCAAACTGCGCAGTAACTGTTATTCCTTTCTCTTCTATTTTCTGCCAATTATAAAAGTAATATTTATCATATAAATTTGCAAGAAACTAGAATTTTTTGAAGAAGAAAAGAAAAAAACAACTGAAATCCAATGGCATGTACCACGCCACTTTATTATGTCTCCCAATGTGTTTTTACTTTTTGTGTTTATTTTTAAACAGGGTTATATTACAGACATTTTATAATGTGTGTGTGTGTGTGCTTAGCATAAAATATATTTTAAATAGTTTTCTTCATTCTTTATATTCTTTGAGGACAGTTTTTTTCACTCTTCTATTTCTATTTCATAGATGTATCTCATCCTTTCAGCCTTACTGTTGAACATTTAGATTCTTACCACTATTTCACTAATTCTAACTGACATGTTTTAAGTTACTTTCACAGCCCACAATGATTTGCTCTTGTTTGAGAATGTTCTTCCCTCACTCCTGATTGTTTAATGTATGTCTAATGCAGTGTCCTGTCTCTGTCAGATTGTAAATTGTATATGCTCATATTTTTGAATCAATTCATAGGAAGTTGCAGCGGGACCATGTAAATATGTCTTATTTCATGGCCCTGTCTACTGGCCATAACTTGAACCAGGGGAGAGCACGTAGTTCAACCCGAGCTAATGAGACTCCCTTCCCTAAGAATAAAATGAAGCCAAGTAAATGTAATCTCAGACTTTGCTGGTTTCTTTAGCAGCGATGTAAAAATAATGTACATTATGATTACACTGTCTTCCTCTCGGTAGACTATATAGCAGACAAAGCTAGGCTGCAGAAAACCAGGAAGTGGATGTGCTGAAATAAAAAGATAAAAAGAGATAAAGAAAGTACTAACAATGAGTTCCCTGATTATTCTTAAAACAGTTTTCCTTATGCTTATTAAAAAATGAAAACATATTCTTCATTAACAATTCTTAATCCTTAATGTACCTCCAAATCACCAAATATGTTTGTTAAAAATTCAGATGCTCTGTTCAACCCTGAAAAATTTTCATCCAGTGCATATTGAGTGGGCCCAGAAATTTGCATATTTATTAAGAATTTCAGCTAAATGTAGTGCAGGTGGCATAAGAACCACTGCTTGCAAAGCGCTGCATTGACTATGTCATGTTTCCTCTTTAGTGCTTCCTCTGAACTCCTTTCCTCCAGGCTTCTTGCCCAACTCATCATCATCTAACTCTTCCCAAAATACAAATCTCCCTTTTAAGCATTATAGACACATGCTCATATAATATTATGTGAAGCAAGTACAAAATTATCTCTCTGATTCTCCCCTAACTAGTCATCTATCAACCATGTGTCTAAATTTCCAAAAAAGAAAGACACATTACAATTGATTTTATTTAAATTGGAGCTACTCATTTAAGTGAAGGTCCATGCATTTCAGTAACTTTCATCCTCCGAGAAGAAAACATAAAATAAATTTTATTTTTTGCCACCCTCTTTAGATATTTCTCCTGAAGCCAGAAGGAAACTTACTGTGGAATTACCTGTAGAGTCACATATTTAAACTCCTCATTATAAGAGGCAAATTCACAAGATAAATACATACTAAATACTTGGCACTGCAATTTATAAAGCTTTTATGAATTTGTACTTACTATCAGAAGATAACTTTGTCACCATCAGTAAGCATTAACTGCCTAGTGTCATTTGGATATGATGTTAAGACAACAGGAATTAACCCAAGTGTCTACCTATAAAGCAGAACATTTTTATTTTATTAGCAAGTAAATCTTAGTAATGGAATACATTTAGTCTTCTAAACATGTCAGGCTATTTAGTTCCATTTATAAGATTGCAATGAGAGTTAATGAGGAAGCATAATTATCTGATGCATATTTATATTCTCTTCCTTTTATTTTTATTTTTAGTTCCTTCATGTCTTATTTTTTAAGATGGATGCCATTCTGCTTAACTCTTCTATTTTATTATAAACCAAATATGCCATAAATAAGCATGTTATACAAGAAAAATTGTTTATTCTTCTTTCTGAATCATTCAACTTCCTTCTGTGACAGGCAGCAGAGTCAAACCAAATGAATGTTGAAAGGCACTATGTATTCATCAGACAAACACACATTAAGGCTGGATATTATAAACTAGAAACTGTATTAACATTCGGTCATTAAATCTGCTTAATTAAATTTAATTGTGTTTTCCCTATTACACCAATTGCACACTAACCACATTGGTTTTCCTGTCCTAGAAAAGAAAACATTATTCCAGGAAAGTCAACAATTTAGACTTTCAAAGTCAGATGTATCTTTAAGAAGAATTAGATTATTTTTATTACGAAGGAAAGAAATCAGGAAGATTATTGTGTTACTTTGATGGTGCCAGGGAAATGGTCAACATAAAATATTAAAGTGCTTGTATAGGCCACTATTAGTTAATTAATTAATTATAATGGAAGTGCTTCTATCTGTCCAGTTGGGATGATTTTTCTAAGGGTGAATGACACTCAGGAGCAGCCAAGTCAAACCAGTAAAACAAGAAATATAGATTTGATGATCAGGCCACAGTAACCCACATTTATAATAGTTAAGTGCTTGCATTTTTTTAAGGTTCTAATGGACATTGTTCACTGCAGAAATGCAAGCAAAAGCAACATAGACATGCAATATAATACAAAATGTATAACAATAAACAGCATTTTATAATCTTTAAAAAGGGAGAAAACTATATTCCTACCGTGGATTTAAGTTGGTGTTTTGAAGGAAAGACATATTAGCTGGTCTAGATAACAAACTTAGGACAGAAATGTGCTTGAAGGGTAACAGATCTTGGCAGCTCTATCCTTAACCAGTATTTCCCGGTCTATGCAGGCAAAAGTGAAGTGCTAAATGTTCAGTCAAGATGAAGGTTTCATCTAGCTTACTGATGAAGGGGACGAGAACATGGCTATGCTGAGACTATGTGCTTGTGATAACCATGAGTATGAAAACTCCTGCCATTAGCATGAGGAACTGTTTCTTCCATAGAATATCTGCTACTACTCTTGTTTTCTTAAAAAAAAAAAAACATAAATGGTAATTACATTATTGCTCTGAGTAAGAGAGAAGACACAAACATATCAGTGTGTATTTCCTTACCATTCAGTTTGGTTTTTTTGGTACCAGAAATATATCAATTTGTCTGCGATACAATGATGCTGTTTCTCTGACAGGACAGGTTGTAAATGAAACGTAGCGGCTGTTCACAATGTGCACCCGTTGCTTACAGTTCTGTTTGTGAAAAAAAAAGTGCATGTCTTCTCTCTGTGACAACTCTACTGATTTATTCATGAAGCGCTTTAGACCGAGTGTAAAAAGTCACCGACACACCCACCAGGATTTTAGGAGCTCCTTTTGTTGTATGTCAACCATTTCAGTGTAAGATACAACTTGGCATAATGAGTCTTAGCCTGAGGGGGAACATAACTTGCCAAATATAGAGAAAGATAAATTTGCTGCTCCAGTATTACCACAGAGAGATTAATATGTAACATTTCTCTTGCTCATTTAGATGTTTTATTATCAGCTTCCAGTTTACCTGTACATTTCAGAATGGACCTATCTCTAAAATTAATAAAGTATTTTAATGTAGATATATTTTATACTTTTCTTTCTGAGATATTTCTAAAGAAAAAAGTATTGTGACCCTTTGAAAATGAATGAAATGCCATTGATTCTACAATCACTTTCCAAGAAATGTATTTACAAATAATTTCTTTCTATTAGTAGACATTAGGAATAGTATGCAGGATATAAGACTTAAGATCTCCTGTCAAAAGACACTGAAATCTACTTAAGTGTATAGACCATGGTTTCTTAACCTTTGCATTACTGACATTTTGAGTCAAAAAAATCATTTGCTATCTGGGTCTGTCTGTGCATTGTAGAATGATTAGCAGCATCTCTGGCCTCTACCTTTGTGAAAACAACAACAAAAAAATTCAAATATTTTGAATTGCCAAATGTTCCTTGTTTGAGAACAAGCACCATTACATTTGTAATCAATAGCTTTGTAACAAATTACCCCCAAAATTAGCTATTTAAAAGAGGAAACATTATCTCATAATTTCTGTGAATCAGGAATTTGGGTATGGCATAGGTAGATCCTCTGTTAAGGAGTATCTCAAAAGACTGCTGTCAAGTTGCCTGCCAGGACTGGGGTCTCATCTGAAGGCTCTACTGGAGAAGGATCCACTTCTGAGCTTATCTCATTATTAGAAGCTTTCAGCTCCCATAGAGCTATTCCTGGAGAGACTGATGGCCTGAGTTGCCTACTGGCTTTTGGCTGGAGGCATCCCTAATTTCTTTACATATGGAACTCTCCCACATAAAAGCTTTATTTATCATATTGTACAAACTAAGAAGGCAATACTGAGAATCTACTAGCATGATAGAAGTAACGATCTTTTGTAATTTAATCATAGAAGTGGCAATCATTCATTGTTCTTATATTCAATTGGTAAAAAATAAGTTACTCAAGGGGAGGCTCTTACATAAAAGCCATGATTACTGGCAAGTGGAAAATATTTGGGGCCATCTTAGAATCCGCCTAACACAATCACATTGGCAACACCTGACAACTCTCAAATGATGTCAATATTAATTCAGTCTTCTACATTTTGGGACAATCACAACTGCTGACCATACCACCCCCTGCTAAATAACCAGTATTGTATGCACTGTGCAATTAGGATATAAAGACAGTATGAAGAATTAATCACTAGGTGAAAGAAGTCTCAAATCTAAAAGATACATCTATATGATTGGGAGAGGAGGTAATTCTACAGGGTGAAGAAAAATGCTGGTTTTTAAACAGGCTCACATCTTACTTTCATCTACAGTAAAATGAGGATAGAAAAATTTAGCAAAGCCAAAATAGATGTTTTATAAAGAATTAGTATTCTAAATCATCAAGCTCCACTCCCCTCTTCCCTTTGCTTGCCAGAACATTAGCCAGAGTAGTTTGACCTAGATAGCACAGAAATACACTATTGTTTTGGTTTGCTCTCTTTTGCTACATTTGTCATTCAAACTTCTTTTCACTACAACTTATAATGAGAAGCACATTTTATGTCATAACCCAGAACATGCATACACCTCCCAACTCCTCACCACCCCCTCCACACAGAGAACTAAATATTTCGCAAAACCTTACTCACCTCCCGAACTATTCTGCTTCTATCATATTCTAGTCTATTCTTCTATTTTATCTTATTATATTCTATTTCATTTAAAAAAGTATGGTCAAGATTTACTAAGTTATTTTGAAATCAATTTAGATTTCATGTCCCACTAATTTATACTGACTGTTTAGACACTACTCATTCCAAGTTGACAGTCAGACATTGCTCAAGTTCTCACAAGTAATGATATCCACAAGACTGCATCGGAGTCTAGAGAGAGACATCTAAGCAAGAAGTTTTAAAAGCATAAGGCAGAGAAAAGCTTTTTATTTTATTTTATTCCATCTTCATCTATTACATATCATGCATGTAACAATATTAATGATAAGCTTCCCAGTATATGATGTCAACATGAATTTCTCATCCGTTTCTTTCTTCTTTTGGCCACTGAAGATGCAAACTGTGTTTTAGTTCATTTAATTTCTGCCTTTTTATGATATGTAGAAATAATAAGTACACCTCCCAGGTACAAAATTGAGCAAGTCCTTTTTGAATAATATGTTACTCATTTTCCTATAGAACTTCCTGCAGAATCCAAACTATATTCTGACAGCATTGACTTTTAAAATAAGAAGTCCAACAAATAAGAAAAAAGTTTACTTTTGTTCGATTAATGTTGGTGCAAAAGATAACATGATACAGAGATAAGGAAGGGATAAAAGTCCATTGGGTCAAATTCATTACTGACAGCCCATCAATCACTGAGTATTCCAGGCGAACAGCAGCATCTGTTGACATATTTAAGTTTAGAAAAACCATCTATGGACCTGGAGGTTAATGATGCTAACTGGGCCACTAAGGATATATACCTGAGACCTTGGTGTAAATAGCACTTTGAATTCTAACTGGAGCTCTATAGAGAGAAAGTGAAGCAATTTTGTTGTTTGAATGATGTCAAAGATTAGAATTATTGTTATTATTTTGAGACAAGGTCTCACTGTTGCCCAGACTGGAGGAGCGCAATGGCACGATCTTGGCTCAATGCAACCTCTGCCTCCCAGGCTCAAGCGATTCTCCTGCCTCAGCCTCCCGTGTAGCTAGATTACAGGCTTGTGTCACTACCACCCTGCTAATTTCTGTATTTTTAGTGGAGACAGGGGTTTCACCACATGGGCCTGGCTGGTCTCAAATTCCTGACCTCAAATGATCCACCTGCCTCAGCCTCCCAAAGTGCTGGGATTACAAGCACGAGTCACCATGCCCGGCCAGAATTATTTCTTAATTTTAAAGATTTTTATACAATTGCTTAAGTATAAAGTAAAATTGCATATTTCTGGAAGGCTGGTGGAAAAGAAAGAACAAAATAAAGTATATGTTACATTGTTTAAAAACTCTTAGAAATTTGAAAAAATAAAATTTAGCTTTTCAGATTTTAAGGTTTTGACTATCAGTGCACAGTGCCTACTCTGAAGGCAGTTTAAAGGCAGTGTGTTACAGTATAAATATCATAGCTTTAAAAAACTCAAATCTATCCCAGTTTTTCATTCATGGTGTCTTAACCACCCCTGTCTGCACTAGGTGGAGGTGGGGGTTGATCTGCAAACTCTGTTTCCCAGAGTATTTTTTTAGATGGCCAACTCTGAGCATGATCAGTAAAAGGCACTACTGGGAGATGAGAGAAAATCAGGAGAGGAACAGGCATACTCATCTCTTACTCTCTCATTCTCACTCTAGTTCTCCTTATTCTGACATTGCTTCTAGAGCATTGGTTACCAAAGTTTGGGCCTTTGTCTGTGCTCTGAGATTCTTCTCCTCAACACTTCTTCACCTGTGTTCTCCCGGCACTTCAGGTAGGAACTGCTTCTGAGAGTTTCTAATTTCAGAGTTAACACACAACTTTTGCTTTCTCCATTTTCAAAAATCCATGCAACACGCCAATCCCTTGTGTTAAATATTTTCTATTTGAAATACTTGTGAGTTTACTTTTTCTGATTATAAGCTTCCTGATAGAAACTTAGATTTAATATTACCTTCGGCCACTAACTAAATAGATAATCCTGGGTATATTATTTAAATATTTTGAGCTTTATATTTGTTTTTGATAATAAGACAAAAAAAAGGATAATAGTATATTATTATGCATATACTAATACATAAGGTGCATAATAAGCATTCAACAATTATTATGCTAATCCTTATAATTTCATATCATTTAAAAATATCTAGTAGATTGCTATTGCATATAAAACAGTAAAGTTAACCGAGTGTGTTGTGTGTTACTTGGTGTGAAGCAACAAAGAAGTAGCTCAGATGATTATGGAAATTATCACCCTGATTTTAAAATTTTACTTGATGACTGCATTTCATGCTGGCATCTTATATTTATAAAGATCATGTTGAATAGAAGCTAAAAATATCCTGTAAAAGGTCTCCAAAGATCTACTTGATGGGATGGATCAGCATGAAATCTGCATGTGAATTAAAGTGTGTATGCCTGAACAGGTCTTTGTGTATAGCACATGGGATACATTTACTTTCCAAAGAAAAAACTATATAACAAGTTTACATACCACATTTGTGTTTTTAAGACTTTTTGGCAATAATTAAAGACTTGTAGAAAGTTGCAAAAATAGTACAAGGAGATCTGGCATACATTTCACCAATTCTCCAAATGGTTACATTTTGCATAATTATGACATAATACTAAGATGTTGATTAATACATACACATATACAGGTTGATTGCAGAAATCAGACCCAGTGTTTGATAGATCAGTAGGGTGATTATAGTTTACAAAAATCTACTGTATATTCAAAATAGTTAGAAGAAATATTTCTAACATTTCTAGCATAAACACAAATGTTTAAGGGATGGATATCCCAATTACACTGATTTGATCTCAAGAAATTAATGAAACTATTATAATTATATATGTCCAGAAATGCATACATCTATTCTGTATCAATTTTTCTAACTAAGGAAATTAACATTGGTACAACGTATATGCATAGTTTCATCTATTTAATCACATTTTAACTGTTTAATTACAAAATTAACTGTTTCCTTTTCACGAAATACATTATCTTCCTTTAAGCCCCTTTATCCTTCTTGGTTTATGACAGAATTGTTTTAAATATGTCCTCTGCATATATTGAGAATGACATCAAAGAAATTTTATAATTTTGCTTCAACCATAAAATGCAATCTAGAAACTCCTAAGAAGGAAAGTGTATAGTATTTGTCTATGTTTTTCAGGTGTCTTTTCTTTTTCATCTTCCAAGATTATTTTTATCATGTTCATTTTGTTTCAAAATTTTTTAGCCATTAAATTAACAAAAATTATGAATACATCATAGGTATATATATTTATGATACACATTAGATATTTTGATAAAGGCATACAATGAGTCATAATCATGCAGGATAAATGAGGTATCTATCATCTCAAGCATTTATCATTTCATTATGTTACAAACATTCCAATTCTACTCTTCTAGTTATTTTTTAATGTGCAATAAATTATTGTTGACTGTAGTTACCCTGTTATGCTATCAAATGCTAGATCTCATTCCTTCTATCTGGCGTAGCCATGTTTAAGAGAAAATATACTAATGCCAAATTCTCATAATTTTCCTTCACTTGAGAATATCTTACTTTCTCTTTCATTCTTAAAGGATATTTTACTGGATATAGAAGTCTTGGTTATTCAAATTGTTTTACTCCTTTATATAGGGTGTTATTTGTCTTTGACTTACTTCATGTTTTATTATTTGTATTTTTTTCTTTCTTTTTGAGACTGAGTCTCACTCTATTGACCAGGCTGGAGTGCAGTGGCATGATCTGGGTTCACTGAAACCTCTGTCTCCCAGGTTCAAGTGATGCTTGTGCCTCAGCCTCTTGAATAGCTGGGATTACATGTGCATGCCACCATGTCTAGCTAATTTTTTATATTTTTAGCAGAGATGGAGTGTTGCCATGTTTGCCAGGCTGATCTCGAACTCCTGACCTCAAATGATCCACCTGCCTCGGCCTCCCAAAGTGCTGGGATTATAGGCATGAGCCATTACACCCGGCCTTTTGTCCTTATTTTTCAGAAATTTACTTATGATGTATTTTGACTTGGCTTTCTTTGTTTTATGCTATTTAGGGTTCCTCTTGAATCTGTAGGTTAATGTCTTTTGCCAAATGTGGAGAAGTTCCAATCATTATTTCTCTGAATAATTTTCATCCACACTGTTTTTATGGTCTCCTTCTGGAAATCCAGTGGTACAAACGTCAGATCTTTTCTTATAGTTCTACAGATTCCTGAGGCTTTTTTTCATTTTGTTTTTCCATCTATTTCTTTTTCTTGTTCATATTGGGTAATTTCTATTGCTACGACTTCATGTTTATGGATTCTACTGATTCCTTCCTTAATTTTTTACATTGTGTTTTTAAGCTCACTCATTAGTTTTTTTTTAAATTATTTTCAATTTTATCTGAATTTTCATTCATTTATCTTTATATTATTTATTTCTTTGCTGAGATTTCTCTTCTTCAATGTGTTTAAATCAAGTTCATAATTGCACTTTGAAATCTTTTATGATGGTTGCTTTAAAATCTTTGTTAGATAATCCTAGCATCTGTGTCATCTTACTGCTGGTATTTTTTGCATTCCAGTCGATATTTTCTTGGCTCTTGGTATGACAAGTGAGTCTTGATTGTATCCTGGATATTTGGGGTATTACATTATTAGACTCTGGATTTTATTTAAATCTTCTGTTTTAGTAAGTCTCCTCTGATACTATACTAGCAGAAAAAGTGGGTTACCACCTGTCAGGAGCTTCATGATGAGAATATGTTGTGAGAAATGCATTGTTAGGTGATTTCATTGTTGTGTGAACACTGTAGAATGTACTGCTACAAATCTAGACGCTACAGCCTGCTGTACACCTGAGCTGTATGTTATAGTCTATTGCACTCAGGCTACAAATCTGTACAGCATCATACTGTGTGGATGTTACTGTGTTGAATGCCGTAGGCAATTGTAACACAATAACAAGTGTTTGTGCATCTAAACATATTTAAAAGTAGAAAAGGTAAAATAAACGTGGTATTGTAATCTTATGTGATTATACAGACTGTGTATGTTGTATATGTGGTGTGTCACTGACCAAGATAATATTATGTGGTTCATGACTGTATATGTGACACTGGGGATATAACGTTAATACAGGTCTTTATCAGCCCTCCTAACTTTAGGAGTTTGAACTTCATTTAAAGAGGTAAAGAAAATATTTGTGAAAGTATGTCAAAGAGTATCCAGGAAAATAAGTTACATGAATACCAGTCCCAACAATCTATAATCTTAATTTGACATTTTCTCAAGCCTTTTACTAGAATCATTTAGTTATTATTACCCCCAGCTCATTATTTGCTTCAAACTCCTATTTACATGCCAAGTGTTAAGAATAAGAATATGGTTTTTTTGAAAAAATGAACTCTTAGAGAAGGAGTTGATTAAATCTTTTACCCACACAACCCTGATTGTTAAGTTTAATATTTGAAAAATATCGTCAAAATTATTTTTGAAAAAAACTTACATTTTTTATTAAATAGTTCATTTTCCAACCTAATGGATGATATTAGATTTAGTTTGTAATCTATTAGCAAACTAAATGGTGTAATGCCTTAATAATCTTTAGGTCATCTTTGATGGAACCGGAAATAATAGTAGATATGGCATTGGCCTAAGAACACAGTCTTGGGCTCATATGTAAAAGTATATTTCACTGGGAATTTGTGCTACCACCACTGTGATCCAGTGGGGAAAATGTGGTCTTGGAATCTGAACCTGGTCTCATCATACTTGTGTGACTTTGAGCAAAGTACTGAACCTCCCTAAGCCTTTCCTCTCATCTCTCCAAATTGGGTTGTGGTGAATATTAAGTGCAATCGAATGTATAACATTTCATTTTCTTTGTGTTACTGTTGCCACACTGGTCTCTGCCAGACTCCAGGTGAAAGTAGCAGAAGACAGAGGACATTCTCAGGAAGGACTAGGGAAAAGAGCTTGAGGACAAACAGGAGCCTCTCTCACCTCAAATTGGAAGTCATGGTAAAAAGAGTAAAGAGGAAGATAGCATTTTAGTGACTGTTGGAGGCACATGATCCAGCACGTGTGAATAGCAGTGGCTGGCATGGAGTTAGAGCTTAGGCAATAATCCAGCCTCCTGGAAAGGTCATGAATGTGGAGTCCAATGAGGGAATTCAGAGTATGGCCTTAAAAGAAAGACATTAGATATACCTAGACCACAATTGGGCCCTGGAATATTATTATATTAGGTTTACTCTAAACCTGTTTAAACCATAGTCTCTGACTCTATCCACTTCAATTGGACAAATAGGCTGTGGAACATACTCATTATTTGCCATTCTTTCTCTTCTCACTGCAGCACAAAGTTTGTGATACCAAGAAAACTCAAAATATTTATGGAGCCTTTTATTTTACAATAACGTTTGGTACTTAAAAAAAATTGGTATTTTAAATACAAATTTAATTTATCCTAATTTATTGCAATTAGACAAATCTATTTCAGTAAGATGAATCAAATAATCTAAATAAGTAGATTATTTTTACTACTATATTCTTATACATATTTACTTTGGTGCTAGAATTTATTTCGCAGGGTATCCTAGACACAATTGAGATACAATTTTGTTAATATATTTTAATGTGCTGAATAAGTCCATAATATATAGCAATATACAGGAATAGAAAAGAAGAACTATATTTACCAGTTAGTTCTTAAAATATCTCAATTTCAAGCAGTTAGGACAAGAGTGGGTCAGAATAGCTTTATAAATACCTAAGATATGAATTAGCTGGGCGTGGTGGCACACACCTGTAATCCCAGCTACTCAGGAAGCTGAGGCAGGAGAGTTGCTTGAATCCAGGATGGCTGAGGCTGTAGTGGGCCAAGATAGTGCTACTGCACTCCAGCCTGGGTGACAGAGCAAGACTCTGTTAAAAAAAACAAAAACAAAAAAAACCCTAACAGATGGCATGGTTTTCTAATTCCTGACAGAGATATCTTTAGGTGTGGACATGTCATATATGTAGCAGTATTTGGAAATCTAAAATCTAAAACAAACACAAAGTTTAGACATGTTACAAATTTCAGCATCTCTAAATGGTAAGGCATGAGCTGATGAATTCAAGAGTGCAGATGTGATGATGCTGGAATCAAATATCTCAAAGTCAATTTAAATAACCAGTTACACTGTGTTTAAATGGGTTAGACAGATTTAAGTGGTATTAATGAAACAAATTCAGCGTACTTTAAAAATCACTTCTATGCATAGTACCTAACCACTTTAAATCTGTCCTTTCTTACTTAGCTGCTATGGCATATCCTTTAGACCATAAAGCTCTTCACTTTTCCCAGGGCTCATGTTTCATCTGATGGTTTTCACTGCATTGCTTAAGAAGGCTAAATTTGCCATGTTTACTTAATCCACATTTAAATACATACACAAATAAAGTTATAAAAATGATTCATTTCATGATCTTGACATTTTTGACCAAACTCAGGAAGCTAAGGGTAGACAGTACTGCAATGTTGAAGAGCAATTAGCAATTAGGAATATTTTAACTGAAAGAAAATCACAGAGTATCCTATTTCTTTAAAACGATTTCCCCATTAGAGGGAGGAGAAAAAACCTGACATTGGCTAATAAAAGTCATTAAAAGAAACATAATACAACTGCAAATAGAAAAAAATACTGCCAGAAAGAAAATGGTGTGACTAAAACGCCTGCAACTGTAGTTAGCAGTGAAGAACTACAGCACTTTGAACAGTAAATCAAATTTACTGCAACATTGCAATGTAGAGTTTTTTCTCACAAATATTCTACCTCTTTTCATTTGCTTAAGTGATCCTGCCCATAATTGATCATTATGAATAACCAAGCCAACATTTGAGGTATTGCTGGAAAATTGATGGCATTCAGTTTTATAATTTCTTATTCTATAAACAACAATACCATGAAGCTTAGAAACTGTGTACTTTCTTAAAATTAATGAATCTCCTTAAATCTTCCAAACACAATAGTTACTATCTAACATAGTAGTACAAGTTCCATTTCCAAGCTAACTGAGCTCATGTAGTGGAGAATACATTTTATGAATTGATTCAAAGCAACTCCTTTAGGTCCTTTAGGCTCTCACTAAGTAGGTACAGTAAAAAGTATGCTGGCCCTATGAGTCAGTTAGTCTTAGTCTAGTCAAAAATATACAAAGAGAAAGAAAACCATGCAGCATCCCTAGAATCCGGGCTTGAAATCAATTTGTGTTGAGAACAAAAATGTCTCCTTTATAAATATTTATAAAAAAGGATTTCAGATTATATGTTCAGCATTGAATGATGTGTATTATTCTTATTAATGTTTCATAAACATTTGTACAAAAAACAATATGCTTTACTTTGCTTCTAAGTATTAAGTAGAATGACTGCAGCATCTGCTTCCAATGGTTGAGTGCACAAGCTATTCAGGCCTGGTCGTCAATTCCGTGATGCATTAAGATGTCATTAAATGTACCTTCTGTGGTTGTCTCCTAATTTACATACCTTGTAAATCATCAGGTAAAAATCGAGTGAGCTGGGGAATAATCTCCTATGCTCTTCCCTTCTGCCATGAACTCAGTGCCATTCATAATCTTCATTCTAAGCTGTATCCATCTCAAATGTATCTTTGAGACTATGCCTCAGAACACTTGAAAATGTATTTAATAAACACAATTATTGATGGTTTCTAAATGGTGTTTATGAGAATAGAAACAAACTTAGGGAGCAGGCTAGCAGAGTATAGATAAGGTCAAAAATACCAGTTAAGAGTGTTGTAAAAAAAAGGTTACCTTTCCAAGGAGCCAGCAAGAAGAAACTGTAAGAAAACTGAGATTAACAGTCTCTTTTCTCTCAGTCCTGTTTTTAATGCCCTCACCATATGGTTCCTAGAGCCACAGAATCTCTGTATTAAACAAAGCTTAGAGCTCACCTGGTACAACTTCCACCTATTGCAGGATTCCCAGAGATTAGTGTCCATCTGTTGTGTGAACACATCCAGAAATGAGAAGCCCACAATTTTGTAAGAAATTCCATCCAATTTGTCATTTGGATTAACTTGCTTTTCAGTTCTGGAAGGAAAACCTCATTTAACTTATGATGCCTTGTTTCCTCCTGTTTCACAATAATAACAGTGGTTATTTTCCTTCAGTTTTCAGTGGCCAGACTGTAGATTTCTCATGTTAAGCATCACTGCTTTGTTAAAGGACAATGTTGCTGCAATATCTTTCCTCTGGTTTCTGTACCTAAGGCATTTAGCCCAGAAGCAGCTACTAACACTAACATCGTTTCCACCTGCCTAAGTCACAGTTGTAAGGATACTAGACACTTTTATCTGGGAAGAGTACATTTGCATTTTTAGTAAACTAAACTTAGAACACTAATAACATTTTTTCTATTGTAGAGAAAGGAATTTTAATGTTGACTATTGCATTTTGATGAAGTTTTGGGAGATTAATATCCAAAAGAAATCTAACATAAAAGATTTTTAGGACAATATCATTGAGAATGCATAAATATGTATGATTTTTGTATCCAATACCTTAAAAAGAGGAGAATAATGGCCAATAAGATAGGAAGCATAAAGTCATTACTGAGCAGTACATGAATCTGAAATGAACCATAATTTCACCAGATTAAATCAATTTGTTTCATTTTGAATTTATTTCTTCCAGAAGTATTTTAATAAATAGAATAAACTTCTATTTCTGGATCAGATTTTTTTCCAAATGTTACATTACATGTGACTTACAGATTCTAACAATTTCAACCACTAAAACCAGAGGTCACTTGTCAAGGGTTTTAGAAGATGAACCTCTAAAGCTTTGCCTTAGAGAGGAAGACATGGTTACCAAGTGAGAGACAATTTTTAAAACACTATGACATATAGAAGAGACCTCAGCTCCTTGTTTTTCCTTGTTTTTGCTCAGAATACATACATCAGTCTTTGCAACGGTGACTTCTTGAACTGCTGTTGAAAGGAGCATGGACAGAAATGGGAATTTCTTGCAGTATCTAATCCATGTTAAAAGCACCAAGTTTCCTTTTGCTTTTGTCTCCTAAGAAAATACTATAGTGTGCCAAGGAATCAGGGAAAGAGAAGATGATGCATATGGGATAGAGAGGTCAGCCATAGGACAACAGAGAAAGTTGTTTCCTTTTTAAAATGTATTAAAATGTTGTGCACTGATTTAATAGAGCATTTTGCAACATGTTTTTCTTTAGAGGTGCACTACAGGCAATTCCAAGAAGCAAGTATCAGGAGAAAAATACAGGCAGCAGAAACAAATCGAAGTGTACCAGCTTGTCTGACATTTTTCTCCCCCTTCCATCTGTGAGGTTTCTTTGGGCACACCGGGGTCTAGAAAACCAATTTTAAATGTCACTCTCATCAGAACACAATCATATTTTCTATCAAATGGAAAAGCAGATTCATTCTCAACAATAACACATATACAAGATTAAACCTGTGTTAACTCAGCTTCTCAGAAGGAATTAAGATCCTGTTAATGTCAGAGAAAATAAGCATATGCTTCCCACACATTATGATTTAGGAACTAAATTTCCCTTGTACCCTAATCAGTAATAATTATTTAGAAGTCTCAGAAATGAGTTTATGTGGACAGTACAAGGCTGGAAAGCTAATATAACAAAGTTCATATAGAGAAAAAAACCTTTTTTTTTTTTTATTTCAAAGTCCTGTAAGTTTATGCATGGTGGATTTCACAGGACAAATATTAAAGATACTTGCAGATATCACCAGGCCTTTGAGTCAATCCCACATTTACATAAATTTAAAAATAGAAAATATCTTTGAAATCATCCATTTTCTCCCTAGTCATCAGAAAGGAAAATTGAGAGTTTCTTACTTTGCTCTTATCCAAGGGTAACTGGACACTTGGTAGTAGAAATAGGACCAAAGCTCTTGGCTCCCATTTTTGGCTCAGTATTTTTTCTTTCATACCACATACTGAAAAGTGCAGCAACTTTGTATTCCCTTTTTGTAACTTTAACCATGTGACTCCTGAGTACCAGAAATCATAATGTTTCAACATAATAATGGTATATATCATATTTTGCTTTCTATATATACACTTTACTAGGCAATTTGGATTCATTTATTCTAACTAATTTGAGTAAAGTTTGATTGATTGAAAAACAAACATTTTACACAAGCTTAGAAAATGACTCATGAGTCTATACTTTCTAAGACTATTTTACAGAGACTAATTTTAGGAAATATAGCAGTTAGAAAATTCTAATCTCTTTGTTCCATTTCTCCATTCTTCGTTTCTGTTTCTCATTTTATTTTAAATCTGTTTTATCTCATGCTATCCCTCTCTCTTGAGAAGTTCTTAGCCTCATCTTTCTAGAAACTGGACTGAACAAGAGGTTTCGAGTAGCCATAGACCCATCAATGCACTGATAACCTCCAAAGACCAAAACCAAATTCCTGAAGAACCTCTTCCTCTTTCTCCTTGTCTTTCTTCTTCCTTTCTTTTATCCTCCTCCTCTTCTCTCTCTCTCATTTTTAATTGATAAGTAAGAGAATCTGATTGCCTTCCTTTCATTAATTACAATAAAGTTTTTTGAAATTCTACACAAGTCAACTGATATCTATGTTCTAAACACACACACACACACACACACACAGAGAGAGAAACATATATTATTTGTCTAACAAAATAGTTAATTCTTTAAGGTCAGGTGCCATGTTTTATGCTTCTTTTATATCCCCCCAGAACACTGAACACACAGTTGATAATAAATAAATAATATACTGATTGATTGAACTGTCCATGCTTGCCATGAATTTTGATACAGTCTAAGACAGTTTCTCTGAATTACTCCCTCAATGATTAATTGTCTTCAGTTTTTGACGTGGTTCAGAAGTATGTGACAAATTCCACTGTCTTCGCAATTTAATGTATTCAGATGGGAAAGGATTTGAAATTTAGTTTCCAAAGATGTTAAAATCCTTCCCTTTGTATCCAGAGAGTATTGTATGATGTAAAAAATTGCTAGAGTCCAGTAGTCTAATTTCACTTCTTTCTCTAATAATGTAACCATGGGGGAAATTACTGAAACTCTCTGGTTTCAATTTCTTCATCAAGTGCCCAGATTATAAAATGGTAGAAGAATATGAAAGAAGGCAAAGTAGACAAGAATCTTCCAAACTGCCTTCGGTCCATTCTGAGGTTCCTGTGGCACTTGGACCTTTCTGAGACAACTTAATTAGTTGCTTAGGGAGAAGTGACCAAGTGGGGGAAAATTCAGTAAGGTCCAGCTTTGTTATTCACTTCAAACTTCAATGAAGGGGCTTCATTTTTATTGGCTGTTGTCAGTTTCAGACATTGGAATTCTGTGACATGCTTTCCTTTGAAAAGATTTTCTGCCATTTTTCCTTAACTATAGAACTCAATGATATTTCAACTTTTAAGTTGTGTGTTATGAGAAATTTTTTATTTACACTCTCTGAAGAGCTGGAATGTCCTGCCTCTTTTACTTCTCTCATTCTCCAGCTTCTACACTGTGGCCAGGAAGAAGACTGTACCATAGAGCCTTTGTAGGCAACACAGCAGAGGCCCAATGTGGCACAGTGGAGATGAAATGTCCAGTGTAGAAGAACCTGGCCGATTACCACTGGCAGTCTTCTGGTCTCTCTGTCATCAGATACAACCTTTCCTATCTTTCTTTCTTTTACGAGAAAAACACCTGGAGGCTGGAGAAAGAATAAACAGAAAAAGTCTCAATGTATATGAAAGTATCCGAATTACAAGTTTGAGAATTAATGCTTATAGGGGGCAAACACACGTTGGTGGGTTTTTAAAAGTAGGTCTTATTTAGAATAAGTTTTCTTTCTCTTGTCTGGAAGAAAAAGTGGGTAGGGGACACTGAATAAGTAGTGGAAGTTGCTAATGATTAGCATTTTACCTTTAATTGACCATCAATGAGGTATTTTTGCTGTGCCAAATATTGAATTAGACACAGTTGCTCTCCAATGACCTCACTTTTTGTTAGAATATTTTTATTACTGTTCAACTCTAATCCATTCTCATGGCGAAAGAAACAGAGAATCCATTAGGGAGAGTAGTGTCTGGGGTCCCTGTTCTGAGAAGCATAATTTGTGGTTTTCCAGAGTTAAGTCTATGTTTCTATGTAGTAATCCATGATCATCTCTGCTATGTGGGTAGTCCCTCCTTGCCATATTTTTCTTGGCAGAAATATTTAAGAACCTGTTCATGGATAAGTACTTCAGAAAACTGTCCCTGACATATATATATGTGTGTGTGTGTGTGTGTATATATGTGTATGTGTGTGTGTGTGTGTGTGTGTGTGTGTGTGTATGGGAATATATATATGGGAATCATATATATATATATGGGAATATATATATATATATATAATTACTTGTTTCTTACCTCGTTTACTTCTATGCCAAAGATTTTCTGCATTATGGTTTCATGTGCAGAATAAATCATTTCACCACTGCTTCAGACATGCAAGTTGTATCCTACCACATGTTATCTTACTGGGCATCTGTATCAGTTAGGAGTTGTGTTTTGTTACTCTTAACACATACCAGACTCTAGTAGCTGAAATAATTTAGTGTCCATCATCTCACTAAAGAACAGGTCCAGCAGTAGGCATTACACAGTTGGCAAGGTGACTTCATAATACATACAGCACCCCTGGCTCCTTCCATTTTTCTGTTCCACATCCTTCTACATCTATTTGAAGTGAGAAGATGGCACTAGAACTCCAAATGCTGTTTGTGTGTTGCAGCATAAAGAAGGGCAAGGAGAATGAAAGGGCAAGGTGCAAAAAGCCTCCTTCCAGCCAATTTAGCTTCATTGGAGGCCATTTCAGAAGTCTTACCAACCACATGTGTCGACATTTCATCAGCTAGAATTTGCTCACAGGGTCACAATTAGTAAAGAAGGAATGTACATGTAGTATGTAAGTTGTGTCATGGGACTAGATTTCTTCCTAAGAAAGGAGATAAAGGATATTAAGTAGTAACTAGCAATTTCTAGTACAGTGGCCCAAAGTGCACCAGGTATTTTATTTAATTGCTTTTAAAAAGCATTTTGGTATTCATGTTTTGATTATATGTATCCCTGAATTATACTGCTTTCAAATTATGCATTCTCATGGATAGCACAGTACACAGGATGTCAAATAGGACCAATGATGAGTAGGAAAGTATTACTGCATGTGTGTTTTTTTTTAAATAACTGAGGCAAGTTTAATTAATTTGCTTAAAATTACATTAAAATAATTTAAAGAGGAATGCTGTAATTTCTGAAGATTCCCTTTTGCCAAGTGATATAAGCAAGAAAGCTAAAACCTTTTTGAGGTGATAGCAGTGACTCAGATTCTAAAGAGATTGATAGCATAACATTAAATATCTGAAAATAATAAGAATCATGAAATAAATAATTAGGTTCCAGTTCTCAGTGATGAGTACATGTGACATCTGTTAAGGTATTTTACCCTTATATGATTCTTCATTACATAAATAAAAGTGACTTTATATTTAACTGTACTTTAATTCAATAACTAGAACAGATATAGTATAAATGTTGACTTCTGACATGAAAATCACAAAGTAGTAACTTCTCTAGTAAAATCCAAGGTCATTAAAAAACTACTCAATTGATTGCATTGTTAACAGCTTTAAAAATTATTTTCTTAATTTATTTGTTATTATTTTAATACTGATTCTGCTGCCAAAGAATTTTATACCTAAAGCAGCTGGTATATCCTTAAACAAATTTTAAATATTTTTACCTTGGGACGCTTTCTACAACAGAGCAAGAAATTACATGCAATACCAAAACCATAGGCACACTCTCATTTAATAAAATAGATTAGACTTTTAAATGTAGAAAAAAGAGCAAACAAAACACAAAACATTTCCAGTCTTTACTTATCCCATGAAAGAAAAAATTTGTTTCCATCTAGTACTAATAGGAGAAATTTCTTTCCTTCCTAGTATTTTATAACCCCAATATCAAGAAAGAAAGTCAGCTTTACACACTAACATTCATTCAAAGACTTACTGCACTGTTATTTTGCTATTTTATCATGGTGCCTGAAATTATATGAGTTTTAGAGTCATAGTATTAACAGACTAGGATCATATCACTTGGGATTTAGGTCTTACCTATCTTTGAGATAAATAAGACAAAGCATCATGTAAACTTAGAACATGAAAGAGGTCATTTAGCCCAATTTACTGCCCAATGAAGAAGTTCCCTATATATCACTTTCCACATATCATCATCTAGTTTTGTGTAAACCACAGAATCTAAGACAGTTTTTTTCAGTGTCTTATTAAAGCGTGCCCTGTAACAAACCTAAGAATCAATATTTGTCCAGATTTCTTTACACAGAGAAGTTTCACCTTCCTTGCTTGAGATGTTGCCCTTCTGATGTAGCCTAAAATGCTTTCTTACTCTTTGCACCATAGCTTACTGTTGTCTTAGTATGAGCTTAGAGTCAATTAAAATAACTAGGTTATTTTCATTTGAAATTCAGTTAAGTCAGTTCTCTCAAAAACGTAATGAGGAATATTTTCAGAAGCTTTGTTGAAATCCAGATGTCTGTGGCCCTCACTATCCAAGTTAAATAATTCTGTCAAAACAGGCCAAAAGTCAAGAGAAAAAAAAATTATTTTTACTCTCATTAAACAGTCAGCCTGTATCAATACTTTCTTAAGTCCTAACATAATTTTGTTTAATTTCATTGAGATTGTCGCTGAGCTCACTTGTATAAGTTTATAGAGAGCAAACTTCTACAAGAAAAAGAAAAGTATAGACAACTTTCTCCTAGTCCTTCAAATTTATCTGTAAGTCTTCAGTTACCTCCAATAATGGGTCTGTAATAAATACCTAAACTTCTTTCTTCTTTATTGAATATAACTTATCTGGGCAATAAATGTGAACTTATGTAATTACATAATAACAATTATAATGATTAGTATAAAATATAGTGATCAGTTGATATCCAATAGCTCACTTAAGAAGTATGGAATTTTTTTAAAAATTAGATTTTGTTTCTCTTTCTACCTTGAAGATTATGTGTTTAAAAGATTAGAAGTTAAGTGAGTCTTCTTTTTGCCTTTCACTAGTTTATACTACACTATTACTTAGAGTATTGCATATTTTCCCTAGTTCAAAGTTTAACATGCATAAATATCGCCTAGTCAACTGTTAAGAAAATGTACCTATTTGGACCTTCGCTCCAGACTCAGCAAGACTTGAGTGTGGCTCATGAATCCACATTTAAAAAAATATTCCAAATGATTTTGATGCATAAATTACATGGACCGTAATTTGAGAAATATTGCTCTGTTTCTTTATCTTTGTAATTATTTGAAAATTATATGAACTTGCTTTATATTACCTCACATTCTTCCTAGATGATCTCTTTTGAGAGTATTCAGCTCTGTGACCATGTCTATACTTTCTTGAAGTCTTTGTGAACAGTTGTCTTAAAGTCAAAATTACAAATGTGAGTACAAATTTATTTATATGGATATCATTAATTCCAAGATGATCTGATTACTTACCTAGTATTATAGTTACTTCATTCATTATTGTTTAATTAATTATTTATAAGCCTATTCCCTTTTGTAAAAGATTGATCACAATAATTATGATTTATGTGTTTCAGTGAAACACAAAATTAAGAGATAATATTTATAGAAGTGTCTTATAAACTACAAAGTAGATATTTGTGTTTAATTTTACGTGATAGTCTATACAGGAAACAAATATTTTGTGACAACTTAAAGGTTAAATCCTATTAGTTGTTACTTAGAAATTAATTTAGTTATAATAAAAATATGACATCACTATGTTTTTCCTATATTTTGTTATTGAGGTAATAAACTAAAATTTTTTTCTAACCCACTGCAACGTTCATGCTAATGCCCCTATAACTAAAGAAGGCTAACAATAGAAAAGCATGTATTTAATGTAGGCCTTCGTAAACAAAGATGTATTTAATATAAGCCTTCAGAAATAAAGAAAAAAGATTTAGAGAAAGCTGTGTGCTTTTACAGACAGACATGAAGAAGTATAATTAAAACACAAAAGATTAAGATCCAATGGTAATAAACTGGGGGAACTTATTCTGGCTGTATGTTTAGATTCTTTTTTGTTTTCTTGTGTGATATTTCTTCCTTTCGGGAATAGCACAGGACACCTGACATGAGGGTCTTCAGGACAGAAAGGAGAAAGGTCAGCAAATGGCCTTCCTAGATTTTATGGCCTGCTTCATGGAGAAGGCAGCAGGAAAACAATACAGACATCTTCCTGTTTCTGTAGTTTTTCTAATGTCTTTCAGTATAAAATACTCAGTGGGCCAAGGTGCCATATTTAGGGAGATCATGTTCTTGTACCTTGACAATAATCATGATAACTATGGGCAGAGCCTCCCTAATCTGAAAATCTGAAATCTAAAGTGCTCCAAAATACAAAACTTTTTGAATGCCAAAATTACACTCAAAGGAAATGCTCAGTGGAGCATTTCAGATTTCAAATTTTTGGATCAGGGATGCTTAACCTGTAAGTACAATGCAAATATTTCAAAGTCTTAAAAAATTAAAAATAGGAAAGAATTATGGTCCCCAGCAGTTTGAATGAGGGATATACAATATGCTCTACATAGTAATTGCCATCATGTCTGGACATTTTTCTGAAGACATTGTGTGTACTGTTAACAGAAAAAATAAACTTTATAAAATATTTGAAGAGGCTTTTTCTGAGCCAAAATCAATGACGATGAGAAGTTGTCTCAAGAGTTCTTATGAAAATGAGCCAGAGACTGTCAGGCTACAGTTTGGCTTTATACATTTTTGGGAGACAAAAATTGTAGGTAAATCATAAATCAACACATGGAAGGTGTACAGTGGTTCAGTCTAAAGAGGTGGGATATCTTGAAGGGGTGACAGTGGAGGCTTACAGATCATAGGTGGATTCAAAGATTTTCTAATTGGCAATTGGTTAAAAGAGCTAAGCTTTTTTTAAAGACTTAAACAGTAGCAATAAATGCTTGAGTTAAGACAAGGGGAGTTGTGGAGGCCAAGGTTCTCGTTATGTGGATGAAGCCTTCAGGGACAGTAGATGGTAAGATCTCTCTTCAGATCTTAAAGGTGTCAGACTCTCAGACTCTCATTTAATCTCTCCTACATCCAGGAAAAGCCTAGAAAGGGGAGACCTGGTTGCGGTAATGGATATCCTGCATGGATGAAAATTTTAAACTGCAGCCATACTAAGTGGAAACTATCAATATACCTCTTTTAGAAATGGAGGAACTAAGATATAGCCATGCTGAGCTAGGATATTGAGTCACAGAGCTAGTAATGGGAAGAGACTAGATTTAACTACAGGCAGAAAGGCCACAGCCTTAGTGCTTCTAACATTTGCACTATATTGCTTAGCAGTGATCACATACAAGGTTGTACAGCCAAATGTGGGCTCCATAATGGATTGGGATTTTTAAATTGTTTATCAAATCCAGCAGATACCACACTGATTTCTATTTACCTCATAATTATTTAGGAAAAGTCTAAATATTCATCCCTTACAGTAATCAAAGATTAATTATGTTCCTTTTATTATTTTTATTTTATTTTTACTTTTTATCTCCATAGCTTTTAGGGAACAGGTTGTTTTGGTTACGTGAGTAAGTTCTTTAGTGGTGATTCCTGAGATTTTTGTGTATTCATCATCCAAGCAGTATGCACTGTATGCAATTTGTAGTCTGTTATTCCTTGCCCCCTTCCCGTTCTTTCCCCTGAGTCCCCAAACTCCATTGTATTATTCTCAAGCCTTTGCATCCTCATATCTTAGTTCCCACTTAGGAGCGAGACGTAAAATGTTTGGTTTTCATTCCTGAGTTACATCCCTCAGAATAATAGTCTCCAATTCTATGCAGGTTACTGCAAATACCATTATTTCATTCCTTTTCATGACTGAATAGTATTCCATGATGTGTGTGTGTGCATATATATATGAGCATATATATGTGCTAAGCTTTTTTAAAAGACTTAAACAGTAGCAATAAATGCTTTAGTTAAGACAAGGGGAGTTGTGGAGGCCAAGGTTCTCTCAGATACATATATGCACACACACATACCATGGAATACTACATATATATCACAATTTATCCACTCGTTGACTGATGGGCATTTGAGCTGCTTCCATATTTTTGCAATTGTCTAGTTATGCTGCTATAAATATGTGTGTGCAAGTATCTTTTGATACAGCACATAAACATAATTAAAAACAAAAATTACATGATCATTTCAATAAACTCAGAAAAAGCATTTGACAAAATCCAGCATCTTTTTATGATTAAAACCCTCAGCAACATCAGCACAGAAGAAACATACTTTAATGTAATAACACCCACAGTCAACATAATACTGAGTGAGGAAAAGTTGAAAGCATTCCCCCCTGAGAGTTGGAACAAGACAAGAATGCCCACTTTTTCCACTTCTGTTCAACATAGTACTGGAAGTCCTAGCCAGAGCAATTAGACAAGAGAAAGAAATGAAGGGTATTCAAATCAGTATAGAGGAAATCAAACTGTCACTGTTTGCTTTGCTATGATTATATACCTAGAAAACCCTAAAGACTCCTCCAAAAAGCTCCTAGAACAGACAAAAAAATATTCAGCAAAGTTTCAGGATACAAAACTAATATACACAAATCAGCAGTTCTGCTATACACCAACAGCAACCAAGCTGAAAATCAAATAAAACACTCAACCCCTTTTATGATAGCTACAAAAAAATAAAATAAAATAGGAGTATACCCAAACAAGAGGTGAAAGACCTCTACTACAGAACAGTGCTAAAAAAATCAATGACAACACAAACAAATGGAAACACATCCATGGATGGGTAGAATCAACATTGTGAAAATGACCATACTGCCAACGGCAATCTGCAAATTCAATGCAATTCTCATCAAAATATCATTATCATTCTTCATAAAACTGGAAAAAAACCTTAAAATTTCTATCAAACCAAAAAAGAGCCTGCACAGCCAAAGCAAGACTAAGCAAAAAGAACAAATCTGGGGGCACCATATTGCCTGACTTCAAACTATAGTATAAGGCCATAGTCACCAAAGGTCAAGTATGTTTCAATGAAAAAAGGGAATAAGTATATATTTATGCATTGAATGTCAACTTAAAGATAAATATTTTTTAATTACAAGAATATTTGACAAGTATTCTTCCACATCATCCTTTTACATATTCAGAAGAAAGTATCTGATTGAACTAAGATACAATAAGATGCTAATGACAACCATTCAGCACTTGTCTACTTTCCTTATGTCTGTTTGCCTTTTTAAAGAGAAACTCGCTAGCCAAAGAAATCATTTTCTAACACTTGCCTTTGCATTTATAAAGCTTGTCTTAAACCTTCACAATACTTGTGACCTAGAGAAAGTATTTTTACTTCCTTTAAATTCCCTTAGCACTAAAATTTAACATGGATTAAGCCTCAAATATAAATCTGAATCACTGTTAATTTTATAAAGATAGTTACCATGGAGAAAAGTTACTATTACAGGTGTTCATCTTCAGAACCAAATTCAAATTACACCTTTAATATCTTTGGAGAATTGCTTTTCACATACCTGAAATCACTTCATTATGAAACATTATTTTGCTATAAACATCTTATTGTTTGGTCTTGTAACCAGATGTGCTGAAGACAACTCTTCCACTTAAGGTAAATTATGTGAGAATAGAAAGAAAGAAAATCATTTTATATTTTATCTAGGTAGAAAGTAAGCTGCATGTTGTATTATATAAAAATAGCCAAGAGTGAGTTGAGAATCTTCAAGATTTTATTTTCTTGGAATACTACTGTTTCTTGTTTTAACAGAGAGGGAGCAAGTAGAGAGAATAAGGGAGAAATGAAAGTTTTAAAAATGTAATGGGACTCAGAAACTATACATGACTAATTACATGTACACTAGACAGGGTTCTACCACTGGCCTGAAGGAAGTATTTTGTTTACTTTATGAAGGTTCATTAAACCCATGTTTACAATGTAGTTCACAAACATTTGAGAAAATAACATAACGGTTTAATATGATAAGGGAGGAGAATAGGATAACCAAATAACTCACCACAGTTGTAATGAAACATTTATCAAAACCAGAGTTTTGTTTGCTTTTGCCTTAGTCCATTTTTTGTTGCTTATAACAGAATACCCCAAACTGAGTAATTTATAATAAGTGAAATTTATTTCTTACAGTTCTAGAGGCGGGGAAGTCCAAGGTCAAGGGGACACATTTCTTCTTACTGGTAGAAACTCTCTGCACAGTCCTGAGGCAGCACAGCGCATCACACAGTGAGGGGGCTGAGTGTCTAGTTCAGAGAGCCTCCTCTTATAAAGCCACCAGTCTTACTCCCATGATAACTCATTAGTACTTTAACCCATTAATCCTTTAACATATGAATGGATTCATCTATTCAAGACAGCAGAGCCCTCATGACCATGTCACCTCTTAAAGGCCTCATGTTTCAATACTTTCACATTGGGTATCAAATTTCAACATGATGTTTCGAGGAGAAAAATACTTAAACTGTAGAACTTAAAAAAATACACACAAACACACACCCACACACACATGTGCATGTGTGTATATGTATATATGTGTATATGTGTGTTTGTGTATATATGTACATAAAAAAACTGTTACTAGTGGTAAAAACATTTGTTTTTATTACATAGTTGTAATTATAGGTATATTAGGAGCTAGGATTTAGTCTGGTGCCTAGAATTTACCAGGGCAAGGAGGCTAATCAAAGAATATAGCTACACACCCAGAAACAAGTCTCAGGACATTGTTCACATGGATGAATCAATTCTCCAACTTGAAGAGCTAAGCTATAGTTACAAAAATAATCAAGAAAGAATTTGGGGGCAAGATATATCAAGAAAAAGGTATAGTAGTGTAGGAGTTTACCTCTTTGGGACAAGGATTCTTTTGAGCTAAAGGCAATTAAGAAGAAACAGATACAAGAAAAGCTCTCTGCTCTCCCCATTTGCCTAAAAGAAAGACGTAAATTTATAAAGGTGTTCCCCCTGCCTTCCATACTGAGGACAAAAGTTGATCTCCGAGGACTAATTTAGGCTCTTGTCAGCCCAGAGGTGGCACTAGAAAAATCTACATGACAAACTCTCATTTATTTGCGTCATCACAATTTGCCCTCCCTAGAGACTCAAAGTCCTTTTTCTTTGTCTTATCGTTTCTCTAAAAATGTACAAGTCTTATTGATGATGTTCTATAAGCCAGATTTCTAAGGCATTTCTTTGAGAATTCACTGCACATTTCCCATGTATATATGAAATATGCATACTAATAAACGTGTCTGTTTTATTAAACTGTCTTTAATTACAAGGGTCTGTCCCAGCTAAGAACTATAAAGAGTAGAGAGAAAATTATTTTTTCTCCCCTATAGTAGCAACTGAGGTAGAAACAAAATGTAGATTCTGAAACCAAACCAAGGCTAGCTTATAGTGGTTCTTGTCCAAAAGAAGTTTGAAACAAATTACGGTTTTGTTATTTGGGGCAGCTGATTGCACCATAGTCTGAACAATGAATCCCTGAAAACACTATTAAGAAGATATGGTCCCATCATTACTGATTTCACTGATGCCTTTGTGATTTAGGAGACTCTAAGACCTCTAAGCCTTGAGATCCTCTGTATCCAAATCTTCTTCCCCGGTCCTGCCACTCTCCAGGTCCAGGGCAAAAGTCCTAAAACGTAACAAGTTAGATAGAAGTTCACCCCAAATTTAAGATACAATATGCAATAATAATAATGAATATAAGATCTACTTTTCATGCCCAATTTCTCAAGGTTTGATGCTCCTTCCAAGTAAGCTGTATTTTTCAAATATTTAAATGTTTCCAATTAGTCCACCTAAATCGTGTAGAGTAATGCACAATGTAGGTGAACACTGAGTGAATTTTGGATTTATATTTATATGAACTAGTTGACAAGTATGTGGTAATCATGATAAAGACTGTGTCTATAGTGGGCAAATTTAACAAGTCACAATTAAAATCATAATTTGATTCTATTTCACATATTTGTGTCATTTTTATGAAAAAGGAAACATTCAGAAAGACGGAAAAAAATTTTCTTCTTAAAATTTGCAACTAAAAGTTGTATTTGTATTTAAATACAACTATTTGCCAATGTCCATTCAAAATGATACTTCTTAAAAACGTATCATGTACTAATAAGAATTAGACATTACCAAAAATAGAATTTAATCTTCATTTGTGTAATATGAATTTAATAGACAATTAAAATGTGTCATACAACCTGAAATATATAGGTAGGCATAACATTAATATATTTATATTCATTGGGTTTAAATAATTACTATATAAGAATTATATATTTTATTCATTATAAAATATGAAGCCAAATAAAAAAATAAAATGATAGTTACCTATAATTCTACAACCCAGAAATAACAATAGTTTAAAATTACATCTGACATCAAAATGTATAAACAGTTGTTCATATGCTCTGCAAATGTAAGCCTAGATCTACAAACTTAGTTTCCTTTGTTCTACTAAAATGGATTTCCATATCTGAAAATGGAATTTGTTTTAATGAGAGAAAAATGTGGGAATAATAATGAAAATCATATATAAATTCAGGGTTAAGTTTCAGAACATTATTATTATTATTATCATTATTCTGAGACAGGAGTCATGCTATGTTGCCCATGTTGGTAGCAAATTCCTGAGCTCAAGTGAGTTTCCTGCCTCAGGCTCCTGAGTAGCAGGGATTTAAAAGCATAATTAAAGGAGTGCCTTCTCATTAGTTTTAGTTCTTTATGGTCAATTAGGCCTGACCCAAGCAGAAAGAAGCTAGTGTTTAGCCATAATGTCCAAGAACTTTTGTTTATCAGACAATTTTCTCTAATGCATTTAAAAGCATTCACATCAAAATTTAGACTACGTACACTGAAGCAGTCATTTGTTTTGTTGGGGTTTTCAAGTCTATTTTAAAACTATATATGTTTTTTCACATAGCACTGTCCTTCTGTCTGCCAGCCTCTCCTGGGGCCCTAGCCTGGCCATAGCTGCTTGCATTGTAGCCTCCGATGCCCAACCAGCATGCTTCTCAGGTGCTGACATCACAGCTCCTTCACAGGCAGATCATAAATAACCATCAGAGAGCTCCAGAAAGCTGGCCCATGCCAATGCACAAACATACACTTGCAGTCATCCCTTACAGCATCAGTGGCAGCTCTGCCAACACATTCACACACAGAGCCCCCATCACTACTATGTTGGTACATGCACATGGGCAGAACTTGCCTTCCCCAAACCCTCCTGCAGTGTAGACACAAGCATGTACCCTGCTGTCCCTCCACCACTGGGTCCCCATCCCTGATGATATGTAGGCACCAGAGCTTGAAGATTGTAGCTAGTGGACCAGGAGCACCTTGGTTTCTCCAGTGCAGTAGGTTCCTAATCTTGAGGGGTGAGAGAAAAAAGCCAGAGGCCCAGCACCAGCCCTAAAGTGTTAGAACATGCAGCCTAGGAGTGCTGAGCTGAGCTTTGGCACTCTGAAATGTTCCAGAAATGAAGACTGTTGACTAAACCCACCTTATAAAACAATCAAACCCTCAAGGGCAACAAAGAAGATAAAACCAAAAAATCCCACTGAAAGGATAGCAACTTCAAAGACTAAAGGAACATCAGCCCACGCAAATGAGTAATAACTATTGCAAGAACTCTGGAAACTCAAAAAGCCAGAGTGTCTTCTTACCTTCAAATGACCACACTAGATTCCAAGCAATAGTTTTTAATCAGGCTGAAATGACTAAAATTATAGACATAGAATTCAGAATATGGATAGGAATGAAGATCATTAAGATTCAGGAGAAAGTCAAAACTCAACCCAAGGAATTTAAGGAATATAATAAAATGATATAGAACCTGAAAGACAAAATAGTCATTTTAAGGAAGCACTAAACTGATTTGATGGAGCTAAAAATTCAATACAAGAATTTCATAATAAATTGCAAGTATTAACATCAAACAGACCAAACTGAGGAAAGAATCTCAGAGCTTGAAGATGGCTTCTACCAATTAATCTGGTCAGACAAAAATAAAGGAGAAAAAAAAAAGAACAAAATCTCTGAGAAATATCAAATTATGTAAAAAGACTAAATCCAACTACTCCTTGTTATCCATGGAAGAGAGGGAGAGAAAGCAAGCAACTTGGAAAACGTATTTGAATATGTCATCCACAAAAATTTCTCCAATCTCACTGGAGAAATCGACATTCAAATTCAGGAAATACAGAGAATCCCTATGACACACTATACAAGACAACCATCCCCACAACACAGAGTCATCAGATTATTCAAGGTCAGGATGAAAGAAAAAATATTAAAGGTAGCTAGAGAGATGGGGCAGGTCATCTACAAAGGGAATCTTATCAGGCTAACAGTGGACCTTTCAGTCAGAAGAGATTGGTGGTGTATATCCAGTATTCTTAAAAAAAAGAAATCCCAACCAATAATTTCATATCCAGCCAAACTAAGCTTCATAAGCAAAGGATAAATAATATCCTTTTCAGACAAGAAAATACTAAGGGAATTTGTTACCAACAGACCTGCCTTGCAATTGGTTCTGAAAGAAGTGTTCAATAGGGAAATGAAAAACCATTACTGGCCACCGCAAAAACACACTTAAGTGTATAGACCATTGACACCATAAAGCACTACACAATCAAGTCTGTATAAGAACCAGCTAACAATATGATGACAAGATTGAAACCACACATGTCAATATTAGCCTTAAATGTAAACATGCTAAATGCACCCAATTAAAAGGCATTGAATGGCAAGTTGAATAAAGAAAAAGACCAAGCTGTATGCTGTCTTCAGGAGACTCATCTTACATGCCATGATACTCATAGGCTCAAAGTAAACAGATGGAGAAAAATGTATCAAGCAAACAGAAAACAGAAAAAGCAGGGGTTGTTATTCTACTTTCAGACAAAATAGACTTTAAATAAACAATGATCAAAAAAGCAAAAGGAGATTACATAATAGTGAAGATTCCATTCAGCAAGACTTAACTATCCTAAATATATAGATGCACCCAACACAGGGGCAATGAGATTCATAAAACAGTCTCCTAGAGGCCTATGAAGGGACTTAGATAACCACAAAATAAGACTAGGAGACTGATATAGTTTGAATGTCTCCCCTAGATATCATGCAGAGATGTAATACCAGTGTTGGAGGTGGGGCCTGGTGGGAGCTGTATTGGCTATGGGGTGGTGGAATTCCTCATGGCTTGGTGCTGTCCTTGAAACAGGGAGTGAGTTCTCATAACACCTGGTCATTTAAAGGGGTGTGGCACCTCCCTCCACCTTGCTCCCACCCTGCCATGTGAGATGTCTGCTCCCACTTCACCTTCTGCCATGAGTAAGTTTTTATAGACTTCCTCAGAAGCCAAGCACATTAGTGCCATGCTTCTGTACAGCCTGCAGAACTTTTAGCCAATTAAATCTCTTTTTATATATTGTCCAGTCTCAGTTATTTCTATATAGCAATGAAAGAACAAGCACCCTACTGACAGTGTTAGAAATATCATCAAGGCTGAAAATTAACAAAGATATTCAAGACACACACTCAGAACTTGACCAAGTGGACCAAACAGACATGTACTGAACATTTCAAAAACAAAAGAATATGAATTTTTCTCATTTGCACATAACACATACTTGAAAATCAACCTTAAAATTGGCCATAAAACAATACTCACCAAATTCAACAAAACTGAAATTATATCAACCATATTCTCAGGCCACAGTTGAATAAAAATAGAAATCCAGACGTGTAAGATCACTCAAAGCATACAATTATATGCAAGTTAAACAAGCTACTCCTGAGTTACTTTTGAATAAACAATGAACTTAAGGCAGAAATCAAGAATTTCTTTGAAACTAATAAAAACAAAGATGCAACTTATCAGAATCTTTGCAACACAGCTAAACCAGTGTTAACAGGAAAGTATATACCACTAGACGCCTACATCAAATGTTAGAAAGATGTCAAATTAATAAGCTAACCAGAAAAACAAGAGCAAACCAATTTCAAAGCTAGCAGAAGACAAGAAATGACAAAATCAGAGCTAAATTTAATAAAATTGAGATGTGGAAACCACTCAAAGTATCAAGGAAATTAAGCTTGTTTTTATGAAAGAATAAATAAGGCCGATAAACCACTAGTTAGACTAATAAAACAAACAAACAAAAAAACAGAAGACCTAAATTAGCAGAACCAGAAATGACAAAAGGAAAATTACCACCGATGCCACAGAAATACAAAAATACCCTCAGAGACTATTATAAATACCTCTATATACACAAATTAGAAAACCTAGAAAAATTAAATACAATTCTGGAAATACACAAGCTCCCATGATTGAAATGGGAAAAAACTAAAACCCTTAAAAAAAATAAAATAAAACAAGTTCTGAAATTGAATCAGTAATTAAAAACCTACCAACCAGAAAAAAAAAGAAAAGAAAAGAAAACCCTGGAGCAGATTCACAAATTCTACCAGATGTATAAAGAAGAGCTGGAATCATCCCTACTGAAACTATTCCAAAAAATTGAAGAGAAGAGACTCTTCCCTAATTCATATTATAGGCCACTATTATTCTAATACTAAAATCTGGCAGAGAAAACGTCAGGCCAATATCTTTGATGAACCTAGATGCAAAATTCCCCAGCAAAATGCTAGGAAACCAAATCCAGCAGCACATGAAAATGCTAATCCATTACAATCAGGATTTATCTATGGGATGCAAGGTTCTTCAACATATATAACTCAATGAATGTGATCCATCATGTAAACAAAGGTAAAAATGAAAAATACATGATCATTTCAATAAATGCAGAAAATGTTTTCGATAATTCAACATCCTTTCATGTTAAAATTCCTCAACAAACTAGACATTGAAGGATCACAGCTCAAACTAATAAGAGCTATGTTCTATGACAAGCCACAGCCAACATCATACTGAATGGCCAAAAGCTGAAGGCATTCCCTTGAGAACTGAAACAAGGCATGGATGCCTACTCTTACTAATCCTATTCAACATAGTACTGGAATTTCTACCCAGAGCAATCAGGCAAGATAAAGAAATAAAAACCATCAAATAGGAAAAGAGGAAATCGAACTACCTGTGCAGATGATATGATTTTGTACCTAGATAACCCCATGGTCTTGACCAAGAGTTCCTAGATCTGATAAACATCTTCAGCAAAGTTTTGGGTAAAAACATTAAAGTACAAAAATTACTAGCATTTATATATACCATCAGCATCCAAGCTGAAAGCCAAATCAAGAATGCAATCCCTGGTTCTAGATCCTTGAGAAATCAGCACACTGCCTTCCACAATGGTTGAACTAACTTACATTCCCACCAAAAGTGTAAAATAATTCCTATTTCTTTACTGCCTTGACAGCATCTGTTGTTTCCTGACATTAATAATCGCCATTCTAATGTTGAGATGATAACTCATTGTGGTTTTGATTTCCATTTCTCTAATATTTACCCAGCAATCCCGTTATTGGGTATATACCCAAAGAAATATAAATCATTCTTCTGTAAAGATACATGCACATGTATGTATGTTTATTACAGCATTATTCATAATAGCAAAGACATGGAACCAACTCAAATGCCCATCAATGATAGACTGGATAAAGAAAATGTGGTACATATAAATTATGTAATACGATCAGCCATAAAAAGGCATGAGATTATGTCCTTTGCAGGGACATAGATGAAGCTGGAAGCCATCATTCTCAGCAAAATAACACAGGAACAGAAAACCAAACATTGCATGTTCTTACCCATAAGTGGGAGTTGAACAACGAGAACACATAAAGACAGGGGAGGGAAACATCACACACTGGGGCCTGTTGGAGATGAGGGAGCGAAGAGAGGGAGAGTATCAGGACAAATAGCTAATGCATGTAGGGCTTAAAATCTAGGTGACAGGTTGATAAGTACAGCAAACCACCATGGCACACGTATAACTATGTAACAAACCCTACACATTCTGCACATGTATCCTGGAACTTAAAGTAAAAAAAACAAAAATGCAATTCCATTCGCAATGGCCACAAAATAAAATACCTAGGAATACAGCTAACCAGGGAGGTGAGAGATCTACAACAAGTATTACAAAATACTATTGAAAGAAATCAGAGATGACACAAACATACAGAAAAACATTACATGCTCATGGATAGGAAGAATAAATATTGTGAAAATAACTATACTGTCCAAAGCAATTTACAAATTCAATGCTATTCCTATTAAACTACCAATGATATTTTTTCTAGAATTAGGCAAAACTATTTTAAAATTCATATGGGATCAAGAAAGAGACTAAATATCCAAAGGAATCCTAAAACAAAAGAATAAAGCTGAAGGCATCACATTATCTGACTTCAAATTATACTACAAGGCTACGGTAAACCAAACAGCACAATACTAGTTCACAAACAGACACGTAGATGGATGAGACAAAATAGCCCAGAAATAACGTCACACAACTACAACCATTTGATTTTTGATAAAATTGACAAAACAAACTATAGGGAATGGACTTCCTTTTCAGCAAATGGTGCTATGATACTGACTAGCCATATGCAGAAGATTGGAACTGAACCCCTTCCTCATATCATACAAAAAGCAAGCCAAGATGGATTAAAGACTAAAATGTAAAACCTAAAATAATGACTCAGAAAGAAACCCCAGGAAATACTAATTCTGAACTTAGGCCCTGGCAAAGATTTCATGATCAAGGCATCAAGAACAATTGCAACAAATACAAATTGACCAATGTGATCTAATTAAACTAAACCGTTCCTGCACAGAAAAAGAAACTATCAGCAAACAGATAATCTACAGAATGGCAGAAAATCTTTGCAAGTTGTGCATCCATCAACGTTCTAATATCTGGAATCTGTAAGAAGAAATTTAACAAGCAAAAAACAAACAACCCCCATTAAAATGTGGGCAAGGGACATGAACTGACACTTTTCAAAGGAAGACATACATGTGGTCAACAAGCATATGAAAAAGTGCTCAGAATCACTAATAGATAAAAGTAAATCAAAATCAAAATGGGATACTATCTTACATCAGTCAGAAAGGCTATTATTAAAAACTCAGACTATAACGGACAGTGAAGATATGGAGAACAGAGAATACTTATACACTGTAGGTGGGAATGTATATTAGTTTAGCCACTGTGGAAAGCAGCTTGGCAATTTCTCAAAGAACTTAAAACAGACCTTTCAATCCCATTACTGGGTATACACCAAAAAGAAAATAAACTGTTCTACCATAAAGATATATGCTTGTGAATACTCATTGCAGCACTATTCACAATAGCAAACACATGAAACCTAAATGCCCACCAACAGTACATTGGATAAAGAAATTGTGGTACATATATACCATGGAATGTTACATAGTCATTAAAAAAGAAGGAAATCATGTTCTTTGCAGCAATATGGACGGAGCCAAAGGACATTAGCCTAAGCAAAGTAACACAGAAACAGAAAACCAAATACCACCTTGTTCCATATTCTCACTTATAATTAAGAGCTAAACATCAAGTACATAATGAGCACAAAGAAGGGAATGATAGACTCCAAGGCCTACTTGAGGATGGCGGGTGGAAGAAGGATGAGGATGTAAAAACTATCTGTTGTGTACTATGCTGATTACCTGGGTAACAAAACAATTTAAGGTACTCTAAACCTCCATGACATGAAAATTTCCCATGTAACAAACCTGCACATGTATGCCCTGTAACTAAAATAAAAATTAAACGAAAAGAAAAGAAAAGATATCTAACATTTATAAAAAGGGACATGGATGAAGCTGGAAACCATCATTCTTAGTGAACTGACACAAGAACAGAAAATGAAGCACCGCATGTTCTCACTCATAAGTGGGTATTGGACAATTAGAACACATGGACACAGGGAGGGGAACATCACACACTGGGACCTATTGCAGGGTCGGGGAGCTAGGGGAGGAATAGGAGGTGGGGGAGATTGGGGGGAGATAACATTAGGAGAAATATCTAATGTAGATGACGGGGGGATCGATGCAGCAAACCACCATGGCACGTGTATACCTATGTAACAATCCTGCACAAGCTGCACATGTACCCCAGAATTTAAAGTTTATATATATTTAAAAATCTTCTTAAGTCATAGAGCTTTTTCTAATTTTTCTCATGCATCAAGTCTAAGTCCTTAAATAAAACTTTAAGTTTGGTACTCTTATTATTCTCGTTTTAGGGTAATGAAACTAAGCTACAGAAAAGTCACTTGATCAAAGATGGAAAGTGGCAGATGTAGGAGTCACAGCTAGGACTCTGTCCAGTGTCCCTTCTCCAAACATTTGTGTGACACTTCCCTGATAGAACACATAAAATGCTCCAGGGGGCTGATGGGTGCATCTGCAAGGTGGTATGGTACACTCCTCAAAAAAAGCATGATGGGAGAAAGAGCAAGAGCTTTTCTTTATGCATCTTAAGGATCATTCATTCTCCTTAGGATGAGACCATTCCATCCTTACACATCACCACACTAACACATGATTAATAGTTACCATTAGGCAGCTACCTCTCTGTGATGGTTAATATTGTCAACTTGATTGGATTAAAGAGTGCAAAGTATTGTTCCTGGTGTATCTGTGAGGGTGGTGCCAAAGGAGAGTAGCATTTGAGTCAGTGGACTGGGAGAGGAAGACCCAGCCTGAAGCAACTCATCTAATCAGCTGACAGTGCGGCTAGGATAAAAGAAGGCAGAGGAATGTGGAAGTACTAGACTGGCTGAGTTTTCCACCCTTCATCTTTCTCCTGTGCCAGATGCTTCCTGCCCTCAAACATTGAACTCCATGTTCTTCAGCTTTTGAACTCTTGGGCTTACACCAGTGGTTTGCCAGGGGCTCTCTGTCCTTCAGCCACAGAACAAAGCCTGCACTATTGGCTTCCCTACTTTTGAGATTTTGGGACTCAGACTGGCTTCCTTGTCCTCAGCTTGTAGAAGACCTGTTGTGGGACTTCACCCTGTGATTTTGGGTGAGTCAATACTCCTTAATAAACTCCCTTTCATATGTACATCTATCTTATTAGTCCTGTCTCTCTAGAGAACTCTGGCTAATGCACTGTCAAAAGAAACAAAACACACTGACAATTATATTTGATTCTGGGTGATTCTAATTCTAGATGCCCTTATTTCTACAGTAAACTGCAACCCCAAAATATCGCATTGTTATACAATAATTGCCATGTTTATGCAATACTATAATTTATATAATACTTTATCTTCTGGATTCAAAATGTAACTACTAAATTACCCTCTTTCTCTCTAAATTATGTTAGTTGTTTTAGCTATGTCCCAAATACCATAATATCTATATTATCCATGTCATTAAAGCATCAAGGATACAACTAAAAAAATGAATTCATGTTCTTTTCTTCTGTATAAAATCAAGTATAACATCTAGATAATTTATTTTTCTAATGCAGGTAATCTGTGGAATGAGAAATAGCCTTGATGTATACATACCTCCATAATCACACAGTACTTAGTAGTATTATAATAGTATTTATTAGTATTTTACAGGTATTTGACTTCATTTTTATTGCCTCTTTAGTACTCAATAGTAGCACTGATTATACTATCTCTTCTTCAAAATTTCAAAATATGTTTGATGTAGATTCTGTAAACACGTTTTGTACAATATGTAGTTAAAACACTGAACAGAACGCCTCCATTGCAGCACCCACATGTTCTATATTCAGACACATACTTAAGATTTTAAGAATTCTGAAGCAATGCTACCACTTTTCAAAAATGCCTGTGAGTCATCCCTGGAAGGTTTTTCCTTTCTCTTCCTAAAACTATAATAAAATGCTAGTGAACTGACTTAAATGATGATCTGTATCCGTTATAATACTAATAAAAAAAACACTTGCAGAAATAAATTGAATGATATTTTGACCTGCCACACTAATGGAGAAAAGCATATGCCTCTTTATCATACATCTTCCATGAAGTATGGCTTAAGGTCTCTTTGTCACTGGCATCACCAGCTGAAACATTAAGCTCTCTGGGCTCCTTTAGTAGAAAGATCCAGTTTGACCTAAGTCATTGAAGGCAAAAAGTGCATATGATTTAGGGGCTCTAATGCAATAGTTAATAGCTTTGCTAGAGCAGCACATTTTATGTCCCCAGTGGATGCTTCCTGTTTCATTTACTTTAATTATCCAACATTTTAGGTACAATTCTTTTCATCCAATTTCCCTGTTTTCTTAGAGTTAATAGCTGTTCATAGTCATAGTGCTAGATCATTGAGGAAGAAGAAAGTAACTATTCTTTGAAGTCATGTATTCTTCTTGCTGATAGCAGAATTATTCCCTAAAGGATATTTCTAGCACTTTGTCCATTTCAGTCACAATTATCTTCAGAGACATGATTTCTATCACTCTCCCTGAAACATCATTTGACCCATTATTAATTTAACGGATTTTATGATTTTTTCCTTTTATACACAAAACACACATTCCATTTTCTTAATTTCATCTCATTTTTACTGGATATGAAACATAATGGCTTAAGTAATTTCTCTTCATTTCTAACAACTACATTCTCTACATAAGATAGTGACATCAAATTATCATAGTGTAATTTTTATCTATATCATAATATTAAATTGGTTTTTCACCTATTTATTGTAAAAATGGGTCTATATCTTAAGATATTTACCTTTCAAAAGCACAAAATGGTTAAGTAATCACTGAGTAAAAATAAGCAAAATGTTTTCTTGGATAATCAGTCTTCTAAATTTTTATTTTTAAAACTTAGTAATACATTCACTTGGTATAAAATTCAGAAGGTACCAGAAGTTATATAATCAAAATAAAAGCCTTTCCCACACTTTGTGCCCAAGAACTCATTACCCCAACTAATCTCTCCATTAGTCTTTCGAAGATATTTTCTTACCTATTATCTATGCAAGCAAAACAAACACATGTATAAATATAGTAAATTACTATACACAAAAGAAATAATGAAACAAAAATTGTAGCACAAGATAAAAAATTTTGCAACTTATTACACTTAATATATCATATTGGTCTTTCCATATTATTGCCAATAGGGCTGCTCATTCTCTTTGATAACTAGTTCCAAACTTTTAGCAGTAGAAGTGGAAAAATGTGGTCAGATTCTGAATTGATTTGAAGGTAGAACTGACAGGATCTTCTGGGTGTCAAGAATGATTCCATGTTTCTTAGTCCAAAATGGAAGGATACAGTCACCTTAATATATAGAGAGTTGATTATAAGTAGAGAAAGAGCTTAGGAGATGATCAAAAGCTTAGGTTTGAACATGTTAACTTTGTGATATGTATTAGCCTTCATAAATATATATACCTATATATTTAAACATTTTTACATCTACTTCTATTTTATTAAGAGTTTTCACCCATAATTGATGTCAAGTTACATCAAACATTGGTCCTAAATTTATGGAGAGGCAGACAGGAATTCTTGGTTATTTTAAACAGTTTCATATAATCAGAGATCTGATTATCAGTTCCATATAATTAACATCATGATTATCTAATAATTTAATGGGATTTTTAAATGGTAGCTCTTTTCTGGAGTTTCCATATTGGACATTGATATGTATATAGCAAAAAGCTACATATTCATAATTATTCAGGAAGGCTACTGCATTGTATAATTACTGAAACAGTCTCATTCTATTCTCCTTGTGGTTCCTGGAGTGGAACTCAGAGGGCCTGATTTTAAATATGTCTGTTTTTCTATGTAACCACATGAGAGTATAAAATCAGATCAGATATAAATTCTGATCAACATTGACTTTATAATTTAAAAATAACCTATTGATTAGTGTGTGCCTGCCCAAACTATCTTTTGCATGTTAGGCGTCATATTCTAAGCAGAGACATTCTTGTTGAATGACTTCATAGCATTGCTAGGGTCACTTTTCTTGCCCAGAATTAGTACAATTTAGCACCTCATACAAACCAAACATTTTAAGATGGGGTTCTTCATTCTTTCTTGCCTTAGGACTTCTGGTTGCTGCTGCTATTTCAAACACTGTCAAGGACTTCCATTATAATCAGCCACCTCCTGCTGAGGACTTGCTCTCCTTAAACCAGCATTCATCCAGACAAGACTTTTAGCTCAGACATCTGTGGTCCACAACGGAATGGAATCACAATCAACAATCTGGTTAATCTGCACAGCCTGTCTCATTTATACAAAGTTATTTTGGTGCACATTTGAACTTTCTTTGATTTGCCAAGTAAAAATGCCAACTTTTCTATTTTTAATACATTTCAATTGTTTTATAATAATAAAAAATTATGTATGTACTATTCATGGGCTAATAAAAATCTCAGTTGAGGTGAAAAGATGAGGAACTGGACAGATTAAACCAAAACTTTCTTTTTAAAAAATTTAATTGTATATATTTTAGATGCACAACATGACACACATCTAGATAATAAAATGGTTACTATAGTCAAGCAAATTAACATATTCCTCATCTCACAGTTACCCCTTTTCCTTTTTTTTTTGTGGCAAGAGCACCTATAATCTACTCTTTAAGCAGTAAACATCTCAAATACAATATGGTACATATTATTAACTATAGTGCTCATTTTGTACATTAGATCTCTGTATTTGTTTACCCTACATATCTGGCACTTTGTATCCTTTGACTTACATCTCCCACTTTTTTCTCCCATGCACACCTATCCCTGGTTACCACTGTTTTATACTCTATCTCTATGTATTGAACTTTTTTTTTAAGATTCTACATGAGATATCATGCAGTAATTTTCTTTCTGTGCCTGACTTATTTCACTCAGCATATTGTCTTCCAGTTTCATACATATTGTGGCAAATGGCTTCTACAATGTAGGTGGGAATGGAGATTGGTGCAACCGTTGTTGAAAACATTATGGAAGTTCCTAAAGGAATTACATATAGAACTACCATATGACTCAGCAACCCTTTTTCTGGCTATATACCCAGAGGAAATAAAATCACCACCCCTGTAAATGTATTTGTATTCTCATGTTCATTGCATTACTTACAATAGCCAAGACAGATAGATATCTCACAGCTTTCTTTATCCATTTGTTCACATCACATTATATATACATGTAGAATGGAATGCTATTCATCCTCTAAAAATAATTTTAAATCAAAACTTTCTTGAGGCCCTCTCAGCATATATACAATCAGCACATATGCAAAGTTAAGAAAGAGGAGAAGGAGGAAATAACAGGAGAACGGAAGACTAAGTAGAAAGAGAAAGGAAAGAGGAAGAGGGAGGAGAAGTGGAAAGAAAGTGGGAGGAAGGGAAAGGTAAAGAAAGGGAAATAAAAATGGTATAGAGTGATAGAAAGTATATTTTGCTCCACTTATAGAATCTACATTTTCTGCATCTACCAGCATGAGAGAGGAAAATTGCACATTAACACGAAAATGTTTTTTCCTCATAAACCCAATAGCCAATTTGTATTGACTATAGGCATTAAGTTAGGTCATTTCTTAATGTTTTATTTTCAGTTCTCTTTTGTTATTGCATCTGCTTTTGTACAAACAAAGCCTGTACTATAATCAGTTCTGTCTTCAGTTTTCTTAGTAGACTCATAAACAATAATTCTGGAATACTAAAAATAATACAACATATTTTTAAAAAATCACTAGGTGCCTTCCAAACTATTGCTTTCAGTGTATTCTCAGGCACATAACAAAAACAAAAATACATTTGATTTACTACATTTTTGTTTTTATTTGGTTGATATTTATCAAGTTTTAAACATTATGCCAAAAGTAATGATATCTCTATAAACTCTACTTAGAGAAAAAATTCTGATTTTAAAAGCATATATTGGAAAATTTGCCTACTAAGTTTTCTTTTTTGAGAGAGTCTTACTCTATTGTCCAGGCTGTGGTGTTGTGGCACGATCTTTGCTCACTGCAACCTCCATTTCCCAGGTCCAAGAGATTCTCCTGCCTCAGCATCCCAAGTAACTAAGACTACAGGTGTCCACCACCATCCCCAGCTAACTTTTGTTATTTTTAGTAGAGATGGGGTTTCACTATGTTGGCCAGGCTGGTCTCAAACTCCTGACCTCAGGTGATCAGCCAGCTGAGATTACAAGTGTGAGCCACTGCACCTGGCTAAGATTTCTTTTTGAAAAAGGAATCTACCTATTTTACAGTTTTCTAGCCTTCAGTTAAGGAAAGGCATATTACACAGTCCCAGAGTTAATTGTTGCATAGTTCAGTCATCTAGCAAGATACCGAGGAAAAGTGAAAAGTCAATATAAGGAACAAAGTAAATACAGAGAAATAGAGTAGTTTTGCTCTGCCTATGACTATATGTATAATACATAACGTGTTATATACATAAAACATACTTTTTACATATACTATATATTCTATATACAATTAGTTCTGTTTCTCTGAAAAGAATCTATAGAGAGAAAATAAGAAATGAGAGAGACAGAGAAACAAATTTATGGATATTTATCCTACTGGTTGTTTCTTTGGAGAGAAAATATATATATTCTCTAGAGAGAGAGAGAAGGATTTATGATGGGAATTGGCTCACATTATTATGAAGGCCGAGAAGTCCCACAATCTGCCATCTGTCTACAAACTAGAGAACCAGAAAAGCCAGTGGTTTAATTCAGTCTGAGTCCAACAAGTCTGAAAGCCGAAGAAACAGAAGCATTGATGTCAAAAGGCAGGAAAAGATAAATGTTCCTGCTCTAGCCCAATCTCTCTTTTTCTTCTTGTTTGTTCTATTCAGGCCCTGGATAGATTGGATGAGGCCCACCCATGTTGGTGAGAGCAACTCTTTACTCAGATTCAAATGCTAATCTTTTCCAGAAACACCATCACAGACACACCCAGAAATAATGTTTTACCAGCTTTCTAGGCATCCCTCAGCCCAGTCAAGTTGACACATAAAATTAATCACAACAGAGTGGGTGTATCAATAAGCTGGTGACTCTGGAATTCTCTGCCTTGAGTTTCATGTTAGTGAGGCCCTGAATGCTCAAAGACGTGCTGACTACGCAGAATAGAAAAGACTTCCTGGAGCAGCTAATTCAGCAGAATATTTGATTAAAGGTGGTCACCTATGAAGAAAATAATTATGCTTTTTATTAGGTTGAGCTTAAAATTCTCTAAATTTGCCATTTTCTTTAATAATTAGTTCAAGTATTGTCCTGAAAAATAAATAAAACAGGCAATTTTTGAGTATTGAAAGAGAATTGTGGAAACAAAGACTTTTCATTAAAAATTACTTTCTTAGGAAAATTATTTAGTGACAATACTCATTGCATAACATAATGGTGAGAAACATATTGAAATACTAGAGAAATAAACCTATAATTATATTCATTAATCTTATTTTCAACATTTGAAAATGAATTGTGAAAAATTTTATGGTGTCCAAACTTTATAAATGCTTTATATAATCTAAAAATTATTTAAATTTTAGACAAATGTAATATTTTTCCTCCTTTACAAAGTTTCTAATACTTTATAAGTTTCCATTATTCCTTTGGCAGCATGGAGAAAAATAATTCCCATTGAAGAACAGAGATTGGTCTATATAATTATTATTTGACACCATATATATTTACCAGGTGATTTCTGCATTTATGGCATTGAGGTCTCAAAGATATATGGCATGGAAGAAAGACCAGCACACAGCCCCTTTCCAAAGAGTTCACGGAGAATTGGATGCTATTTTTTTCTATACCAAGGTGTCTGGATTATGACTATTTCAACATTAGAAGCTTCTGAACACAGAACAGTTTAATAAGCTCAGTGATCTCTAAGAAACATTTGCCAAAAGGAAAACTGAGGATCACGATTTCAAAGTGACTCAAACAGAGCTTTTTACTACAAAATACCTTTTCAATCATAATGCTGAAAACCAGACAGTGCAAAGATATAAGATAACCAGGGCAGGCAAGTTAGGGCTGCCTATGGCTAGATAGGATTATTCCTTTCTTGTTCAGTTCAGCTCCTTGAAGAAACCTGGAGTGTAAGACTAGCACATACCAATTTCTTGCATTTTCTCCCTTGTTTTGGTCTTGAGTGCCTTTATATGATGTCTTATTCCTTCAAGTCTACTATGAAGCTGCTATTAGTTTTGAAAAGCTTTTGTTTCCAAGAAGTAGCCTGTTACTTCTCCCACAACAAGAAAATAAAATTACTAAGTACTACAAGTTTGAGCCTGTTTCTAATCATTGTGAGATTAAATGAGGGGATCATTTGACAGTCCTGTATGCCGGGGAACCGTCAACTAATGACCTTTATTACTAATGATCTGGGCCCTCAGGCAATGAACCTAGACCACATTGATTAAGAGGGAAGCCTGCTGGTTTTTACAGCCATGTAAAATGAAGGAATCATTGTGTTTAATAGAGAAGGAGTAGGGCAGAGAAAGAAATGTAAAAAGGAATGAGCTATAAAAAAAAGGCTTTTTTTCTTTCATTTTGCTACATATTAGAAAACTAATGAGTAAATAGGAAAGCTCTGAAATACTTTTGAATTAATGTGTAGGACTGAGTCTTAGGAACAGACGAATCTTTAAAAAGTAACAATTAGCTGCCGAATCCTGTTAACTTTGTCTGCATGTCCCTAGAAAATGTGTCATGTCTAAACACAGCTACATCAGGCACCACAGACAAAGCAGAGTCCTCACAACTTCCCACCTGACTTCCGTAGTGAGTTTAGCCATTAATATAGTAATAGTCCTCAGGGGTCTCTTCTGTTAAGTGTTCTTTCTGTTCTCCTGAAGTGGCACCAGTGGACTGCTCCACTGCTCCTCTTGGCAGGGTGTTTTCACACAGGAACCACCCAGTGCTTAAAACACTTCCTTGAGATTCCTGTCTAAACTTTATTTAACCATTGTTAGTCCATTTGTCCATGTCCTAGGGGTGTAATTAATGTAGCTGCTTCATATCCCCTCTTCATTTTAAAAGGACTTTAATACTTAAATCCTCATTGCTTTCAAGTATTACAACCATTATGTTAACAATTAGTGATACTTTTTGTAGTTGCCCTTGAAAATTATCTTATAGAAATTATTTAAAGTAGAAACATTGTGAAAAACCATAGAAGCAGATTAAATAAAATTAAAATCATCCACAAGCCAAACACCCACAAAAGTCATCAGTTTTATCAGTTGGTTATATTTCCAAAGAATCTATCATTCTTAAAAAAGTGAGTTCACACAATATATAGTGTAAGTTCTTTTAAGCTGACTGATTGCACCATGGACTACGCCATGGTAACTTCTGTGATCTGCACTTACACTCCAGATGAGTTCCTGGAACTAGAAAGTGTGAAGTTAACTGGAAAGCCACAAAAAGGACAAGAATGATCAACCCCTGTGGTGCCTAATTAACTTTGAGACATTCTTCTATTGTTCCTTATTCCCGCCTCAACTGATAAGGCAACTGGACTTTGTAACTGACCTTAATCAACCTCATGACTCCAGACTCTACAACTCCCTCCCAGCTTGCAAAAATCACCCAGAACTGTAACTTCTATAACTTTCCACTGTCTACCCCAAACCTATAAAATCAACCACTATCCTGCCACCCGTCACTGACTTTCTTTTTGGACTCAGTCTGCTCACACCTGGGTGAATGAACAGTCTTGTTGCTCACACAAAGCCTATTTAGCGGGTCTCTTCAGAGCACACATTTAACATATAGGATTTTTATACTTTTTTTTATTGAACAGTGTATTGTGAAAATTTTCCTATGATGTTGGGAATTTGACTTTATTGGCAGTCCTGCTGAACATGTGGAATGTGTGACTCTAAGAGATATTACGGAGGAAAATAATCAGATCAAACAACATGTTATTTCAGAGCCAATCAGCACATGATTAATAGCTAACTGTTAAATTCAGCCTCTTGGTTAATATATGAACTGGTTGTGTCAATTGACAAATTGTTTCTAAGCTCCTGAATAATATTATTAATTTAACTAGCTTATCACTTATTAAAATGCTTTCTCTAAGAAGAATAAGACATAATATTAGATCATTGTTAAGAGAAAAACAACTCCATTTTAATAGGTCCAATGTATTAATTATTTAGGTAATGGTTATACTGAAAGCCCACACGTCACAAGTATGCACTGTGAACATGTAACAAAACTGCACTTGTTCTCTTCATATTTATAGACATTTTTTTAAAAGTGTTTTTTCTCCCCTTTGTAGAGATATGTTGACTTTGACAATCATACCTTTGGATCTGTTTCATTCCTTCATGCATGTATTAATTCAATGAACATTTATTACTAGAGACTCTGTTAGGTGTTGTCAATACTGCAGAAAACAATAGAAAAGAGCTTGACATTCATGTGGCTTACATTCTAATAAAGGGAGCATATAAAAACCAGGGAAGAAAGAGCTATGTGCTAGATGGCTTTCTGGAAGGAGTAAATCTCTCAACAGAGTTCTTCCTGAGGAGGTAGCACTGAAATTGAGACCCATCGATGACAATGAGAAGAGGTGTGGGGAAAATATTTCAGTCAGAAAAGGATCTGCAAGGCAGGTCCCTGAGGCAAGAAGATCCTGGCTTCTTTGGGAAACAGAAGGAGGTCAGTTGCTGGTGAGAGCAAGTAAGGTAAACCAGGTATTGTAATGAGGATGGAGAGGAACTGGGGCGAGATTTGTGCACTGCCTTCAGGACATGACAAGTGTTGGGGCCGAAATGAGGGCAACACATTATTGCTGTTCTTGGAGGTCTCACAGAAAGGTGGGAATTTCCATTTCTCAGACAGGAAACACAGTATGAGAATTCTAATCCATTTACTTGAGAAGACTAGAGGAGTTGGTTTTAGTCTCTTCTGCATCCTTGATTTGGCCTAAGAGCTCCCAAAATGGGTACAATTCCCTGCAAACCCTGTCCTCCATGAGGAAAGCCAAGGTCCACGTCTGCTTTCTAGAGGGAGATCTGTAAGTCGGCACCTCTCTGTGAAGTATGATTCCGCATGTCTGTGTCCTCTCTGCAGACTCAAATGTGCCCTTGAGTGTGCCTTTTCTAAGGGCTGGATAAGTAATGAGTACATCTGTGTTTGCCATATTATCTAAAAAATATAATAAATACTTAATAAGGCTGCCATGCCACTTAAACATATGAACCCATTAAATCCTCAAAACAACCTTGAGGTGAGTATGATCATTTTTCCTATATAGGTAGAGAAATTGAGGTACAAAGAAATTAAATAACAATGCAATGTGCAGTGCAGAGCTAGTTAGTAGCAGACCTGGAATGTGAACTCAGGTTGTCAATAAAGTTTATGCTCTCAGCCATATCATTAATGCCTCTTCAACTCTGCTGTATATATGCAATTCTTTAATGAAACATTTAAATATTAGTGTGGAAGACAGACACTAAAATGACTCCAAATCATCTCTACTTCTTTGCATTCATGGCCTTGTGTAACCCTTTCACCTCAAGTGTGGAAGGGACCTGTTACTTACTTTTAACCAATAAAATATCGCAAAAGGTACATTACATAAGATTGCAGTTTCCATCAGGCTAGGAGCCTGTTGACTTGCTCCCTTGCTGGTTTGGATGAAGTAAGCTTGCCATTGGAAAGCCCAGTATGACAAGAAACAGAGAATGGCCTCTGACCAACGTTCATCAAGGGTCTGAGACTCCCAGTCTGAAAGCCAGTAAGAAACTGAATCCCGCCAAAAGTGGATACTTCCTTGATGATTGCCAGATGAGTGCCCTGCTCTACTAACTCCTTGGCTGTAGCATTGTGAAAGGTCCTAAAGCAGAGGACCTAACTAAACATGTCTGTATTCCTGACACAACAGAAACCATGAGGTAAAAAATATGTACTAGTTTTAGTTACCAAATTTATTATAATTTGCTATGCAGAAATAGAGGACAGATTCAACTGGCAGTAGGGCATGTAAACTGGCTAAAGTGGCAGTATATTAGTGACATATTGACATCAATACACTGCTTTCCCCTTATCTTCAATTTGTAGTTCAAGCTGCGATACTCCCATATCCTGAGTATTCTTTCTGGATCTGGATATGTCATATCCTTTCTAAATAATGACTAGTTCTTCTCAAAAGGGGAATTCAACTAGTTTGGGCTGCCTTCCTGAAATCATCAGATCCACAATGGGTAGCCTTAGTCATGACTGCCTGCAGTCCCCTTGCATGGCTCTATCATATCCTTTTCTTCACTGGACCTCCCTCTCAAGACTGTCCTTTGGAAGCAGTTACTTTCTCATTGGCTCACACCATGCATGACACATCCATGAAAAGTAGAAATACATTACCGTCAGTTTAATTTCATTGTTTTGCTTAGAATAACAACAACAAAAGAAAAACAAAATCCAACCCTGTGGTCAAGTGGCAATCTCCAGTACAAGATTGTTACTTTTGTTCTCGTATCACAGTCCTTGTAATTTATAAACCAAAAAAAAAAAAAAAAAAAAATTGTAAACCAAATTATATTTGTTTCCTCCCCTTTACTAACTGGCTCAATGAATGTTTGTTGAATGGATGAAATAAATAAAAGCATCAATTAATTTCACTTATGGCAAAGATCGCTGGGCAGTGACAAGCATCAGAAAGGAAAAACACAAAAAAGAATGATAAGATAGACAGAGAAATAAGTAAACATGTAAAAAAAAAAAAAAACAACAGTACACTTTGTCTTTACCTGAAAATAAAATTTGCCCTGACATTTAAAGTGACAGTTAAGCAAACTGACACTAAATCCACATGTAACTATTCCCTACTCCATCCTTTAACAGGTCTAGAGTCAAAACAACTTTCATAAATGCTGTGGCCAACATTTGTCTGTGAGATTTTTAAAAGTTATTTCATTTACCAAAAAGATTTCACTGATCAATAGTACCTGTTTAGTTGGTGGGTTATTATTAATTTCCATTAATATAAAAATATCATAAAGGGCAGCAACTATTTTATGCACAAACATAATTGCATCCCCAAAGAGTTTACTACCTTCTCTTGCACAGTTTTGTTGTTGTTGTTGGTGGTGGTGGTGGTGGCAGCTTTGGTTTTATATTATACGGAGAATACAATTCAGAACATGACACAGGCTAATTCCCAGCTGAAATAAGCCTTTTATAAAGCTAACACATATTTAAAAGAAGAGAAAGTGAAGTAGATTCAAAATCTTGCCCTTCAACTTACACAAAAATATTCACAGTGTATTATGTCACAGGTTAAGAGGAGAATAATGATTCTAGATATTGAGGTCGGACCAGATCTATAATCTCCAATGGTCAGCTAGAATTTTAACAGCAAATACTTAAATTATCCACAACAGATCACTGAGAAAAGTATGTATGGTCAGCTTGGGATTATGTGCTCTAAATGTACCATTTGAATACCTTCATTAATTATAAAGATATGAAAAAGTCAACATCCTCAGCTTTAAAAAGGTCAAATTCACATTATTAATCTATACTTCATTTATACACTGGTTTATTTTCTCACTAAATAGACTTGCTTCCTTTTTAGTTGTCTTTCTTCATGAAATATGCCACTATACACCAGAGACTCAAGCTAAAAATATAGTCATTCTAGGGTTTGATTTCTCCTTTAGCCACTATGATATGCATTGGATCTCAAGGACCTGCTGGTTCAGTCTCCTTACTGTACTGCGAATCCACTACTGCCCCATCACTATTTCAGATTCCTTTTAAATATGGCTTGTCTCTGCTTCTGAAATAGTCTCCAAATTTCTCCCTGCTTTTGTGCTTCCCTCACGTATTTCCTCCACAATTCACGTGAATGTGATATCCCTACAATCGAGTTCACTCTTATCAACCTACCACCTCTAAAACTATCTATTGTTTCTTAATACCTTTTGACTAAAGTTCCAGATATTCAAAATGACATACAGAGCCCTGAGGAATGACACAAAGGCCTTCAGAATTCTCTGTCTTCAGTCATTTTTCTCCTAACATAGCCCACCCTGTCCTGTTCTTTTTCAAACTGCTTCAATTTCTTATGTTTATAAGGCTCCCTCACTCCAGTCAGCAACCAACCTGGTTATGCTACATCACAGTGTCTTTTCTATTTCCAGTTGCTCTCCCTGGAAGAGATTCACTGCTCTGACCAGCAAAAGAATATTTGGTCACCTTTCAACAAGACTTCCTAACCCTTCCTCATCCAAACAGCATTGAGCACTCCTAGATTTTAGCCATTGTCAACTTTCTACATATTTTCATAATCTATAATACTTTTATATATTTATTTATGTGTACTTATTCTAAATACCTAAAATCATTTGTTTCTGCATCCTGAACACCTGGAAAGAATGCTTTAAATGTCCATTTAAGGATTTATTTTGAAATAATAAATATGTATTCTGATATAAACAATTCAATTTATAAAGGTTTATTATACGTTTGATTTTTACTTGAACAAAAAATCATAAAGTCATAATAATATACAAAAACGTAGAAATACAAATGTTTGACATACTATCCATTATGATTTTTTTCCTGAATATGTTCCCTTTTACTTTGCTTTATTAGAGAAGTTAGACTTTTTCTTACTTACTACAGTATCTCATGGGAGTGATGGAAAAGGTAGAAAAAAGACTTATTCTGCCTACTGTCTTCCAAGAACCTAGTTTCCTCAGTAAATGAAGAAATACTACATATACAATAAGTATTTAAGAGGGGTATACTAGGCCAGGTGCATTGATTCATGCCTGTAATCCCAACATGTTGGGAGGCTGAGGCTGGAGGATCACTTGAGGTCAGGAGTTCGAGAGCAGCCTGGCCAATGTGGTGAAACCCTGTCTCTATTAAAAATACAAAAATTATAAAGGCATGGTGGTACTCGCCTGTGGTCCTTGCTACTTGGGAGGCTGAGGCACCAGAATGGCTTGAACCCAGGAGGCAGAGATCGCAGTGAGTTGAGATCCCGCCACTGCACTCCAACCTGGATGACAGAGAGAGATCCTGTCTCCAAAATAAAAAGGGGGTAGTAGGGGTAAACTAAAGAAGGTCACCTCTGCTCTCACCCCAAAAAGAAAAATTTCTCTTCTAAAAGGGACAAATGAAATAATGGACATGATGAGGACAAGATATTAAAATGGGCGGTTCCCTCCCAGACAAAAAGAGTCTGAGCCTTTCTTCACAAACAGCACCAAAGAAGTGGAGATCAGGCCCTCCACCTTTCAGGGATTTCTGTGCCCTTCTTTGCATGGAAGGAGCAATGTGATAGTTGTGCCTATTAAATATGACCTGAGCATAGAGGAAATAGAACCACCTGATGAGTCAAGGACAAATAAGAGATACCTACATGGGAACTTAGTGGTACATGGATTAGTAAACAGTCCAGAAAAAACAGTGGATCTTACCCATGTAAAAGAAGACATTGAGGCCCCAGTGAGTTCCTCCAATTACTTTTATTAAGATTTCCCAAAACTTAGTATCATCTTAGGAAAAGGGAGAGATTGGTTATATCTTGAATAAAATTGTTTCTGCCATACTGGCAAAAATTTATTTGAGTCATAGAAAATAAATAAACTTCTTATGGAACAGAGATTCCTACCTGCTACAAAAGTTTGAGGCAAAGCATTCCCAGACAGCAAATTTATTTATACTTAATACTTGTTCCAGTTACCTTAATAACAATCTCTTCACTGAATATTACATCAGTTACTCAGGTGATTGAGTCAGCCATTTATATCTTCGTGATTGACAGGTTTTCAATCATTGAACTTTTGCCAATTAAATACAAAACTATATGCCTCACTACCCAGGACTATTATGTTCACTGGTTTCAACTTCAACTAATTCTTGGCTTGCTTTCAAATTTTTCATATTTTAATTCAACATGTGACTTTACAAGAAAAGTCTTCAGAAAGTTTCACCACCCCCTCAAGGACAACTAAGAATCACTAATTTACACCTTTCCCAGGTAACTTACTGCTTTATCTCTTGTATCATAGAGATTTATGTGACTTTCTCATTACCTGTTCTTGCCGATAAGCTCCTAAATGATCTATTTATTTTTGTGTGTTAAACATTTTTGTACTCCCATAGGGTCTTGTAAACTTGTTTAAGGTGGAGGTACTGAGTAAATATTTATTGAACCAATGAATAAAAGAGGAAGCCAAATTGTCTATGTCCTCATTCTGTGAAGCCAAAATCACAAATGCCCATTAGAAGCAAAACACATTAGGATAGAAAGGATTTATGCCTACAGCCAAGGAAGATGTTAATATAAAAACTGATTATTTCTTGAACATTTCATACCTAGACATTGTTAATAATGAAATGTCCTGATAAGATACAAGTTATCTTAAAAGTGACCTGTGTACCTTATATAATATTTAAAGATATTTGTGGGGATTTTTGGAAATTTCATATCACTTTGGAAAAATATTCAACTAGGTATTTCATGCCATGATCTAGACAACCCTCCTTGGGGGGGTGTTTTCCCACTGTGTAGATGAGAGTCTTAATAATGTTCTCTTGAAGATTGTCTTATACCATGAGGTGAGGTACTGCATTTGGTACCAGCTGCAATCTCCACATGGTTTTCTGCTTTCGTTTCAGAAAAACACATTGAAATAGACACATCTGAACATGATAAATGTAGGGATCACTGCTGCAGAGTCCCGTGCACTGTAGGAAAGGATGCAGACAGTCAGTCAGATGGAGAGTTTAAAAGGGCATCCTGGCCGCCTACGCAATCCGAAAACCATCAAAAGTGATAAATCTAGTGATATTCATAGGTCATGTTCCAACTTCACAGTTTGAATATAACCAAAGTTCAATTTGTGATCCAATTTTTCTCCTACACACTATCAAACTATGCTTTCCTTTTTCACAATATCACTTTTTGTTAACTGGGGTTCCTTTCATCCACTTATACCAAACATTGAACTCAACTAGTTCTTTTATTATTCTTTGTCCATAATGAAACTGTGTTTATGTTGCATATAATCTAAGTGTACAATAATATCTTATTATAATTCTGTCTGATATTAATCATTTAAATGTGTGCATGCCCCCTGTCACTCATATATATATTAACAATGCCTGCCCTAGACTATATCCACCCAATGTCCCAACTAAATTGGTGAAATGTGACAAAATGATGCAACACAGGTTTTGTGTTGTATCATTAATACTTAGGGATAGATCTCCTAAAAATTCAATTTATTGACATTTTCCATATTTTTTTCAGAACCTACTCTCTCCTGGGCACTGTGTTAGGCATTGGAAATACATCTGACTGATATACTAAAAAGCCATAAATGGAAAAGTACCCACTAATGACTCAGAATGAGAACATTCATGGTGACAATAATGACAGCCTTCTGAGTTAAATAACAGAAAGTTAGCGATGTCTAATTCACTTCTCTTCAAACACACATTGAAACACAACATAAAAGGTGATATGGAAAAATTTAACAGCACTGGAAATTAGAATTGTTTTTTTTTTTATTCTGGCAAATACCAATAAAACATTCACTAACCAACGTTCTTATGAAGCCCTGAGGCAAGATAGTAGATGCACACAAGGAAACACCATGATATATTTCTGTTCACTCACCAGTACTGTACTCACTCACCCTAAGTCCCCAACAAACCCAGAAATGTTTGTGGCCAGAAGGAAATAAGCCACTCCCTTATAATACTGAACCTAGTTTATAAAGCATTCAAAGCTGTTTTAAACTTTCTCACTACCTCATATTTCTCTTTATACAATAATTCTTTCCTACATCAATTTCTAGAGATGTATTGCATTTCACAGAGGAAAAAAGAAGTGCATTTGAGCTTTATGTCTGGCCGTAGCTGTAAGGGGCTGAGCCTTGCCAGGGCATAGGAGCAAAGCAGTCTGGCCACTGTAGCTTACTATTTATTATCCTGGAAACATAGCCTCTATAAAGTGTTTCAGTTTATTCAGAAATAGGTAATTTCTGGTTCAAAATTAGCAGTACCCATTCCTTCTTCCTTTTAAAAATTGTGGACACTGAAACAAATAAAAAGACAAAGTCTTAAGAACTATAGGTCAAAATACTAATAGCTGCTGTCTCTTTTCAACTTGGTGTTTTTCAAATTTTCTAAAATAAACTTGCATTATCCTTGCAGTCTTGAAAAACTAAATGCTCTCCAAAATAATGTGGAGAACCAGTTTAAACTAGGTCAGTCTTATGTTTTTAACAGACACCAGGACAGCTGGGATCTTGCTCTATTGGATTTGATTCAAAGATGATGTAGAATTTTGTGTTCTACACAAGAACTGCCATATGAGTCAACAGAGTTTGTGACCTTGCTCAGACTTTAACTAAATAGGCTGGTATCCCAAGCACTTGAAATTATCTGCCTTGGAGGAAACACAGTGAAGTGAATTAAACCAAACAATTTATCAGAACACACAAAACTTTTTTGGTACCCAGAATAGACAATAAAATATATTTTGTTGATGACATCGTGGATATACTATGACAGGTTTAATTTTAGGTTTTAAGGCAAGGTTTATAAAAATAGAAAAAATAAATTCAGGTATTCACGTAGCTTGGTGAAAGGGTTAAATGGATTTATGTTCAAGTCTTAGCAGTTATCACACAGGAAAAGAAATAATGACAAGGAAAACAATAATAATAAGTGAAAAAACTACTACAAATGGTTAGATGATTAGTAAGAAAATGACTAAAGTTCCAAATTGCCTCAGAATGTTGGTTTTGGTAATACCATAAATTGTCTATGGGTATTATCTTTTCTACTTCTTTCTTATTAATTTCCTTGGCATGGTCGTTTACATGTCATTGGCAAGGTAAACTGCCAGCTTATCACCTGTCTCAGATGTACTCTTTTTTCTTCATGCCTTTCACTATGAATCTGGAGGTACTCAATTCTCAAAAATTAAAAACCAGCCCATATTCTATAAGTGTGATGGCATAGAAAAAAAGAAAAAGAAATGGGTCTATAAATGAATTGCATTTCTTTTCCTAGAACAACCACCACAAAAAAAAAATAGCAAAATACTATATTAATTTACTTCTAGAGACCAAACGAACAAAATCACTGTACTTTGTAAAACCCTATTGTTTTGCAAGACTTGCTGACACCTGGTGGCTAAATCTCAACAAACTTTTTAATAAACAAAGAAGAGCTCTTTTTTGCCAGGCAACGTCTAGGATTTGCAACACACTTGACATTGAGGGAACACTGAACACTTATCTCTAGTCTAAGCAGACTAAGAAAATCTATGTCAGAGCAGAACTCTGCAATTTATTCTTGTTCAATGACACTCATGAGTGTTCATTTTCAAGTTTTCATTTGTGAAAAATTGAATTGTCAATAACTCAATTCATCTGCTGCAAGTTACCATGTGGAGAACATCTGAGAGGTTGGGGGCTGAAACAAAATCACCAAGTCTTTTACTTATCTTGAATAGGTTTTGGACTTTCTTCCTCTACATACAAATGAACTAGTAAAAGTACCAGTATTTATTTTTAAACCTCAGCATTATGCGATAGATGTTCATTTTATGGTGTAGTTATTTTTTTCTCCAGATAATAAGCAACATTAAAATTATATAAATTCACAGCTCAGAGAAACTCTATACATTTAATTAGTGATAGCTTCATGCCTTCACGTACTTATAATTTTATCCAGTGCTTCTCAAACTTTAGTGTGTGAAGAATCACTGTTTTCTTATTTTAAAATGCACCTTGACAGGGCACATGCCTAGGGCATCTGATTCAAGTAGATCTTGTATGGAAATGTGGAGTATATATATATATACTTTTAAATTATCCTTGGACTAATTCTTAGAAGTCCCATTGGAATTCATCTCTCATCCTTCAATTTTGTCTGACCCTTCTCAGATTCTCAGTATCCCGATTGTCTCCATAATCCTCGACTTTCTGATGTATTTCCCAGCTGTCATCCATTTCTACATCTTCTAATAACATCATCCTGATTTTATTATTTTTTAGGAAGCACCTCTACAATTTCAGTAACACTGAGCAGATGTGATTCAGCAAAGCCCAACCCCATGCCTACTCGAAGGTTGGACATGTGAACCAGGCCTGGACAAGCAGGGTATTTAATTTCTCAGCCTGTAGTAATTAGTTCAGGGATGGGTAGATGACCTGGAGATAGAGGAGGCTTTTATTATGAGAATTGTTGAGAAAGAAACACTATCTCTCATCAGGGTCACTTAGCTGGTAGACTATGACCTTGGAGATATTATTGGCCATCTATGCCATTCTGTATGAAAAGTAAAATCACATACATAAAAACAGAGCTAAGAGATGTTGAAACATAGCTTTCTGCCGTCACTCTCTGAGTGCCTTTGAGGGTTTTGTTTTTGCTTTTTTGTAAATAATTCAATCTGATCATAAATAACCAAAACAGAGCTCAAAACAAATCTAAGAATGCAAAGGTTAGGAATACATAATGGATTATTAAGGGAAGATAGAGGTTTAAATAACAACTTCGGGAAAGGTTAATTTATCAACTATGCTAATTTAAGTTTAAGCATATTACATATAGCACAACACTGAAAACATGCGGAAGTAGCGGTGAATGTATTGTTCCTGACTGTAATAAGAAAGCTCTTCATATATCACCAGAAGATAGGCTTTTGCAATAGTTTTCTGCTAAGTGCTCAGTATCCCTTTCTTTATCTACAAAAGATTTTTTTCAATAATTTTTTTCAGTAGTCATAAGACTACTTCATGAGTTGTTTTTCTTTTAATACAGTGTTAAGCTATATTTGCTAATATTTTGATTTGATTCTGTCTGTCCTCATATGTGAAGCATACATATGAGGGCAGATAGAATCAAATCAAAGTATTACTTATTAGCATTAATTTTGTTGTTTTAGTTTTCTTTACCTCACAGAACTAGTGGAAATATCTAGAAAATTTAAAATAAAATATTATAGCTTCCTTGAAGGGTTGGTGAAATTTAGTTTCTATGCTACATTTTAATTTTGTTGCTTTAACTTGTGATTCCCTGACAAAAATTCTTTTCTTGACCATAGGTTTCTCTGAGCTCAACTAGGCCCTGTCCTGGGGTATGTCCTTCAAGAACTCAATTTTAGCAAGAATCCTGTTAAGTCAGTTTGGCCAGGATCCCCCACCTTTAATATCAGGTCATCTTCAATATTTGATTGTGTTCCTCTTCCTCCACCATTTCCCAGAAAATGTCTGATCACAGTGGCCTGCCTTCAGCAAGAATCCGGCGAGGCTGGTTTTAGCTATAATTCCTCCTTATTCCTGATGTTTTCTCTTAGTAATTTTCCATCCACAATTCCCCACTTGGCTCCCTGGATATAAATTCCCACTTTTCCTTGTTGTATTTGGAGTTGAGCACAGTCTCTCTCCCCCTACTATAAAATTTCACAGCCGTAGTCCCTATACCTATCATGATGGTTTCCCTAAATAAAGTCTACCTACTATTGTCAGGAATCATTATCAACTGTAATGTTTTCAGTTTATGGACTCGTCCTGCACCTCTGCACATCTAATACTTAGCACAGACTTTGCCATGTAGCAAAGCTTAGATGACTATATCTTCTATCAATTAATATAGTTGGATAATTTTTTGGATCTGACCAAGCAAAAATGAACAAAAATCTTTCTTTAAACTGTTAAAAGTATAAATCAAATCAAATTAGCAAAGGAAATGGTAATGTTTATTCTCACACAAAGAGGAAATGCAGATGGTGATCTAATAGCCTCTAAACTCAAAGTAATTGGTTAGAAGCTCAGAGGAGGGCTGTTAAGACTATGTCTTATTTATCTTTATATCCTTTAATATGCTTAGCATAATGTCATTTACACAGTGAAAATTAGGAAGTTTTTTTAACTTGTACAGTCGTTGGTATCAAAATGGGATTTCCAGATAGGAAGGGATCAATTAATAGTAATTATTTTTACAATTTTCAGAGGGTGACTTAGCTTTATTTTTTATTATCAGAGGCATTTATAAGAAATAGCCTGTCTAGTTTTGCTTACGTTCACAAAACAAGAAAGATTAACTTTTGCTTGTGGGGCCTAACTGGCTTGGGGAATTCTCAGGACTGTGCTCCATTTTATTTTATTTTATTATTTTATTTTAACAGCTCAAACTCTGCGTAAATTCTCCCCCAAAAATAAATGATGCCTCTGCTCTAAGATAAGATGAACATAAAGTTGTTTAATAACAATATTGTTAATTGGATACTATTTCTTAAATTCCTATGGGATGTTTTTGTTTCTGTTTTAGCTAATTTGTCATGCTATTATTGCTGCTATGCAAAATGATTCTTTTATGTAATTCAGATGGAAAAGAAGCCTTGTCTAAATTCAGTGAGTTAGCCCACTGTACCAATATAGGCAGTCAATTTTTGTCAGCACAAGTTCAATCATCACAGCAAGGCAACAAAATCACTAATCTGATGAAAATAATGAGTACTAGTAGAACATAATCGTATTTAATGACAAAGATTGAACAAAAAGAGGTTATAGTGTACCATGTAAGCAATCGTGTTTCAGTTCAAATTCTGCAGCTTATTGAACATCTCTTCAACTTGACATTCATTCAGTTTGCACAACTCTTAAATACCACAGCATATAGCCATACATTAAACATTAAGATATTCATTTTAAGAAATGACAGGCTTCTAGAGAAAACATTAAGATAGAGAAGACAACCAAATTCTGCACATTAAAGGTGTAAAATACTTTCAAAAACCTGAAAATCTCTATCTATGTTCTGCTTTTTCAAAAACAGAGATGATAATGAATGTACATATATTTGTTAGTCATGTTTTGGAGATGAACCCTTAAGTTTTGGTTTCTATTATTCACAACTGAAATATTTAGCATACTCTTGAAAATAAAAAACTTAGTAAAAGTACTTAATATGCAAAACAACTATACTATATTCTACCATTTTTTTTCTATTAAATGGACTCAGCTCATTTCTTCTTATAGACTGTTTAAGCTTGTTCATGGGATAGACTATGTCTTATTTATCTTTATATCCTTTAATATGCTTAGCATAATGTCATTCACAAAGTAAAACATTCTGTAAATATATTTAAATTTTCTTTTTCAAAAGTTATTCAAAATATACCACTGTGAAACGATGACATTAAGAGACCAAATTAAATGGAAAGGTTAAAAGATACGCTGGAACCTAACAAACCATATAGGAAACATGATTGAGTGTACAAACTTTAAGTAATATGTTACTCTGTCTATAATATAAATACTACTCTTTGGCTTGGTCATGCGAGGCTAAATATCTCATTTATTATTATATGACATGTTTCCTCCAAGCACTTAAATGTTTCTATAAGTTTAGTGGTTTTTTGTCTTTCATTTTGTTTTGTTTCTGGATTGGAAGCTCCTGCAATTGGAATTACTATTTAGGAAAATAAAAAAAGGAGTTCCAAGTTCAGGTTTGCGTAGTTTTCCTAAATGTAGGAATTTTGAATGATATCCTAAGCTTTAAAAAAAAATCTTGAAAAGGAAATGATAAATTATATTGGCATGAGAGACAGATTTTGGGCAAATGGACACAGATGGAAAGTTTCAGAACTTTACAAAATTCTTAAATAAATATTTTTCTTCCAATCTTTTTCCTTGGTGATTAGATTCATTTCGTAGAGATTGACATCAAGTGAATTATTCACATATGCGCTTAGTACTTTTGAAACAGTGGTTGACAAGTTTTCTCACTATATTTTACTACATTATAGAGTGCCCCAAGCATTGTAGTAATTTCTTCCATGGAATATATAAATCGTCTTATATAAACTCTGACTATTGTTGCGAAGTTGGGCTTTGGGATTTTCTCTTCAGGGCATTATAATAAGTTAAGCATATATATTTCCCTTAAAATTCATTGTCCAACCACATAAGCCTTCAATATGACAACTCTGATTATTTCAGGGCTCTTTTGTCTAACCCTAAAAATTTTTTTTAAAAATAATTTTAGATTTTTTCCTACATACAAATATAGGGAGGAAAAAGTAGTATTGTTTTCTTACCCATCACAAAGTTTATGGCTGAAGCCCCTATAATAACAAAAGACAGATTAACAAGAGAAAAGCATACAGATCAATTTAAGTTTTTCATGGCATGGAAGGCGTCAGAAATTAAGACCTGAAGAACCAGAGAAAACTGTATTTTTATGGGCTGTCATGAAGAAGTACAATTAGAAGACAAAATGATATGATCAAATGGTAATAAAATTGGGGGAACTTATTTTGCCTGTTTGATCAGAATCTTCTTGGTGTCTCTTTCTTATTTCCTTTCTTCTAGGTACAGAGAGGAATCCTATAGAATGAGGGTCTTATGACCTTCTTTAGAGCAAGGTCATAGAATTCTTCTATGGCCTGAGTCAGAGGAGAACAGTGGGAGAAGGTCAGATAAACCTTCCTGCTTCTGCCATTTTTTTTAATGCCAAGGTGCCATATTTGGAGGTAGCATGCCCTGCACCCTGTAGAGGACAAATAATTATTTCAAGAAAATATAGCCCTTGAAGGCAAAAGTGCATGCCAAATGGAATGGAGCACATTTCTGTAAAAAATTAGTTAAGTTTTTGAATGACTATCATGGGTCAGTTTATGATAGTCATAAACAGGAATTTATGATAAAGTGGTGAATTAACTAGGTGTTGAAAGAAATAAAAGCAAACATGTTTTGTTGAGGAAGCTAGAGATAGAACTATAGTTGCAGAGTCCCAGGACATATATTTATATATCATTCATTGATTTTCCCACACCATCTAACATTTCTATTTGGTGAAACTTCAGCTGCCGAGGCCCAGGACATATATTACTATTCAGTTACTCATTACTCTCTCTCAAGCAGGAGGATACCCAGTAAGACTGGAAAACCAAGAGTAGAAAAGTGTTCTTTATTACAATTACAACACTGTTGTATTCTAATACTGTTGTCTACAAGGATGTACACCACAGGGAGGGAAGGATTAAGTTAGTTTGCCTGTAATTTATTCAATGGTAAGGGTAGGGAAAATTTGCAAAGTAGAAAGGAGTAAGAATAGCATTAAGAACTGAAAATGGTCGTTCAGGTAATTAAATTTTTATTTCCCTATAGATTTGGAAAATGAAATTCTGTAGAAAATGCCCTAATATTCCAAAGCCAGACACTTAGAAATGGATTTATAAATATATGTTTGCTTTCTGAGTTTCTGGTTAAGTGCCATGAAGGAGAAAGAAACAACAATTGCTGTGTTTAGTTCTTACTCAAAGCAACAATGCCCAGATTCAGTACAGGTTCAATAAATGCTTATTGAATTAATGAATAGATGCATTAATTCCCAGTCTATAAGCAGCATCATCATTTTCCTGTTTGGATTAAGAAAAAAAGGAGCAAAATGCTTTCAAATGTTGATATACATCAACAACTAATATTTTAAAAACTACTTCTTAGTTACCAAGCTAAATTTCCAGTTGGATCAAAGCTAAGAAGTATAATTAACTTGTGAAAACAGGTTTAGTAATGCAAGTGTAGGCAGCACAATTGTGTAAAGAGCATCATTATGATTCTTTCCCTTTTTCCTTACTCATATTTAGGAAAACATCAAATTACATTCTGGCATGCACAGCATAATGAGAGAATAGGGTGGCCAAAAACATGGCATTCATTACTGAATTTGAACAGTATGATAAAACCTCATACCCCTTAATAAGGTCTCAGAGCAGCACATGTCCTAATATTGAAAATGAAACATTATTTGTAAAGAATCAGCATGCCAGAAATTCTTGTTAAGATGAGGTTTTAAGAATCTTTAAATAGCTGATATTTAAAGAAATAACAGCATCATGATTGGAAGATGCTTAATTCAGTTAAGTGTCTACTCTCCAGGCTAATGAATTACTTTTTGAGAGAGAATCACAGTACATTTGTATGATAAAGTAAAATTAATTAACTCAGTGTCACAGTACACAGAGACTCTGAAACACAAAAAGTACATAACCTGAGCCTGAGCCAGAAACTGGATTTTCCAGAGGTAGACCTAGATGATAGCTGTAATTCATGTCCTTTTATGACATTTCATGGAACATTTGGTCATTATGACATTTATGATGCAATGAAATACGCCGTAAAATGCCGTAAATTTTTGGAAACAAAAGACATTCATATTTGTGATGGGCATTTTAGTTTCAATCAAGATATTAGTAGGTTAAATCAAAATTTAACTTAGAGTTGGATGTTAAACTTTCAATTTAGGTTTCTTTCTTTTTCATTTTCCCTCCCACTCTCCATCTCTCTCTTTTTCTGACTACTTTGTTCTTTCTTTTCTATGAAATCAGATATACAGTTCCACAAATTTTAAGAGAATTATTTTTTCATATTTTCTGTTTCCATGTTTCTAGAGAGTGAAATAAATTTATGAATGTATGAATGAGAGCAGAAAATTCATAAATTGAAAATTACATGGTTCCCAGTTCATTTGGATATCTCATGCTTTTCTAAAATGTGGAAAATGAAAACTTTCTGGTAGTAAATGATAACTGTGGTCTTTCTACATCTGGTATTATTTTCTGAAAACTTTTTTAACACCTGCTGTCAGATTTTTTTAAATGTCAGATTGACCTCATTGAATTATGCACAGAAATTAATAATAAGGTGTTTTTCCAGGAAATATATTTTAAAGGCATAGATATTGATCTGAGGAAGAGAAAGACAAATAAGAGCACTTTACTAACAAAACTTGGCTATCCGTTTAGATTTCATTACTAGATCTCATTATTACTATACTTAGTTTAGTATTTATAAAGTTACCAGAGTATCATTTGATTATTAAAGTTTGATACTGTAGACATTACCACCAAACTGTTTTGAAAATATAATCAGCCACTATGCTAAAATAAGTGTAATGGTAAAAGGCCCAGTTACAATACTAAAGGAAGATAAATAAGAGTATTGCTATTATTACCAAGGATACAGCATTCCTAACTCACACTATTACAGCTGTTCCACAAATAAGTTAGTTTCATAAAATAAACAATACTACTGTCAATTTATTATCTATTGGCAAGCTCACCTTTTACCACTAGGGTTAAAGATAAAGGCAGTTGTTCGAAATACTTCTAGTATTAAAAAGAAAAATATATAAAAATATTATTTAAAACATTTTTCTAACATTGTTTTGTATGGTTTAGAAAAAACATATTACATAAATAAACTCTGGAACATGAAAATACTATTAATGAAAAAAGGATTACAATAATATAATTACTTTTATTTTTCAATGTATTTGAAGCATGTTGTTGAATTTGCTGTTTCTCATTTAATCCCCAAAGCAAATTTTCAATGTAGATATTGTTATGTCTATTTGACAAATAAGAAACTTAAAATTAATTAATGTTAATTTCCTTAAGGTGACACAGCTGATGGGTTTGATAGGGATTGGATCTAGAGCTGATGAATGCCAGTTTTCCTGGGTTTTTTGATGTTGTTGTTATACTGTTGTTTTGTTATTGTTATTTTTGTTGTTATGCAAATTGGAACTGTTTCTGGTAGTATTTGTGGTCAAAGATTAGGGTAAGTTTTTGTTGTTTGTCTGTTTGTTTCTTTGTCTAGCTCTGTTGCCCAGGCTGGAGTGCAATGGCAAGATCTTAGCTCACTGCATCTGCCACCTCCCAGGTTCAAGCAATTCTCCTGCCTCAGCCTCTTGAGTAACTGGGACTAGAGGGGCATGCCACAATGCCTGGCTAATTGTTTGTATTTTTAGTAGAGATGGAGTTTCACCATGTTAGCCATGCTGGTCTCGAACTCCTAACCTCAGGTGATCCACCTGCCTCGGCCTACCACAGTGCTGGGATTACAGGCATGAGAGATCTGGGTAATCAACAGGGTTTTTTTTTTTCTCCCACAAAGTTCATATTTTGAAGCCCTAAACCCCAGTGTGATAGTATTTGGAGGTGAAGCATTTGGAAAATAATTAGGTTTAGAAGTGATCCTGAGTGTGGTATACTTAAAATGTGACTAGTGCTTTCATAAGAAGAGGAAAAGACACAAGAACATTTTCTCTCTCTCTCTCTCTCTCTCTCTCTCTCTCTCTCTCACTCCAAGTGCACACATTCAGGAAAGACTGTGAGTACACAGAAAGATGGTGGCTGTCTACAAACTAGAAAAAGAGCTCTCCCAAGAACCAAATCTACCAACACCTTGATCTTAGACTTCCCAGCCTCTAGAATTGTGAGAAATCAATGTCTGCTGTTTAGGCCATCCTGCCCACGGTATTTTGTTACAATGTCCAGAGCTGATTAATACAGAGGGAAATGTCAAAAAGGTTTTATTGGGAAAGATAAGTCTTTTTTTTTTTTTCAGTTTAAAGAAGTGCTGTTATGAGGAAACATAGATTAATCTAACTTTACAAGGGGAGTCTCTCCCTGACAAACTTCATCATCCTGAATAAGACTATATCATCCATAAACCCACTCTCAGATTCAGGTATACCAAACATTGATTGAGAAGCTTCATATGCTAAGGCACTATCCTAGATAGCTGCAAGTAAAATAGATAATTTTAGCTCTCAAGAAATCTCTAACAACTATTCTATTATTCCATTTTACAGGTGGTAAAGCAGGATTGAGGATCTTACTCAAGGTCATGTGGTGATTAAGTTTCAGGACAAGGCTCTAATCTCATGTCTTCATACTCCCAGTCAAAGACTCTATTTTTTATATTCTCTTGTGTAATAATTTCATTGATCTATCCTGGAAATATGCATGCATATTTATTCCCAATAACATATTTTGTTGTTGACATTATCATTGATTGCAATATATAAATAGTATCAGTGAATTAGTTTTATAGAAACAGACTAGATTTTTTAGGACCAGAAAAGTTGAAACTGTAGTTTTGTGTCCTTGTGTTTTTAATTGTTCATTATTAATTTTCAATTTATATATAGTAAAATTCACTCTTTATGACATAAAGTTCTATGAATTTTGGTAAATGCAGAGTTGTGTATTCACCACCACAGTCATAATATAGAGCAGTTCCAGTCCCCTAAATTTTTCTTCTGTGGTCCACTCCCTTTCACTTTTCCAAATCCCTGGAAAACACTGAGATGTTCTCATAGATACAGTTTTGTATTTTCCAGAAACTTATATAAATGGAATTATTTAATATGTACATTTCGAGGTTTAAGTTCTTACTTAGAAAAATGAATTTGAGATATGTCTACATTATTTCATAAATCTATATTTTATTCTTTATGTTCCTGGGTAAAATCCATTATATTGATGTATTGCAGTTTGTTTAATCATTCAAAAATTGAAATACAAATGATTTTGTTCCAGATGTTTGAAGGTTAAGAATAAAGCTGCCATCTATTCAGAAGCAAGTTTATGTGTAATTGTAACTTTGTATTTCTCTAGAGAAAATACCTAGAAGAAGGAGTGTTGGGTCATATGGCAAGTATGTGCTTAACTTTACAAGAAATTGCCAAATTACATTCCAAAGCAATTGTACCATTTTACACTCTGTATTAGTCAGGGTTCTCTAGAGAAACAGAACTAATGGTATAGATGTATATAAAAGGAGAATTTATTAAGGAGTATTGACTCACACAATCACAAGGTGAGGTCACAAAATAGACCATCTGCAAACTGAGAGGCAGGGAAGCCAGTCCAAGTCCGAAAGCTGAAGAACATTGAGTATGATGTTCGAGGGCAGGAAGCACCCAACATGGGAGAAAGAGCATGGGCCGGGAGACTAAACCAGTCTAGTCTATTCACATTCTTCTGCCTGCTTTTATTCTGGCCACACTGGCAGCTGATTAAATGGTGCCCACCCAGATTGAGGGTGGGTCTGCCTTTCCTCGTGCACTGACTGCAATGTTAATCTTCTTTGGCAACACCCTCACATACACACCCAGGATCAATACTTTGCATCTTTCAATCCAATCAAGCTGACACTCAATATTAAACATCATATGCTCTTACCAGCAAATGGTTCCAGTTACTCCACATCCTCACTAGCACTTAGTATTGTTAGTGTTTGTTTCTGATTTTGTTTCAGTTATGCTAATAGATACATACCAGTATTTCGTGTGATTTTAAGTTCCATTTCCCTAATGGTTAAGTTTGTTGAGCGTATTTTCATATGATTGCGTGTTACCACAACATCTCCCTTGTTGCAGCATCCATATATTTTGCTCATTTTTTATGTTTATTTTCTTTTCGTTTGATTTTTATAATCGTAGAATCCTAAACACAATTTCTTTGTCAGTGTGATTTGTAAACATTTTCTCCAGCTCTGTGGTTGCTCCTTTTATTCTCATGCTAGTTTCTTTCATAGAACAAAAAGTTTTAATTTCAATAAACTCTAATTTATCATGTTTTCTCTTTTGCATTGTTCTTCTGATGTCTTGTGCAAGAACTCACAAACCCAAGATTATAAAGATTTTAACCTATGATTTCTTCCAGAAATTTTATAATTTTACATTTTACATTTAGGCTTGAAAGCCATTTTGGCTTATCCTTTATAAAATATATGAGGTATGTGTTGTGGTCCGTTGTTTTTCATATGGATATCCAATTGTTTTAACACCATTTGTTGAAAAGACTATTTTTTTCCCATTAAGCTGCACTTATGCCTTTGTCAAATACCAGTTTATTATTTGTTTGGGTCTATATCTAGACTATTTGTTCTGTTCCATTGATTTATGTTTTTGTATTTTAACCAACAACACATTATTTTGATTATTTTAATTTTGTAGTAAGTCTTGAAATCAGGTAATATGAATATTCCAAATCTGTTCTGAAGGAGAAAGAATGAGGAGGATTGCATTCAATGTTTTATATGAGCCAAGTCTGGAGATACTTCACTTTACATCATTATCAAAATGTACCCATGTAGCCACACATAACTTCAAGGGATGCTTATAAATGCAGTAAATATCTAAGGGAAGAAAAAACCCAAGTTTGGTTAACAGCTGGTCAGTTTCCGCCACAAAGATCAATAAATATTTTATTTCATTTTTAGTGACAACACAGAATAATTTTACTTCAACTCCACCTATCTAATCTCATCTTTCATTATTTTTTAAATTAAATTTTACTAAACAGTGATACATCCCTCAGTTCTATGATTATATTTTTTCCTATTTCTTCTGCTTTATCTTTACTTCTCAAAACTTCTACCTGTCACTCCCAGATTGTTTCAGTTACCACCTGCTAAATGAGATATTTCTGGATTCTTGAACTTCATAATACTTCAGCAATGTTTTAATTATAATTTTCCTTTCTACATAATTATTTATATACTCTTTTGACTTCTACTGGGTTTATAGTCCTTGAAGAGAGTGGCTATAGTTTATAAATATGTAAAATTCAGTCCTGTATTCATAACAGAAGAACTCAGTAAATATATGTTTTACTATTGATGGTTCAGCCAAATGGTCCTAACATTCTTAATGAATTAAATTGAAGTCAGCATCAAGTCAAAGTTCAAATGACAGAATATTAGAATTCATATGGCATTTTGTCATGATCACATATAGAGGTCAAGGTATTGCTGTCTAAATTATACTCCTAAATCTGTCAGGATTTAAAAAGGTGACTGAAGGGCAGAAGGGTAGGCAACTGTTTCCCAATGCCTAGAAATTATGGTCATCCTCATGGCCATGAGTTTTAAAAATCACATAAGTTATTGTCAAGAGAAGGAAATCAGTTTGTACCTCTATTACTTCCTATTCTTCTTGTCCATCATAGGCTAGTTCAGATTTCCAAAGAGCATTGAAATATAAACTTGAGGAGGAGGAAAATAAATAATGAAAATAAAGAAATAAAAAGGTGACCCTAACCCTAAGGTAATTTGAAATATTCTTTGAGTCTATATAAGTCAACTCACTGATTAATAAAATAAAAATCATTATCTGGCTCAAACCTCATTAATTAAATTAAAAAGTACAATTCCATTAATTAACTTAGTCTACAATATTCTAATAGAACCACTGTGCATTCTCAGCATTTTTGTGCCTAATTTCTGTTGTAGACAGTTCCTGTGTATTTTAATTTTCTCCAGGTTCCATTGTGTAGCATGATTTGTATTTTAAATCTAGGCAAATGTTGTATTTAAACAGTAACGTACAAATAGCCAACACAAGCATATCTTTTTTCATCAATGTTACATTTGCTCTTTTATTTCTAGGAACACTGATATATTTGCTAATATGTACACACTTATGCACACATTTTTCATCTTCTTATCCAAAAAGTATCATATCTCTCAAAATGTTATCATCCAGTTTCTAAAACCAGAAATCTAAAATCATCCTTCATTCTGTACCATCTGAGTTTTAATTTAGACAAGTTCAATTGATTATACCTCCTAGAGATGAGTCTTTTTCCCCACCCAATCATCATTGCTCTATTCAGATATCTTTATCTTATTGCCTGGATTACTACAATAGCTTCATAATCCACCCCTTTTCCCTATCCATTAGTGACATTGCATTCATTGTTAGTGAACACCATCCATTACTCTCCTTTTTAAAGTTTCTTCAGTGATTGATCATTACCTGGCAGAATAAAATTCCGATTTCCTAGTAAGAATGCCCTTCAAAATTTTTTCTCAGTCTTAATTAACCTTAAGGTTTTTGTTTGTTTTTTAATTTGGGTTTCAGAAAAGTAAAACTGTTGTATTTATATGATATTTTCCTCTGAGAACAGCATTGTTTTTTATCAATGATTCAAATGGGTTTTCAGCCTTCCCAAAATTTAAAATCTCTTGTCTACAATTTTAACCATGACTTGTCTCCATAGCTTCATGACTCAACATGATTTCCTGTATTGTTCTAGCTTCCAGAAATGCCTTTATCCTCTCATTTTTAATTATCCCCATCCATA